>CM055276.1:22157363-22757363 GCA_029237695.1 Conchocele bisecta
TCAAAATCGTATACTATCTGATATGGATAAAGAGTAGTGTCGCAACCGATCTTTATGTCTTTACCAGTTCTTTGAAATTCGCATTCCCACATAACTACTAGGTTGAATTCTTTGCTTCTTCTAATAAGTGTATCTCTTCTCATAGTGGATGCGCGTTCTTCTTTTCTATGCTTTTGCATGAATCTCACACCCATGCCAGTAACAGCCGTGATATTGATATACGGTATTGGTTTCTGGACAGTATCCATCTACTGGAGCTCCTAAAATCCATCTTTCACCCCCGTGTCCACACTGTTCGTGGTGAATGTGAATTCCCTCGCGCTTTTCCACAGAGTACATCCAATCGATCGCCCCATAACTGTTAGAACTTTTTGGGTAGAACGCTTTCTCGAACGACGAACGCGGGCGCTCTAAATAATTACCATCACATACTACTTTTGTCTCACCTTTCATACATTTTGGTCCGTGTCTCTTCATATTACTCGCTTTCGTGAATTTCTGCTTGCAATTATCGCAGGCGTAAATTTAGATAGGTTTTTAATTGGTTTTTTATTAGAAATGCGTGATTATTAAACAGTCCTATTGTCATTGGTTTATTACCTATTGCCTTATAGTGCGCCGGTACCTTTTTCAACCACCATACGTTACATTCGGTGGGTTGATATACTTCTATACCGATTTTAAAAAACTCTTCAACCTTTTTCAGATCTGAAAAAGGAATTGGTGAAACCACATTACTACCAAAATATTGCTTACTAAGTTCTTTCGCCTTTTCTGTACATCTGTCGGGTCTTTTATCTGTCATATGCATAGCTTGACACCTGAACAGACAAAGGTCGTCATTATACTTATCTAAAGAATACATACCTTTTTTATTCTTCAGCCATTCTGGAAGTTCTCCACCTGCTGCTTCTTTGGATTGTAGTCCCAAATCTTTTCCCCTACTACCCTGTATTAGCTTTACGAAAACCTCTACCCATCTTACAAACTTCCACTTTGTATTCGGTCTGTCTATTTTATCGGACATTATTCGTGTTTGCTCCTTATCTGACAGCCATTTTTTAACGGTTTTCATTGATGATAGTGGTTCGCTACCACCGAGATTTTTGTGCATTATTATAGTTACAGGTTTTCCATTTTTAATTTCCTCCATATGTTCTAGCTTGTAAGAATATGAATATCTCAAATAAAAATTGGTTGTTAGATACGGAGCGAGTTTCTCGGACATGCGTTCAGACTCGTTGTTAATGTTAATGTTTTTACGAAAGGATAATGTAACTACCCGTCTTCCATTTTCTACCTTTTCCAATGTTTCATCGTGAGCCCCCAATATTTCTTCACCTTTTTCCACTATCGCGCGAACGAGAGATTTGTTCTTATTATTTTGTATTGGGCCACCTGTGTGTCTAATTTGGGACAAATTATTGGTGCTTGAAGGTTTTATTACACTAGCCCTTAACTCCGCAATACTTTCTTTTTTGAATTATGTTACCAACTTCATCCGCTAGTGAGAGGTTTGTAAATGCCCCTCTTTTATAGGCGCGGGTAAACCGCTTCATAAACGCCTCATTCTTTGTGGCATTTATCAGCTTTGTCAACCCCTAACTCTCAACCGTGTACTATAAGTAATCCCTAGAGATTCGGCTTCTCTTCTCAAACTTTCTATTTCTGCTCTAGTTTCTGGCGTTATCATATTTTCTGTATTATACTTTTGTATATATACTTTTGTATAACCTATAAAATTTATCTGTTCAATTGGACGTCAAAAATTTACATAATGTTTTTTTCACGTCCAATTGAACAGATAAATTTCATAGGTTATACATATATAATGGAGTGTGAGACTTGTTGTAAGACGTTTACGTGTAAAGACTATCTACGAAGGCATCTAGCGAGACGTAGAAAGTTTCCTTGTGTCCCCCCACAATTTCAATGCCCTAGATGCCCTTGTAAATTCGTTAGTGCCCAAACTCTTTGTAGACATAAGCAACTACGCTGTCAGGTGGCTAAAGGTGAACGTGGTAGACTAGAGCTGGTAGAATTAGTTGCTGATCTGCGAAATAAATTAGCTATATCGGAGAAGAAAAATGAGGAATATAAACTATTGTACTTACATAAATGATTTCGACTTTTTTCAAAAGTCAATTACCAATATAATTGGGACTCCCTCTTTTCAAAATTATTTTCTCCAAAAATTCATAAATTTGCTGTCGGGAGACCAAATCTTCCTCGTTAACCAATTTTTTTATTTTCGGGGGTGGTGGGGGTATTATAGAGGGTTATAAATGATATCACGGTAGGTGGTATCATTTTGACTCCCTTACTACTACTCATGGAGCAACAGAAAAGGCAGCATCAATCTACATCAACACTGTTAGGGACATGGAACCTTAGAGAGCAACGCATTGTAGGTCGGGTACCAGCATATTAAATCAGTTTAGGAGAACTATTTACATAGGGTAAACCTATGTATTGGGATCGCCTCCGACAGTTAGCCACGCCCCAGACCCCCCTCGATGCGATGGTCCGTAGTGATATATTGGAGCAACCATAACAACAAAATGCATTGTATTATTACTCAACGTTTAACTGTCATAGCAACCGCTAATTGAAAATAATATTATGAAAAACTACTTGCATTGCACAATGTCAACAACGGATGTTCTACGTACAACAATACATCGGATTATTTTGTTGCGCGTGATTTGCCCCTATTTGCGGCACAAATCGTGCGCGGTCATCGCTAAATTTAGTAACAGGCTATAATTTTCGCCAGAGTTAACTCCCCTGCGAATACTCTCCGAAACACGCGACGCGTTTAACAAACAAACGACATCAAGTTTGACCTTCGACAGTCTATTTTTAAACTCACCCGACACCTGTGCGAAACAAAACTCGCACGTGTGGGTCTAACTGATGTTTAATTATCATTCTATCTATGGATTTACAGCGGATTTTAGTGACATTCCCGAATTCGGCCTGATTGACATTTGTCTATGGTGGCCAATATACGCCAACATGAGTGTCAATTCTACGTTCAGGGAAGGGGGTCAATAAGTCAGTATTTAAAGTGGTAAATTAGTCAGGGAACAAATTAATGATAGTATAACACATCCAGCGTATATTAATACCCATAGTAATGCAAGTACTGAAAAATACGACAAAACAAATTCTAACAAGTTTGGGCTTCCATACATTGCAAATATTTTCAGCGGTTTCCTCAATGACGTCATTTGTACGTTTTAATATACTCGATCCGGGGCCAACTATTTCATTCACTAAACAGAAGTAAACATGGCGATGTACCGACAAGGCATATTCAGGCGCGACACCGCTTCCGTGGCGGAATTCTTGTAACTATTGCTCTTCAATCAGTTTTCAATATATCTACAATGATCATAGATATCTGGAATCTGTATTTATACTTGAATTGATGATGTCTTGTATATGTGTTACCGTATCTTTCTGATATTGCTATGCATAATCTGTAATGTTGTTGAATGTTTTGGTACATACTGTAGCAGTGCATACTGTAGTTGTGCCTTATCAATAGTTTACCCCTTAACCATTAAACCGCTGAAAAAGAAAATTGCCATCTGCTCATTTTGTATATTTTAATCTCTTTAAAAACCTGTTTTGGCAGCGCAGTAGAATCGTCTCAGTATGCCCACTCAGTAAGCCAAAAATGTAATTTATAGGAATTAAATAAGTGTATAACTGTGTCACTATTCCACCAGTTCTAAACGTTACAATTGCCCGCTATACAGATATAATCATTTAGTAATATTTATTTTACTGATATTGACGCGCGGTGGTATCAGGCTATTTTCATATGCAAATGAGGCATGATATTTTTTAATTATTTATACTAAAGAAATGCGTCACCTGAAAAAATAATATTTTCGACAGATTTTAAAGTATGATCATTGCACATCATAAAATAAATACAGAGATTAAATAGTAATGTCCGTTAACATTTTAAGCAAGCACGGTTATCGCCCCTGATATTAGTGTGTACATTTACGTCTGATATAAAATGTATAATAATGCCAATCAGTACGTGGGATAATGGCGCATGAATGTTTATTTTGCCAGGAAATGTCTCAGATGATGTCTCTGATGCAAAGAACATTTTGTACCTACTGAGTGGGCAGGTACCTTTAAGGGTTAATGAAACTGCAACACGAACAATCAATCAATCAATCAATCAATCAATCAATCAATCAATCTAGTTTAATCTTGTAGTACCCTATGTTCAGTACTTTCAGTACTTTGATTTAAGTTTTAGCAGCGCACCTGGCGTTATAATGGTTGTTCCAAAATTACTGTTGCAATTATTGTTGTCAAGGGGCGTGGCTTAGCGAGGTAACAAAACGCATGGCAAAACAGCGATGCAATAATCAATAATGGAACTCCGGATGTCAATAGGTATATTAATGGTTAATTGTCTAAGATATTCTATATAGCAAATGGCATAAACTTCCCATGCAATGAATTAAGACAATGTTTTTTCATTTCCGACATCCCTGTCGATTTCGTTCTGCATTACTCAGAACACTCAAAATGGAAAACGCCGCTCTTCGAAAAAAAAGGTAGTATAAATATACCATGGATAAAATGTTACATAATACTTTCGTAAACCCAGTCTGGACTGCCTGTGCGGCAGTCCAATAATGCATTTTGGGAAAAATAAATGATTACTCCCTCAAAGTATACTTTGCTAGAAAAGTATACTTTGCAAAAGTATACTTTGCCAGAAAAGTATACTTTGCAATGTTTGCAAGTACTTTTGCAACGGACCTCGTATAATATGCACGATCTGCACACGGCATTGTCACAGGTTGAAGTAACGGACCATTGTATTAAATACACATACAAACATATTTATTTGGTAACAGAGATACATTCTAGAAAGGTTTAACGCAATGCTTTGTTTATTAGTCAGAATAAATATTTGGATGCTAATTTGAACTGAATTGAGTCTAAAAAACGTTAATAACGTAAAACTTTAACAAAAAGTTTTAATGTCATTTGACCTTCACCTTGGGCTCCTGGGCAGCATGGGTAGGGCATAAAATGAAAATATGGATGGTGATCAATGTGTATATGAAGTTTAAAGTTGATATCCCAAGCAGTCACAGAGATATGGCAATTTGAAAAAGTTAAAACAAAAATCTAAGTCATTTGACCTTGTGCTCATGGGCAGCATGGGATATACAATGAAAATATAGATGGTGATAAATGAGTATATGAAGTTTCAAGTTGATATCTCGAGCAGTCACAGGCATATAGCAATTTGAAAAAAACATTAATCTAAAACTCTGCAGGCGGACGGCGAACGGCGGACGGCGGTCAAAGTAACTATATGCTCCCTGAATACTACACTATCGGCTTCGTTTCACGTATTTACTTCATAGTTCACATATGCACTTCTCTCATGGTCTTTGTCGTGCTGTGGCAAATACAAGATCCTCGGCGCTCGCTAAACCCAATGTTAAGGTCGCATACTTAGTGCGTTCAAATCCTTAACGTTCAGGTAAATTTCTTACTATTTGAATTTAATTTCTATTTCATTTCACATAACTATGGAAGCGTCCTGGTGCCAATGCTAAAACATGTTTTTAATCTCTTAATTAGGACTTATATCTCCTAATTAGGACTTAGTATCTCCTAATTAGGAATATATGTGCCAATGCTAAAAACAATCTCCTAATTAGGAGTTAATAAATCTCCTAATTAGGAGTTAGTATCTCTTAATTAGGAGATACATGTATTTTAGCATTGGCACCAGGACGCTTCCATACGTAACTGCTTCATTTTCCATATGCCTTCCCGGCGTGATGACCCTCTATCACGCGGTATTTCGTGTTTTCAAGTGTGCCCTGGTTTCCTTTGGCTGCCAGCAGGGGCATTCGTGTACTTACAGGCCGCATTTCTAGTTGTACTCTGTTATATTATTTTATAAAAGAAAGTGCATAAACAGTGTTGAATTTATTTGTTTTAATTATTGATACTTTTATGTATATTTAACGCATTTATAGACCTTGGTCCGTTATTGTAACCTATGGGCGTTATATGTATAAAACAACGCATTTCCCGAGAACGAACTTCGCCTGTTTTACTCCAGTAACCCAGATAGCTGGGACGTGCAGTGATAAATAGAACCAAAGAACATATTCGGTAAGTGTAGCTGAATGATACTTTGTGTTATTATCACATTGTGAGGCTGCGACTGGAGAACTATGTCATATGGGGGTTGTGACCAGTGTAGCTGCTCATCGAATAGCACAGTCACTCCTGCAACAATTATAATTGAAATAAACACGCTGGTAGCCATTAAATCCGTCTCATAACATGTAGTGGCTGTGAATGGATAAATCCGGCTTATGTGCTTTGCGACCAGTGTAGATCCAGACCAGCATGTGCATCCGCACAGTCTGGTCAGGATCTGCACTATTCGTCATTCCATCAATGAAACACCCGTCATGCCTGGTGTAAGCAATATAAATCATTGACGTGCTACATGAGTGTGTTATTTGATCAGGAACTATAAATGGAAAATACCATATATTCCCATGTCTGCAGTCACGACCACATATCATATCATCTTACTGAAATCAAACTAGTCGACGATAGTTTCGGAGTACCTAAGCGTGTTACTTTCCGGTAGTTCGGATTACTCGGCTTTATTCATTCAATTTGCCTTCGCCAACAATGATGATTATTGCGAACTGAATATTCTGCATACATCGGTGTATTAAAAGTTCAACAGAATTATACAGAAACAGATACTTTAATATTTGATTAAGCATTTTACTATTCATAAATTTAGATAATATTTTTATTGTATGAGGTTCTAAGTCATTCCGACGCTGTTCGTCCCGAAATCGGCCTGTAAATGATGACATGTGCATGGTGGCACGAACTATCACTAGTATCAGAACATATCCATATGTCAAAATATAGCTAAATGAATGTTTAACTGTGGATTATATTCACTCAGTTAATAAATAAGTTAAAGCATTTTAATCAGATAATTGTCTGGAATCCTGTTGTGAAGCAGTTTAAGACACATGTAACACCGCAACACTAAATATTACCCCACCCACTTGAACCCACATTAAAGATTTACAATGTGAATGCATGCGTATTGACTTGAAAGTTGAATACAATTAACTTATTTTAGTGGCCATGTGGTTTAAGCAGGTCATGCATGACATGATTTCAAGTCAATGTGAATGTAGCTTAGATACTCTTGGCTATACGGATGAGACTTTTACTACTTCATCGGTCTTGCATGTTTTCTGTATCCTAGCTGAGACACCTGCTGTGTATTTTTTTTGTCACAATAACAGCTTATTCTTTCCTCGTGTTTTGTGATGCGGTGTTGACGATTGAGCAGTCTTTACTTATAACATTTTAAGATAAATTAGTATGTTGACAAAAATGGCCCAACAAACGGGCAAATACCAGTAGTCAACGGAAGACCCCAATTGTGACCCCATCAGATGAATGTGACAGGATGAATCCTCCTCTATTTTGCCTAGTACACATGTTTGAATAATACTATCACAGTCTCAGAATTCAGTCTCAGAACACTTCTCCCAAACCACTTGAATGTTTTTAAAATATGCATACAATAAGATCAAAATGGTCAATTGGTATTTTTTATCCCTTTCAGGGGAATGTGGTGGCATGAACCACTGTTTATATTTTCTACTATATATCTCAATTACTCTAACTCGTGTCACAGGACGAGAAAGATGCGCTCGGCCCGGCCTCGAACTGCGCTCTAACCGATATTGGGCACCAAATGTGACAGGGCAATAAATATGCTCATCGGCCTGGACTCGAATCGGGGGCCTCTGTACCGTACTATCGCTCTAACTGACTGAGCTAGCCGGGCACGAATACACACATCCTGCCCATCGTGAGTTGTATACATACCGTGACACACATACTTGAGTTAGGCACTTCTCCTAAATCACTTGTAACATATTTGCAGTTTAAATAAAAAAATATCACGAAACGTAACAACTGATAATCTGAGGATCCCCATTGTCACCCTTTAAGGGGAATGTGACGGAATGGACCCCTGTCTATATTGTCTACTATATAGGTATGAATGAAAGGAACACAGAATTGAGAGGGGCACTTCTCCCAAATCACTTATAAAATATTTAGTTATTAGTGTATGCTGTATGTCGTTATTTAAGGGTTTGCTTAATTTTTTGCTACATTGTTTGAACCAAGATTTTTTTCATCTATGTACCACATACAACGAAACTGGGGTTGGTTACATTTTTTTCAATAAGTCATATGGCCGCCATCTTGAAATTCAAAATGGCCACCATTGACAGTGCTTCTGGAGAAGTGCCCCACTCAATCGTGTGCTCCTATTATTCCGACGTATATACTAGACAACATAGACGGTTCATGTCGTCACATTCCCCTTAATGGGCCGCAATGGGGGTCTCCAGATCACCATTCGCCCATGTTCGCATTACTTTTTGTATTACCCGCATAAAACATATTTATTTACAAGTGCGTTGGGAGAAATGCCCCACTCAATGGCGTGCTCCTATTATTGAGACATATACATTAGACAACATAGACGTGGGTTCATGCGTCACATTCCCCTTAAGGAGCCGCAATAGGGGTCCTGGGGTCACCAGTTGTCAATTTTCGAGTTATTTGTTTCATACCCGCATAAAACATACTTTTTTACAAGTGCTTCGGGAGAAGTGCCCCACTCAATCGTGTGTTCCTATTGTTGAAACCTATATAGTAGACCACATAGACGGGGATTCATGCCGTCACATTCCCCTTAAGGGGCCGCAGTACGGGTCCTGTGGTGACCATGCAGTTGCCAATTTTCGAGTTATTTGTGTCATACCCGCATAAAACATGCTTGTTTAAAAGTGCTTCGGGAGAAGTGCCCCACTCAATCATGTATTCCTATTATTCAGACATATATACTAGACAAGATAGACGGGGGTTCATGCCGTTACATTCCCCTTAATGGGTCGCAATGGGGTTCCTGATGTCACTAGTTGCCCATTTTGGTGTTATTTTTGTCATACCCGCATAGAACATATTTCTTTGCAAGTGCTTCGGGAGAAGTGCCCCACTCAACAGTGTGTTATTGTTATTCAGATATATATACTAGACAACATAGATGGGGGTTCATGTCGTCACAATCCCCTTAAGGGGCCGCAATAGGGGTCCTGGTGTCACCAGTTGTCCATTTTCGAGTTATTTGTGTCATACCCAGAGAAAACATACTTTTTTACAAGAGCTTCGGGAGAAATGCCCACTCAATCGTGTGTTCCTATTATTGAGACATACATACTAGACAACATAGACGGGGGTTAATGCCGTCACATTCCTCTTAAGGGTTCACAATGGGGGTACGTCCTGGGGTTACTAGTTGCCCATTTTCGTGTTATTTTTGTATTTTAATATTTTTCAAGATCTGTTTTCGAAGTGTAGCATTCTCTTATCTTTTCATTATTATTACTATTATCTATATATACAAACAACTTTATTCACAGTCTGTTGTGTGATCTTGCTCCTTGTATCCTTGTATAATACACGCTTGGTCCGTTATACACTATTGCTAATGGGTCCGAAAGTTATCGCTAATGGGTTCTTGCTAATGCTTATCGCTAACGCTAAAGAGCTTGATGTTAGTTATCAACTTGTTAAACTTAAATCGATACTACATGCTACTGGATTGGCTAGAGATAGGAGCTCCAGTAATGTTAGAGGGAAGTACCGTCCCTATTCATCGTCTGATAGTTGTGTTTATCATTCCCAGGATGTTCCGTTAATAGTGGTCATTTTCGGAAACATGGACCGGAGGTGAGGAAAGAAAATATAAATATCGTTGAGTACGTACAGTTAGAATATGTTCCTTGTTTCACGAACGATTACCTATCGTTTGCACATCGGTGTTGATACCATTTTTGTTTCCATACGCCTGTTTGAAAATACGTACAGTAAACAATCGATCCCTCGAACCGGCAACCGACTCGAAAAAAAGTTCGAGTCAGGCGTAGTTCGAGGGAAAGAAAATAACTACTAGTCAATGATTTCATTCCATTTAGGAATGACACCATTGATTGACGTTTGTAAGGCCTTCTGGGAGCAATATCAAATATACAAATATAATGAATTCATTATTTTATTTCAATATGTACATATATGCATGCGTAAATAAATGAACGAAAGTAGACAGGTGAGCAACGTCATATTCCAAGAATGTGTGTATAAATAGCACACTGGTTTAATAAATATTCAAAATGTACGAATACAATTTAAACGAAATTACAGAATACAGACGCATCAATCTTCAGTTCTTACGCCACTTAATTATTAAAGTTTTGTTTATCGTGGAAAAGGCAATCCGGAAGTTGAACAGACAGAAAGCTGAAGCGGGAGACCATTTATTAAATGAGTGTTTTCTGGAGGCCGGAGATATCTATGGTGTACGAACGGGGTCAAAACTAAATGTACAGGTGCAGCTATAAAAATATACAGGTGCACCTGTAAATATACAGGTGCAGCTATAAAAAATACAGCTGCATCTGTAAAAATACAGCTGCACCTGTAAATAAAATACAGCTACACCTGTGCAAATACAATTTAGTTTTGACCCCGCTAGTACATCATATATACCAACGGGGTCAAAACTAAACTTACAGGTGCAGCTATAAAATATACAGGTGCACCTGCATTTTTTTACAGCTGCACCTGTAAAATACGTTTATTGCTGCAACTATAAAAATACAGCTGTAGCTATACATTTACAACATTTCGACATCATTCAAGGAAAACATGACTGATTTTCGAAATCAATATCGGCGAAATACGGCGATGCGATAACGGTGGTAATTCCATATCCGGGCTCAATTATTGTAAGTGAAAGTGAACGCTATTACCACTCATTCAAAACATGCCGACGCGACGATTCAAATGAGTGAACAATCTTGACGACACGTTTCAAATGAGTGGTAACAGTATATTTTTATCAATTTTCGACATCATTTAAGGAAAATATGACTGATTTTCGAATCAATATCGGCGAAATACGGCGATGCGATAACGGTGGTAATTCCATATCCGGGCTCAATTATTGTAAGTGAAAGTGAACGCTATTACCACTCATTCAAAACATGCCGACGCGACGGTTCAAATGAGTGAACCATCTTGACGACATGTTTCAAATGAGTGGTAACAGTATATTTTTATCAATTTTCGACATCATTTAAGGAAAATATGACGGATTTTCGAATCAATATCGGCGAAATACGGCGATGCGATAAGTGTGGTAATTCCATATGCGGATTCACTCTTCAAACACCTGTGGTTATAGTGTTGTTTTATGCAAATTTGTAAAATCCAGACAGGTGCCAGACAGGTGTGATTCGGGTATACACACCATTAATGCGCGACCAAAATAGTCCGTTTTATTTGGGGAAAATGAACGGCTAAATCTGAGGTTCCATTTGTTTTTCTTCAATTAATTATGTACCAAAGATGTACATTCTAATAAATGTGAAATGTAAAATAGCATAAAACGAGTCGTTAACAATAACCTAGATACAAGATGTATACATACGCGCCACAAGAAAAAATAGCGCCGTGATATCTGACTGTATTTTGAGAACCGGTTACATAAGCCGCGAGAGGCTCGCAGCTAAAAATAAAGGCAACGCAAATGACACAAACAAGTATCGAGGAATCACATTCGTAAGCTGTCTCGGAAAGTTTTTCACCAGTGTTTTAAACAGTCGTGTTAGTGTTCAAACAATGTTAATTCTGGTTCCTGAAGGACACATCTACAACAGATGCAATATTTGTACTGACATCCATAATTGAGAGAATATTTAATTGTAAGCAGTGCCCATATTGTGCATTCATAGACTTGCATAAAGCATTCGATTCAGTATACTAAAACGCATTGTGGCTCAAACTACACGGATAAGGAGTCGACGGCAAAATGGTATGCATTATACGAAGGATTTATAAAACGGTAAAATCATGTGTGAAACTTAGCGGACAATATTCTGACTGTTTTGACATTATAATCGGTTTGCGACTCACCCTCTTTATAGAAGACCTAGAACTTTATTTGCAAGACAACATTAATAGCGGACTAACTCGAGACGATTTAACAATCATATTGTTATAATTCCCCGACGATATGGTATAACTTACAAAATCCCCGATAGAGCTCCAAGACAGCTTAGATAAGTTATATGAATACTGCGCGAAGTGGAGGCTGGAAGTAAATACGACAAAGACGCAAGTTGTCGTTTTCCGTAAGCGAGGCAGAGTTATGGCCGACGAAAGATGGAACTACAGTGGACAATTGTTGGAGGTGACAGACGATTTCAATTATCTGGGAGTGGTGTTCAACTATACCGGCTCGTTTACGTTAAACTAACAGAAGCTATCCGAAAAAGCGCTTAACGCGATGAACGTACTAATTGCACATACGCTGCCATATGACTTCTCCCCAAAGATTAAGTGTTAATTGTTCGATGCGTTTGTGTCGTCCATCCTTTCATATGGTTTTGAAGTGTGGAGGGAACACGGAATCGAAAGAACGAGAACGAATTCATCTTAAGTTTTGTAAAACAATTCTCGGAGTGAAATTATCAACTAGTAGTGTGGGAGTTTATGGTGAACTATGCCGATATACACTGTACATATGTCCGGATAGTTAAATACTGGTTTAAATTGATCAGGACAGAAAACGGTATACTAAAGAGTGGTATATAATAATGCTCTATTATATAGATTGTACACACGGAGGTAATAACTGGGAAACAAAAGTTAAATATTTGCTGGATAGCCACGACTTCGCGTATGTTTGGAATGACCCTCAGTGTGTGTCCGAAAATGCATTTATTGCACAATTCAAGCAAGCGTTGCTTGACTGTTTCGTGCAAAAATGGCACGCCGATGTACAGACTAATAGAGCAATAACATTGTATAAGTATGTAAAACCAAAGTTTGAGTATTCATGCTATTTGGACTAAGTTAGAAACAAATGGCTAAGAATCACATTGAGCAAACTTATGCTGTCATCCCACGCATTAAGGATAGAAACGGGCAGATACGGTCGGAATCGAACCGAAAGACATGAACGTGTGTGCCAATTGTGCAATACAAATGACTTGGAGGACGAGTACCATTTTGTCAGCAAATGTCCAGTATTTGAAAATATTCGAAGGAAATACATTAAGCGATACTACATGACAAATCCTAGCGTGTACAAACTTGTTGTATTACTACAATCGTCAACTAGAAGGGAATTAATTAATCTATGTAACTTTTTATCAGCAGCGTTTGCAATACGGCAACGCTTATTCATGCATTAATTAACCCTTTCGCCCCTGGAGAAACATATTGTCTCTTGATAATATTGAAGTATTACATTAATCGAGAAAGGTACTGTAAATTTGTAAAATCTCGAATTCGAATTTTAGGTAAAAATTTGAATGATTTATATAGGAAATTTGTCGGGACTGCGGGGCGAGTTTTTGGGCTTAACCTTGTTTTTTTCATAGAACGCCTATATTCTCGTGAATAGTTACATGCGTTCTATATTTACAATCGGTCCACGGGCCGAATGGGGTTCGCTGCGGGAAACTTCGTAAAATGAAAGTGTGCCAATATCAATAAGCTATATGTTCGTTCAATATTGAAACATGCTATATTAAAATGATAATACGCATGTAATTCGCAAAATAATAGCTTCTCAATGAAATTTAGTTTAAATAGATTATCCCGTATGGAGCCTCATTTAGAACGCCTCGTAGCCATAATAGTCAATATTTGAACATTTTTACTAAGAGCCATAGTGTGATGTGTCCAATTTATTGGACACAGGACACTTTTTTTTAATGTAATATACAAATCTATAACAAATTTAAGTTTAACAAGTAAGCTATTTATTGTAAAATGCGATTTTATTTACATGTGTGACGTCATATTATATTCCGTGTTAATTATGGTTAATTATAATTACGCTATCAAAGGTAATTCCGAAAATAAAATATTTTAAATGGTTAGGGTTAGGGTTAGGGTTTGCTATATACAGAATTCAATCAACTTATAACATACATGTATAATATAAGGAAGTGAGTTTTGTCATTATCTACTAGTTGCTTGCTTTATTTAATTTTACCTGCCAAACGCGTAATAATACAATGATCGGTCATGTTTTCGATTACACTGCTGTCTTCATTGTCATGATTGTTGATAATATCTAAATACTGAAATACAGATACACACCGGGTATGGAAGGTGTTCGAGCCAATTCCCACCCTTAAATATGAGCCGAATCGAAAATACAGATACTCATTGTGTACTCAACGATTTGTGAATGGTACAGACGTACATTTCTGAGAGGGCGACAAGCGACTCCCAAGACGCATCAATAATTGACCTACATTTTGCCAGCCGGTCTAACTACAGTTCGTTTCAGGTAGGAATTATTTCTTTATTACTGTTGACCAATATTTGAATCAAACTGACGTCGACAGCACTTTTAACAATCATTAATGTGTCCAAAAAAGCACACACTTTATTGAACAGTTTTGCTTGTGTTCTGAACATGTGCCGAGTCATTGGTTTTCGCGACCAATTTTGTTTCCACAATTGTTGTTTAAATAATTTATGGTGCATCTCGGACTCTGTGTGTTTGTGGTAGACATAGCACTATGGCTTTACTACCGCATAGCAAAGTAAATAATAAATGATAAAAGTCTGATAATGAAAAATAGAAGTTAAACATGATATAGAGACATGGCATGTTAGTCTATGTTTGTGGCACCTCGATACTCGTAGATTCACTTTAAATATATGTTTTCAGTCAAAAATTCAATAAAAAAATCTATTTTTTCAACTCCCATTGAACATTGTTAATGTCATTATTGTCTATTTAGGCTTTTAGCCACTTTAAAAAAAAAAAAAAAAAGTACTTTCATCCACACCCCCCCCCCAGAAAGTCAAATGTGTTTAGAAAACTGTAACAACAGTGATGAAATAAGTACAAAATCGAGGTGTGCGAATCCAGGTACACTGTGCATTTGCACAGCGGTGACTTTTCCCCGAAATATCATGAATATAGGCCGGTGCAGTATTTCTATTAAGTAAGTGTACCCGTCTTCGCACCGTATATGTGACTTTGCACACACCAATATTTTACATGTCTGATTATTCATGTTGTTTTCTTAAGACAAATGTTTTCAGAAAGTCACGTGTTAACACGATTTAGAAAATTATAACAACAGTGATCAAACAAGTAAAACAATTGAAGTGCAGTATTTCTATTAAGTATTTGTATTGCGATGGGTGGGCTTCCTATAATTTATTTGTACACATGGTACCCATGTTTGGTCTAGGGTGGTGATGAGGGACTTCGTTGCTTCATTGGGGTGACCTCGCGAAATATGGGCGGGGTGGAAACTGTATGTTTGTTGGGATTACAATCGTGTTTGTTAATTCTGCTCACCTTATAATAATTTTCGTGAAAATGTCCATATTCAGTCTAAATTCCCTGAACATTCAAGGCAGTTCTTAGCTGAGATAATCACGGCTAAACGGATGGCTTTTACTATTTCATCTGTCGTCTATGTTCTGTATCCGCCTAGCGGAGAACCAGCCAAATTTGGTCAAAATATCAGTCCATTTTGTCCTTGAGTTTTGCGAATAATATGCGAATACAATGATAATCAATGTCAGTATATTTGCATGTGTATTATTGGTTTATGAAGCTTTTTTTAAGTGGTCTGTTGTTAATCAATTAATTTAGTAAGCAGGGGCCCGTTTCACTAAACTTCTTACGATAAGAAATTATCGTACGAACTTCTTAGGCGCATTTTACCGTTTCACTAAAGTCAATTTCGTGCGAACTTTCTTGCGAAGTTCGTAACTTTCCTCGTAAGTCTACGATAGGTATTGGGCTGTCGTACGAAGATTTTTTAGCGCAAGTGTCACGGCCGCCATACTATACATGTATTCCATGAATAACATCGCCATCAAATCAGCGGTGCATATTTCGCCCTATAGGTTTCGCCCAATCCTTCCGTCCGTCTGTCTGTCTGTCCGTTTATTTTTGGCATTACTTAGTAATACATTACCCTCACTACTGATCGTACGTCCGTTCGTCTGTTTATTTTTTGTTTAAGTTTTGGTCTGTCCGTGTGTCTGTTCGTGTGTTTATTTTTTGGAAGTTTTTGTAAGTTTCTCAAATCACTTATAGGGACCCTACGTGCGTAGACACACCGGATTATCTAGCTTTAGCTGCTTATCAGTCAGCCAGCAAATGCAACCCAGATATAACGTGGCTTAATTATAGAGTAGTGACTCACTATACTTGTAGCTGTTGACCAGTTAGTCCAGCAAATGCAGCCCGATATAACGTGGCTTATAGAATAGTGACTCACTATACTTGTACCTGCTGATCAGTTAGTCAGCATATGCAGCCTGATATAACGTGGCTTATAGAGCAGTGACTCACTATACTTATAGCTATTAATCAGTTAGCCCAACAAATGCAGCCTGATATATAACGTGGCTTATGGAGCAGTTGTAAACTCACTATAATTGTAGCTGTTGATCAGTTAGCCCAACAAATGCAGCCTGATATAGCGTGGCTTATAATTGTAGCTGCTTATCAGTTATCCCAACAAATGCAGCCTGATATAACGTGGCTTATGGAGTAGTTACTCACTATAAATTTACCTTCTGATCAGTTAACCAGCAAATGCAGCCTGATATCATGTGTTTAAGGAGGAGTAATTCGCTATACTTGTAGTGTGGTGTAGAGGTGAAATGGATAAAAACACAAATCAAATAACTTTCAAAAGTAAGGTAATTTTTTTGTCATATTAGGAATATTACCCATGTCCGTCTAATGTTCGCAGCCATTTCCAGAACATTTTCAGAAAACAACATTTTTTTTGTTACTGTACATCGATGGTACATCGAGTTGCCATCTCCGCCATCTTTGTATGTACAGCCATCTTACAGTTTCATCACTTCGACCGTTTGACACATACAGCAAATAATATGACAGAAAAAGTATTACAATGTGGTGCAATACAGAAATGACAACATCGTGCTATAGATATTATGTCAGAAAGCTATACAACAGGTTAAGGTCATGTAAGGCCTGGCCAACTGGTTCGATCCCATATTCAACTTGCTGCATTGGTGGGGGGGAGGGGGGTCCCAAAATCAGAACGGAATATTTACATCGAAAAAAATATATATTCAGCCCTGAAATTAGAATAACCCGACCTTGTTCCAGGTCCATACCACACCAAAGCCACTTCCCCTAAATGTAATAGGAAATCAGACTTTGTATATATAAGTGTGATGAAAACAACCAATAGGACGTTGCACAAACTTGTATTTATGTGTATGTCAAATTATTTGTGGTATGTGTCAAACGCCACAAGAGGTAAACGTTACTCATGGATTGTATATACTAAGATGGCCAATATGGCAACTCCATGCCCCGTAAAGTATACAGTACAAGCTAAAGCAAACAAAAATCACATGTGAGATCATCAAAGACTCAAGCACTTGAAACTTTGCAGACACTGGTTACCCTGCGCTACCTGGCGAAGGGCGAGTTCTACTCCGAGGCTGGCGACATCCACGGTGTCTCTAGGAGTTCGGTTTCTCTGTGTATTAATGATGTTGTCTCAGCCATCAATAATCGAATGGACAACATCAATTTTCCAACCGAGGAACAAGACCTGGCCAACTGTAAAAAAAACAACCTCTTACAGTGTGGCCAGGATTCCGAACACCCTGGGTGCCGTGGATGGGACACTCAGTGTCAGTCCAATTAACTTTCCTGGTTTTCAACATGCTGGACTGAGGAAGTTGATTTGACAGCTGTCGTCTGGTCGTCAAAGTCGGACCGGATGTTTACATTCAAAGGGCTTGATGTATTTCCAATACTGAAGAATTATTAAGAAGTTCGTAACTTAAGAAATTTCGCACGAACATGTTAGTGAAACGCACGTAAGAAGTTCTCAAGAAGTTCGTACGAAAAGTATCGTAGACGTAAGAAAGTTCGTAGCGTAAGAAGTTTAGTTAAACGGGCCCCAGGACCACTACATTACGTGAATTGTGCATTAGCCGGTGCGCAGAATTAGCCGAAATGATATTTTTTATATGCAGATCAGAATGTCAGTTTTCATTGGTTTGATACATGTACAGATATGACTCATTATTATGGAACCATGTTATTGTAGTTGCGAACAATAACTCTTGCAATCTGCTCTTGTACCGTCTGTAGCAGAGTTGCTATTCCATTCATACATGTAGGCTTCCTCTACATAATAGTTAATCAGATCTGATTTACAGGTTAGTTGTTAATTGTGACACAATTTGTATATTTTCCATCTGAAAAAAAATATTATAAAAGTAATACATATGAATCACTATTTGCCTGGTTTGGCCCTCAGGTACGTTTTTATCTTTGGCTCTTTCTGTTACCTGGGAGTTGAATTGGGATATTGCCCATTATAAAAGTAGTAAGATTATTACTGATCCTACTGCTTTTGGGAGGGGGCCATGTGATTCTGATGTGGCGAGGACCTGGCATCAGCTCAGGATCATCCAGATTTCAGGGCTGAGTATATAGTTTTGTTATTGTAAATATTCATTTCTGATTTTAGGATTTTCCCCCCATTTGTACATGTACTTGAACATGTACATGTACTTGTACAGGTAATATATGGGATTTAGTACTAAACCCATTGACCCGGCCTTAAATGACCGTAGCTGTTGATAAGCCGTTAAACCCCAACAAACAAACAAATGATACATATAGGCTTCCTCTATACAATAGCTAATCAGATCTGATTTACACTTTAGTTGTTAATTGTGACCTAATTTGTAAATTTCCCATCTGAAAAAAAAACTATTATAAAAGTAATACAAAACTTTACGTGGGTGGTGGTTTGGAGAACGAGACGGCGTAAATTAACGGTAGTTGTTCCTCCATATAGGAATGACTATTTGCCTGGTTTGACCCTCCGGTACATTTTTATCTTTGGCTCTTTTGTTACCTGAGAGTTGAATTGGGTTATTGCCCATTATAAAAGTAGTAAGATTATTACTGATCCTACTGATTTTGGGACGGACCAAGTGATTCTGGTGTGGCGAGGACCTGGCATCATATCAGGATTATTCTGATTTCAGCGCTGAATATATAGTTTTGTTATTGTAAATATTCAGTTCTGATTTTGGGATTTTCCCCCCATTTGTACATGTACTTGAAAATGTACATGTACTTGTACAGGTAATATGGGATTTAGTACTAAACCCATTGACCCGGCCTTAAATGACCTTAGCTGTTGATAGGCCGGTAAACCCCAACAAACATACAAAACAAATCTTTACATGTTCAATTTGGCTGCCGTTGACTGGGTCACTTGTTGAATTCAGCTTACATTTACTTTATCCGGTCATTTACATATCTGCATATGTAAGTTTCTGTCATATTTACTGGAATATATTATTTTCATAATGTTAACAATCATTTTAATAAAAAATATATAAAATGTTTCACAATTAAACATAGAGTCCCACATGCCAGGTTATAAATTTGGGAGACATATTTGTTTTGTCCATTCTTTAGATATAACATTTGTCGGGCAAAATAAACATTCATTCACCATTACCCGGCATATTAATTGGCATTATTTTTCTTTTTATATGAAACGTGAATTTCGTCACTGATTTCAGGGGCGATAACCGTGTTTCAATAAAAGGTTAATGGAAACTATATTATCTCTACTTAGTTTTTTATGAGCAATGATCGTACTTTGTAATGTGTCGATAACAATATTTGTTCGGGTGACACATTTAATTGTATAAATAATTTAAAATTGTCATGTCTCATGTCTCAAAATAGCCTGATACCACCGCGAGTCACTATCAGTAAAATCAAGATTACTAAATGATTATATCTGTATAGTAGGCCAGCACTTGTAATTTTTAAAACTGGCGGAATACATGTACCGTAGTTACACAATTATACATTTATTTAATTCTTATAGACAAAATATTATACCTACTAGATGGGACCACAGGTTGAAGTAACGGACCGAGGTCTATAAATACATTAAATATGCCTAAAAGCATCCATAAACGAAAATAAAAGCTAAACAAAGTTTTTTTACTCCCTCTATAATACACATATATATACCTCGGTCTGTTACTTCAACCTGAGGATGGGACCCCAACTGTAACTGCTACATGTAATTTGCGAATCAGATCTCTTATTCACTATTCTGCAGAGGAAGACTATGAATGGAAACTTAACTCTGCTACGGACAGTACGGTTGTAGATTTCAAGAGTTACCGTTCACAACTATGAACACTGTGGCTTACTCGCTTACCACATTTATCCAAGTGATGTCAGTTTGATGCCCGGGTGGGATGTAGATCTCTAAGCACCGTTTCATGTTGGAAAGTTGCGGAGTCATTTGCTGAGAAATAGTTAGAACTGGTAAGAAATTCAATAAAAGGCTAACCATGTACATAATAGTGTTTGATTATTTGTTTCAGGGAAGCTGTCTACAGATCTCAGCTATCTGGATTATTAGTCGAGCCTCTTCACCTTCACCCTGCAGTCGAGGCAGACACCAGCAGGGCTATTGATATATTATATGAGCGGTCCCAGAAGAAGCAGATAAGGCGGAAATTGGTTCTCATTCTGCTGTTGAAGGACAAAGGCCACCAGAAGAATCGCTGCCCGAAGACACTACTCCACCTCGGCAACAAGTTGCCAAACATTCGCGAAATGGGAACTGATCCAGTTTCTGACCTACACGAAGAAATATATAGTGTCGACATGATAGACTGTCATCACCTTAAGATAAGCGACATCTGACAATATAACCCTCAAGGAACAGCTTGAGACAGGTTCAGTTACAAAATTACAAACAAATAACCATTTAACCGGAGTACCATCCATGCCAGCGGCAGTGTTTGTGTGGTCCTTAACTCTGATTTCTGCTCTAATCAACCTGTTGAAAGGATGTGTTGAGAAGACATGTTACTCCTTGTGTTGATGGAATTGAGAATGAATCTTATTCGCACAAATCTGACTCATGCAGTTTTAAGATTTGTCAATATTTTTTCAATCGGTGACTCATTCTTGTGGTGGACAGAATTACATCTGTACATTTCTGATTATGTGACACTTGAAGGACTATATATTGAAATGGTCAGAAATATATTTACTATGCTTTTATACATATGTGGCTGTCACCACAGGTTGAAGTAACGGACCATGGCCTATAATATAAATACATTAAATATACCTAAAAGCATCAATAAGTGAGAGAAAAATAAGCTAAACCAAATGTATTTACTCCATGTGTGATATAAGGGAGTAAATAATTTGTTTAGCCTATTTTATTTCACTTATTGATGCTTTTATGTATATTTAATGTATTCATAGGTTTTGGTCCGTTACTTTAACCGGTGGCTGTGACTGGAGAATGCGGTTTATGGGATTTGTGACCAGTGTAGCTCCTGATCAAATAGTACACTCCTGTAGCCTGATAATGATGTGGCTTGGTAGAAGCATGATGGAGGTTTGATTGATGCAACGGTGAACAGTGCAGATCCAGTACGGATATGTGTATCTACACTGGTCGCAAATCCCATAAGCCCAATTTCTCCAGTCACAGACACATATTTGAGCAAATTTAAAAATCCTACCGCCAACCTAGAGTGATTAGCATTTAGGGTATTGCATTCAATCTTTGATTCATAAATTTCCATTTAACGTCCACAGTCTATGAAGTCTGTATTTGGTTGGTTTCATATGGTTCCGGTCATCCTCGCAATAAAGGATTTTATTAGAAACATCCAGAGTAGACCGAAGAAAAACTTTGTAGACTTTCGAAGTGAAACAAAAATTTACGAATCAATGATGTATTTTTGTGCTATTATCATGATTATAATTGAAATCAATGCCCAATGGTCAAACTTGTAACAAATTACATGTTTACATAAATTTCGACTTCGAAATTTGACTTCGAATGCAATGGTGCAATTAGTTGATATTGGTCATTTGCAGTGCATGATGTGACAAACAACATATTGAGGCATCATCTGTAACACAGTGCCTTCAATCATGATTCATACCCAGGCATACAAAGTATTTCGAGGTGTATATAGTTTTTGTATTTTCGTCCATCCGAAATATTTGCGTTCAAGGTTTTTGGGTACCCATTATATCTGCAACCGTAAGTCGAATTGAGTTGAATCTTCAGATACTTCTTTATAGTCATCCATATTTTTATACTGTAGCCCACCGATGTGGCTTTCCTGCACAAGGTCAAATTACTTAATGTTTTGAAATATTTGCGTCAAACATGTCAACGTTTTTAAGTACACAATGTCTTTGCAACCGCAAGTCAGGTTGACTTGAAACTTCATATATATACTTCTTTATGCAGTTAGAAGATCAATAATTTCTTTCTGTAGCCCCGGTGGTGCATGTGATGGGTAATTTAACAATCGCGATTCATCTTTACCGGAATTCCGACTGGAGACCTGGTTTGGCCCTCACATACGTTTTTGGCATTTTGTATCCGACAGTTATATTCCTTATGTGAGTATTATACCATAGCTGTTGATAGGCCGTTAAACACCAATACACAAACATTCTATAGCCCACTAATGCGGCTTTCGTGCACACGGTAAAGTGAAATTACTTTGAAACTTGCGTTAACTGTTTTGAAATATATGCGTTAAAGTTTTAAGTAAACAATTTCTCTGCAACCGTAAGTCAGATTGAATTGAAACTTCATATATTTGTCTATCAACATCCATATTTTCATTTTATAGCCCACCCATTCGGCTTTCATGCCCAAGGTCAAGATCAAATTGTGTTAAATGTTTTGAAATATTAGCATTACAGTTTTAAGTACACACTTTATCTGCAACTGTATGTTAGATTGACTGGAAACGTCACATACTTCTTTATCAACAGCCATAATTTCATTCTATACATGTATCTCACCTATGCGGCTTTTATGCCAAAGGTCAAGGCCAAATGACTTGGCGGCGGCCGGGGGTATGTGTGAGACCCCGCTCACTTGCTCTAGTCCTTAAAAGCAAGACTAACATCTCTTAACATACTGATTTCTTTTGTTTTTTTCGCATACTGGTTTTGTGTCCAGAGCATAACTTGAATTCATTTTTGTATATTTATCACAACTCTTGCCTCACTAATATTCCCTTTGTTTTTTCACGCATTGATTTTGTATCTGTCACATGGCGGTATTTCAAATTTGGCCAAATATGGTCCTGATATATATCAAATCGAAGGTATCGTGGAGACAATCACTCTGGATAATTTGTTGTCAACATCGGATGATACATCATACAAATCCAAGATGGCCGCCGACAGGTCATCCTTTAATTATATATTTCGTCTTCTTCTCATGTACCGTTTGGCCGACACTGGTCAGACTTCACAGTTGTGGTGCATGGGTGAATCATTTTCATATTTGTTAAAATGGAGGTTGTCGCATAATCCAAGATGGCCGTCGTAGAAAATTTGGTAAAATTCTTAAAAAAATCATATCAAACATGTTAATTTTACATTCTTATTATTTTTATATCAAGCTTGAATTGCCACTTTGATATCAAGGGCGATAACACTGACTCCTTAAAATGTTAATGGAAACAACTATTTATTCTCTCTATTTATCTTTTGATGTGCAATGATCATATTTTGTAAAAAGTCAATAAAAATATGTATTCAGGTGACACATTTAGTTGATATAAATAATTGAAAATGACCTGCCTCATTTACAATAAAAATAGCACGATGATACAACCTATCAGTAAACTTAAGATTACTAAGTGAATATTTCTGTGCAGCAGGCACTCGTAATTTTTAAAACTGTTGGAATAGTTATACAATTATACTTATTTAATATTTAATTCCTATAAAGAAAACTCTGTGCCAAACAGATGGGACCCCAACTTCAAATCATGATTTACAACTTTGCTGAAGGATGTCTGGCACCCAGTCATTAAGTGCAAATGCACGACACTTGTCTTATCAGCTAATTCACAAACACCACATCATACAAAACACTTGTCACATGGATTCGCCAGTGGGTGTACAGTACAAAGTCCAGTGACATGGTGTGTAATGGGTGCAATTGCATCCTGTAACATTTGGTGTGTATTTGTTTACTTTAACTTATGTTTTCTGGGGGAAATAACTACCTGTATAATATATGTGAAAGTTGTCGCTTTAAAATCACTACAATGGAAGAAATTGAACGTATGTTCTCGCACCCCCTTCCAAAATCCATTCACAATTCACATCCCCTCTGCAAGAATCTGGCTACTCCACTTCAGTGCAAAGTCGCAGAAGTATTTTTGACATACAGCCGTTTGAATGTGTACTTGTGTGTGTGCAATATTTCTCAGACTTTTTCAAGGCAATGGTTTCTGTTTCGATGTAATGTACATGTACATTGTATGACCTGTCATGAATTTCACTCACAAGTTCATATTGGTGCTTGTAGCAGTATTTGATATCCAGTATACCTTTTCCATAACTTTCACATTCTGTAAAACCGTCTGGAGTTTCGACAATGAAACGGAGAAATGCCAAACATTTTCATGTGTCTGAATGTGGATTATTTCTGGCACTCATATCTTTGGCTTATAACGTCGTTCAAATTGTACTGCGTCAATTTTATCGTATTTAAGATTGAATATTTTATGACTTTCTTCAAAACGCCAGTTTTAGAAGTTGATGGTTTTAGGATTTTTATATCATGCACTGCAGTACCGGTGATAAGTCGCTAGGTGGCGTTGCCAAGTCGGACTGTTGTACTGTGCTGACTCACCGAAACAAACCGCCAGTGGACGGGTTACACTATAT
The DNA here is from genome assembly GCA_029237695.1 of Conchocele bisecta. Taxonomy (NCBI): domain Eukaryota; kingdom Metazoa; phylum Mollusca; class Bivalvia; order Lucinida; family Thyasiridae; genus Conchocele; species Conchocele bisecta. The sequence continues at coordinate 22,182,331 of CM055276.1, forward strand.
TTGCAATATAATGTCCCTGTGTAAGTTTATAGATCGCGGCTCAGACAGGTTGCGACTAGATGCCGTTTTTTATTTTGTTAGGGGAAAGTACTAACATTGGGAAAAAAGATGAAAACTGATCGCAAGTCAGTGCGTCTCCGGGCCCGCCAATATTTAAAATTGCGCCATGTCAATTAAAGGTGGTGCAGGATGTTGAATGTAATATCTTTATAATGGAAAAACAGAGTTTAATGAAACATAACACAGTAAATGCTTAACAGGTTGCCAATTAGTATCCCCTCGCCGATAGACAAAGGGGGTATATCGTTAGTCCATGTACGTGCGTACGTACGTACGTACGTACGTACGTACGTACGTACGTACGTACGTTAGTAACACCTTTAATTTTTCAATAACTCGTGAGCTGCTTCACCGATTTTGATATTATTTGACCATAATATGTGTCTAGTGATGGAGCCTGGTTTAGCATATGACGCACGTCCGACCACTCAAGGTCACACCGTACTTTTTTTCTTTTTTATTATCAAGGCTGCCAGCGAGGGGATTAGCTTCGTTTAATGATGCCAGTGCGAGGGGATTAGCTTCGTTTAATGATGCCAGTTCTTTCATTATTGTATAGTTTGCTTTAATCTAACAATTTTCTGGTTTTGACGAAGAATTGGTTACCATGGATGTGAATAAAAATTTAAAGAACGTGAATGTAAGAAATAAACGGTACTCGATTCTTCATGACAGTTATAGGTTATCGTAAAGAACGTTTAGAGCACCCACAAAACACATATGCCACTTATATGGTGTGCTACATATCATCGAAATCCGTCCGTTTGCTTGGAAAGTTTCAAGAAAATCTACTGTAAAAATTACGTCAGAGAATACGTCACGTCGGAAAATCAGGTTCGTAAACCACGTGATCCCATACCCTGATATCTATAACTTGACATGCTACTTGCAAACATGTAGTTGGCCTCAATATAAATAACATACACCCAAAGCGTTCTTTTATAACATGGTCATTCATGTTATAATTGTTCTTGTTATTACTGATTTTGCCTGTGTAGACTTTCTAGTTTAAGAATCCGACTGATGACAACCTGTTACCCATTGAGCGTTTGGAGGAATCTGCAGGAATTCAAGATGGCTGCCAACTAGATATATTGTGTCATATAATTGCATCACCAGGAGGATATTAAACAATTTAAAAGAGCTTAATGAATGTATTAACATGTTGACACAAATGGGCAACTTTAAAATTCAATTTCTTAACTACATATGAGAAAAATGGATAATGGAGGGGCATTTAGTGCTACCCTTGTCCGTCCGTCCGGTCCGTCCGTCCCGTCCGTCCTTCCGTCCGTCACTAACCTTGTAAGTTGTAAAACCTTTAAACCGTAATAGCTACAGACCTGAAACTTGGTATATAGCTTCCTTATGATGAGCAAATGCGCAAAGTTTACTTCGATATTGATTTGATCCCCGGGTCATGGATTATCTCCCCCTTTTTGGCTTTCAATTTGGCAATTTTGCCTTGTAAGTCGTAACACATTTAAACCGTATTATCTACACACCTGAAACTTGATATGTATCTTCCTTATGATGAGGAGATGCGCAAAGTTTATTTTGCTTTTTGATTCGACCGGGGTCATGGATTATGTCCCCCTTTTCGATTTAGAATTTTCCAATTTTGGCTTGTAAATTGTAACACTTTTAAACCCTAATAGCTACACTCCTGAAACTTGGTATATAGCTTCCTTATGATGAGTAGATGCGCAAAGTTTATTTCCATTTTTGATTCGACCACCAGTTCATGGATTCTCTCCCCCTTTTCGACTTAGAATTTGACAAATATTGCCTTGTAACTAGCAAAACGTTTAAACCGTAATAGCTACAGACCTGTAATGTGGTATGTATATTCCTCATGATAATTATGATAATTAGATGCGCAACGTGTATTTTGAATTTTTTACTCTAGTTTAATTCTGTGTTTATTAAGACCATGATTGTGCGTTTTTTGTAACTTTGATGTGAAATTATATACTAATCTATATAACCGAAGTCCAAGATGGCCGCCATATATGAATATATTACAATGTACTTGCAACCGTATCTTGAAACAAGAAACACTGTATACATTAACTTGCAATCGGACCCCTTATACGCGCGAATTTGTATAGCAATATTATATTTAGGTATATAATTATTACAATACATTGGTTCTGTATTTATACACGTGTTTCAATAGCATTAGTCCAAGATACCCACCAAATATCATGATATTACCTGATAACAAACTTGTGTAGTAAATAGCTTATGTAATTACACTCGGACACTACATCTAATAATTTAAGTATACAAACTCCTGGTATTATGTCACAATAAACTTTTTTACCTTGATATACAATATTATACACCTTTAGACAGCATTGGCAATAACGTAAGTGTAATAATGCCGCCGGATATGAATATAGTACATTACAATAGTAATACAACATAAGATTTAAAATCGTGCATTCGGTTATATATTTTGGATATTATTTTGTCTTGTCTTGCCATTCTATAGTAGCATTCATACTTCTATTGTTTTCCGGGAGATATATTGCACTTTACAATATACTTCAAGGACTTCCTAATTTGTATAAATACCAGATGTCGTTTTTCATAGCATTGGCTCCAAATGCTCAATACGAAATGGCTCCTCTATGTAGCGTCATTAACAGCTCGAGTGTCTGCATATAGCAATAACAATTGAACAAGTACAAATGGATTATACGGCTATATATTTCTGTCACAATCGGTGACTGCAATAACACATTTCAGCCATTCAGTGGCCTTTTTCCAGTTTTTGGGTACCATTACGTGCTTCAAAATACTTAGCACAACCACTTAGGACTCCCATTGATATTTTTGCGTGTTTCAGTCACATGTTTTCTTCTGTGAAGGTATTCAGTTTCCACAAAGCGGTTGTATGCACATGATGGCTGATGTACAAAGTTACTTTGTAAGATGCAAGTAATTGGTGTGTTTTGTGACCAATATCGACGATGTAGAGCAATATATTTATATGATGAGGTAATGTATAAAGATCAATTTGCTCTGTGTATTGTTTCTCAGATAAGCAAAAACGATACTTTATTTTTTCGAATTATTGTGTAGTTATATGACATTAAATGAGTTTAATTGTTTAAACATAAGACATAATTCAGCACCTGTGAATGCATGTGATATGTAAAAAAAATAATAAGACATGACGACGTCAGTATACGTAAATGTGGAACAAAGAAATCAACCAACCCTAATCACAAATTCAATAATTCCGAGAAGAACACGGAGATACTATATACTAAATGCCATGAGGAGGACACAACTAATACACATGTAATTTATATTATATGACAGTCAATCCAGTTGTGCCACTACTAAATACTTACGGTAACAATAAATGTTATAGTACCTGCAGACAGCAATGTACATAGTACACAACCATGTATAGAATGTGACAACATTCACGGTATTAATAGACTAATATGAAAATGCTGAACAATATAACTGTCGTCCCTTCTTGTGTGGTTAATGGCTGTGCGTCATCATAATTATATCATTCTTTTTTAGCTCACCTGAGCGTAGCTCATGTGAGCTATTGTTACCGCAAAGTGTCCGTCGTCGTCCGTCGTCATCCGTCGACCGTCGTCGTCCGTGAACATTTTAAAACGTCTTCTCCTCGGTAACCATTGGGCGTATAGACACCAAACTTCATGTTCATGGTCCTTAGGTAGGGGGATTACAAATTTGTTAAAATGACGTGATTACGTAATCCAAGATGGCCGCCGTCTAAAAATAGCACAAATTCTTCAAAAATATTCTTCTCAAGAACCGCCAATCCGATTTCGACAAAACTTGGTGGAAATGATCGATGTACAATGCTCTTTCAAAGTTGTTAAAATGGTGACCCCGGGGTCAAAAATGGGCGTGGCCCGTGGGGTCAAATTGGGGTCAAATTGACCGAATATGGTTATGTCATATATCAAATCGAAGGTATCAACGAGGCGATCACTCTGGTCCTTTTTTTTGTCGAATTCGGATGGCTATGTCATAGAAGATGGCCGCCGAAATGTCAAAAGATCGTTCTTTAATTAGAAATTTTAAAATTCTTCTTCACATGAACCGCTTGGCCCATGGTAGCTAAACTTAAAAATTATGGTCCATGGGTGAAGCCTTTTCAGACTTGTAAAAATGGAGGTCATCGCTAATCCAAGATGGCCGCCGTCTAAAAATAGCATAAATTCTTAAAAAATCTTCTCATGAATCGCTAGCCGGGGTCAAAAATGGGCGTGGCCCGTGGGGTCAAATTGTGGTCAAATTTTATTTTTGACCGAATATGGTCATGTTATATATCAAATCGAAGGTATCAACGAGTTATCACTCTGGTGATAGCATAAATTCTTAAAAAATCTTTTTCTCATGAACCGCTAGCCGGATTTCAACGAAACTTGGTAGGAATGATCGATGTGCAATTCTCTTTCAAAGTTGTTAAAATGGTGACCCCCGTGTCAAAGAATGGGCGTGGCCCGTGGGGTCAAATTGGGGTTAAATTTTATTTTTGACCGAATATGGTCATGTCTATATGATATCGAAGGTATCAAAGAGGCGATCATTCTGGTACATTTATTGCCGAAATTGGATGGTCGTGTCATCCAAGATGGCCGCAGAAAGGTCATTTTTTTAAATTTTATTAGAGATTTCAAAATTCTTCTTCACACGAACCGCTTGGCCCATGGTAGCCAAACTTCGCAGTTATGGTCCATGGGTGAAGCCTTTTCAGATTTGGTAAAACGGAGGTCGTCGCTAATCCAAGATGGCCGCCGTCTAAAAATAGCACAAATTCTTAAAATGATCGATGTAGAAAGCTCTTTCAAAGGTATTAAAATGATGACCCCGAGGTCAAAAATGAGCGAGGCCCGTGTGGTCAAATTTTATTTTTGACCGAATATGCTCATGTCATATATCAAATTGAAGGTATCGATGAGGCGATTGCTCTGGTGCAATATTTGTCAGAATCGGATGATTATATCATCCATGATGGCCGCTAAAAGGTCCATTTATTCGAGATTTTGAACGTCTTATTCACAGGAACCACATGGCCCATGCTGGTCAAACTTCATAGTAAGTTAAGATCCTTGGGTGAAGCATTTTCAGATTTGGTAAAATGAGAGTCATCGCTTAATCGAAGATGACCTCCAAGATGAACTCAATGTCACATTCTCCTCTGCTGTTCAGGTGAGCGAATTAGGGCCATCATGACCCTCTTGTTTATAGTTATATTTACAATATTAGCTTTCAATTCACGATTTTTGTCTTTTTCGTACATTATACATGTATTAATATTTTTTATTGCATTGTATATTACTGTCCTTTTGACGCATGATGGCGAGGTATGCGGGAGGGTATACCTAACTTCAGAGCGTTCATATTATACCAATTTACAACGATATGACGCCCATGGGGAATTATAAACTTAATTATTATTCTCCATGATTATCGTCATGGGATAATGTATATATGGCGGTCATCTTGGACTTTTGCTCTTCACAAATGTGTCTAATTATGTATCAAATTTAGTTTAAGCGTTTATAATGTCAATATATCTAAGATTAGTATAAATGTTTTCATATGGAGTGTGAGAAAGGTCGTATGTAAAATATCATGTTATTTTTGACGGCCATGTTGGATTTTTACCATTTAACAGTGAAATGAATTGAAATTCATGTTGATCACTTATCTCGATAAGTCAAGTAAATCCACTTTATGCTGCTAAAGTATGCTAATACCTCACGTGGAAACAACTATATGGCTCACTATACCTGTTTAGCGGCCATTTTTTATTTATGCAAATTTCTCAAAACTCTCAAGGATGACAGAGTGCCATCAGCTGAATTTTTGATGTTGATGATCTGGGCAATCAAAATCGCCAATAAAAGACTATGTTATTCAAAATAAAGTTAAGCTCCTGCATGGAATGTTCCATACTCCTGGCTGCCAGAATAGCTGACGTCTGAGCGGGAAACCCCTCCACATATGTCAATCGATTTCATTGGTCGGTTACGTTTGCAGATTTCCGACATTCAGCTCGGAAAAAAATGGCGACCGTGATAAACTGAAAGAGTTATCCACAAGAAATGTTTAGAAATAACTAGTTAGGAAAGCAATTACATATAAAATATGAATTAAATTTGGTGTATTAATATTATTGAAACGTATTGTCAGATGATTTCGGTATCGTACAGTTCACGAAGTGTCAAAATTATGCGCGTATTCGTGTCAAATATTCGATTTTCGATTTCGCTATGTGACGCAACAGGATAGAAGCCAGTCTCTATAGCAAATTAAATAATATATGATATAAAGTCAGATAATGAAAAATAGAAGTTAAACATGATATAGAGACGTGGCATGTTAGTCTAGTCTAGGCAATACTTCTAATTCTACTTGACGGTTCGTAACCAAATTCAGCATACATGTTTATCACAGAAATACGAAGTAGCATATCGATTATGAAACTTATTGGCTGAGTTACATGTATCTCCCATTGGTGGCCATTTTTTAATGTTCACATTCTGTATTCTTGTCGACGCAATGACTAGCGTTCTGCTTGACGTTTCGTAGCAAAATTTAGCATACATGTTTATCACAGAAATACCAAGATCGGCAACATTTTCGGATAACAGCGGCCAGTTTTAATGTTAGGATTAGGTATCCTTGTCTACACACTAACTTGAGCTATTCTTGACGGATTGTAAATAACTTCGAAATACATATTTGCGACGGCAAGAGGAAGAACCCTATTGAGTTTCTGCATGTTTCGATGACTTATCTCCACTTGGCAGACATTTTAATTTTCGCATTCGTGTGAGTTATCTCGCCTTGTCGACTGGCCATGCATCGACAGGCGTATGTAGCGACATTCGGCACTATTGTTATAATTAGAAAACGATGTTTAAGTTTGTCACGTTTAAACAATCGAACACGTCTTTTTTCTAATTAAAAGCTACACAAGCGATACCAACACGATGCGTTGTATCTAAACGAATATATCGTTTTCAGGTACACAACAAAAACGAAAATCGTTTATAGGAATATCGTTGCATAAAACGATCGTTATCACCTCGTTTTCCATTTGTTTTTTGTTTGTTTTGTTTGGGAATATTCAACAAGTCCTTGCTGTATGTCGATCCAACATGTTTGTAAGTGTATAATCAGAAATGGAACACTTGCCTCTCATTTGTCACCATTTATGTCTTCCTAAATGAAAATCCAACATCGCCGCCGAAATGGCGAAAAAACTTTTAAAATCGCTTAGGATTCCTCGCAATATAGATATAATATTGAACGATTTGTCTAAATATACGAGCACTTTGGCGCACTCTTTTTCACAATGTCTAAATATGCGTGTGAGCAATGATGAAATAATGAACATAACATGTATGCGCCATTTATTTCCACTAACCTTCGTTAATGAAATCTAATTTGATCGCCAATATAGCGAAAACACATATACATGTATACATGTAGGGTATGGGATCACGTTACTGCTGCAGAGAATTCAAATTTCTCTGCAGAATGTTCACACTAACTACACAAGAAATACTGCTAAATTTTGTATTGGTGGACTCGTAGTGTCTTGTGGCTGGAACACGGTCATCATTTAAAGGAAGAAACAGCAGTCGTGTTGATGGCAAATAATATTTACCCGAGACCTCATTGGCGCCGCCATTACTGCAGTGTAAACAATTGACCACGTGATCCCATACCCTGATATACCTATTCATATATATGTTTATTTTTTCTCTTTTTTTCTCAAACATGCTTTGACAGCACTTTAGAATAATTGGAACATGTAATTAATAAAGTCCTGCCCACTTTATGTAATATATTTATTTCTGGCGGCTGTCTTGGATGGACTTCTGCTAATTACACTATTCTATAATTTCATATGCATACTGCACACAGAAACGTACATTGTTTTAATAAACCCAAAATTATAAAGCTTATTTGCTTCGATATGAAGTATGAGTGAAACTATGTAAAGTGATGAAATTCGGCGGCCATCTTAAATATTCCCCATGCCACAGTTAATTAATTGAATTTCAAAGTATTTAATAAGTCATGAAACCTAGTTATTACTTGATTTACATAATATACTTGCCCTTAGACATTCTACAACTTATTTAATTAATTTATATTAATTGATAAAGTCCAATGCCTTTAATGTTCTTTTATCCTTTATTTTATATAAACTCTACCGGTTTCATTACTTTCATAATAATTCTTCATGGTAAAACAAAATGGCCGCCATATTGCATTCATGCATACTTCTCAATACGCTCAATGATGACAGCTTGTCGTCAGTCAGTCACTAGAAAGTCTACACATGCAAAATCTGAAATAAAAACAATATGCTATTCAAAACAAGTTAAGCCCAAAATTTGCTTTTGACGGCAGTAATAAGGGGGTGTAGTAGATGGGGATTGTACATGTACATATACAAATAGGAGATCATTGCATATAGTAGTATAGGAGAGTCACAATGATACAAGTTTATATGGAAGCCACCCACCGCATGTGGTGGCTCCCACACGAAACTTGTTATCATTGTGACTCTCCTATACTACTTGGATTTTCCCCCACTGTTCGGTGGGTATGTATGAGAAGAATGGAACATATTTTTCATCAACCGCGAGACCATATATTTCCTAGAGCAAAAAAAAATATAAAAAAGTATTAGGTCTAGCCGAGATTCGAACTCACAAACCACGTCTCCATAGAGTGGCGCCTTAGCCCACACGACCACGAAGCGAAGGCTGTTACTAAATATAAACCTGAAAATGAAATACCAGGTAGTGTTGTGCAATAATCGATAAGGTGAATACACCCTATTAAAGATAAGAAATCCATTGGTTATACTCAGTATATATGACAATCTGTCATACATTTATTAAAAATAAAATAACAACTGACACCCTATTAAAGATAAGACATCCATAAGTCATACTCAGTATATTACAACAATCTGTCATAAATATCAACTGACACCCTATTAAAGATAAGAAATCCATAAGTTATACTCAGTATAAATACAGCAATATACAGCAATTTGTCATACATTTATTAAAAATAAAATAACAACTGACACCCTATTAAAGATAAAAATCTATTGGTTATACTCAGTATAATGCCTACCATAAAGCAAATGAGAGAGCAAGCTAAGAGTTGGGGAATTTCCCTAAGAGGTTTGAGACTCAAGAAAGATATAGCAGATAGGATAAGTGACACGCGAGTCGTCGTCTACGAGGAGAGGCTGCGACGTGCGGTTTCGACCGGACGACTGCCCGCCGACCCCGAAAAACGCTCCGAGAAATTGGAGAACGAGACGACGGCCAGTCTGCGTGCAACTGCTTACGCGCAGCGTGTAAAAGAAGATCCCAGCGCACGTAGAAAACCACTATACAAGGCGTACTACAATAAGATTTATCAAGGGTTGGTGGGGAGACCTCCTAAGAGTAGGAGAGATATCACCAGAGCTTTGGTGGAGGAGGGTCCCAGGATTCTCGCCGAAGAAGCCGAAGTTAGGGAAACTGTTGATAGGGGTAGGAGGAAGATAGTATGGACTTTTGAGAGGGGGGTAGATGGGGAGATCGCTAATCGCATAATGAATAGAATTCGCCCAGAGATGACCACGGCATGTTATCTGAGGTATTCGTGCTCTTATCGTATTAGGAACATCGAGACCGACGAAACGATGATCTATCACAAACAATCAAAGGGCAGTCCGTGGATAAACGAGATTTCCAAAGCGGAGAGTTGGATATCCGATAGAGAGAAAGGTCGAATGGACATCGACAAAGTTGATAGACCAAACACAAAATGGACCTTCGTTCGTTGGGTATCGGTAGAGGTGAAGATGATCATCGATGCGCAACAACTTCCAGACTGGTTAAGACAGAAAAAGGGAATGTATTCCGTCGACACGTACTACGACTACTTGTGTCTGTTTAGGTGCATAGCCATCCACCCTGGAGGGAGACCCGACGGGTGCTGTAGGAAGGCACGAGCTCTGGCTCGCGAATACCTCGGGCACGATAACTGACCGGGTAGTAAGGGAATCCCCTTGGATGATATTAAGAAGGTAGAAGAGCGCTTCAAGTCGGGTATTCGCGTTTACGAGCCCACCACCGACGGAGTGTGGTACCTAATGAAGTCTCCGGCAAACTACGACGCGGTTGGGGAGAAGATCATGACGATAGGAATGTTTGGAGGTCACTCATTTCTCATAACCAACCTCCGCAAGATGACGAACGAGTACGGGTGCACCGGATGTCAACAACGGTTAACAAAGTCGTGTAACATGCACAGGCACGGGACCACCTGCATGGGTGGGAAGACCGTGGTGACATGTCCAGGTAAGAGGGTAGAGAGACCACAGTCGGCCTACGAGAAGGCGTTCTATCCCAAGGGGTCAGCGAGCGCGATGTCGATTCAATGGTTGAACAGAGAAGAGGAGAGGGTGGGCAAGCACATACATCACGCCGACTGTGGTCACGGTGGCGAGAGGTGGGTGGCCGGCGATCCAGTCGACGGTTACTGTCACGAGACCGAGACCGTGTTTCAGTTTCACGGATGTTACTGGCACGGGTGTCCGACACATTGCATGAGAGGTAACGCGAGATCGTTGTACAAGAGGACGAAAATCCAAGACGCCAAGATAAGGAAGACGGGTTACGAGCTGGTGGTGATGTGGGAGTGCGAGTGGTTGAATGAGGTGAATACCCACTATCCACAATCGCCGCGCGAGGAGGAGGAAGAGACGACTCTGTATCCTCACCAGATACTATACGACTTCGAGGCGTATCTCGACAAGTCGAAAACCACACGACCCACCAAAGACCTGACCTTCGAGGTCGAGCACGTTCCTATATCGGTGTCGTTGGGGGATACGATGCATGAAGGGATCACACACATCTGCGAACGAGACCCTGACACGCTAGTCGAGAAGTTCGTGACCGAGCTACAGATGAGAGGCAAGGCAATCAGGGAGGGGGTTAGGAAGAAGTATCTGCCGGCCGACATAGATATGTTATCGAAGTCTCAGCAAGCAAAGATTATCTCTTGGATTGCTAAGTCCCGGTGGTGGGGTTCAACTGTAGCAGGTACGACCTGAACCTCATCAAGCAGTACTTTGTCGAGAAGTTGGCGGCCACCGTGAATAAGGTGATGGTCGGAAAGAGAGCCAGCACGACGATGTTTCTGTTTACCCCGGAGTTTAGATTTCTCGACATCATCCAGTATCTGGGACCCGGTACCACGTATGACCGGTGGGTTAAGGCGTACGACTGTAAAACGATAAAGTCTCACTTCCCGTACGAGTGGTTCGATAGCGCGGACAAGCTCGACCATCCGGGGCTGCCAGACTATCCCGAGTGGTACTCGAAGTTGAAGGGTGAGTTCCTACTGTCGTTGTCCGAGTGGAAAGAGTGTAAGAAGGTATTCCGAGAAAATGGGATGAAGACGTTCAAGGAATGGTTGCAATATTACAACGACTTGGATGTAGGACCGTTCCTGGAGGCTCTGACTAAAATGACGGAGTTCTACAGGGGAAGAGGTGTGGATATACTCAAGGATGCTGTGTCTCTGCCCGGTGTTTCCCTTCAGTATCTACTCCGCGGGTCGATCGATGGGAAGGCGGACACGCCCGAGCTGTGGTGGTCGCCGAAGTCTGAAACTTACGAGATAATGAAGCAGGGATTGGTCGGTGGTCCGTCCATAGTGTTCTCCAGATACGCAGAGGCTGGAAGGTCGAGGATCAGGGGTCAGGTAGGTAGTCGGGAGGAGAAGATGTGCAAGGCGGTGATGGGGTACGACGCCAATGCGCTGTACCTGTCTACTCTGTCAAAAGGCATGCCGTGCGGGGAGGAGACGATAATGACGTGTGACGACCCCGAAAGACAGTCGTATATAGACTGTTTCGTGAGGAAGGTCAGGAGTGAAAAGTGGTTCGGATTTGCGGAGTTGGATACAGAGGTCCCGGAAACGTTGAGAGACAAGTTCTCGGAAATGTCAACGCTGTTCGTTATTCGAGAAGTCGACGAGAACGAGGTTCCGCAGCACACGAAGGACTACCTGGCCGGGACCGGGAGGAAAAGGGTCGAAGGACAGAGAAAGCTCGTGGGGGCAATGTCCGCCAAGAAGATGATCATATACTCCCCACTGCTAAAGTGGTATCTGGAGCACGGTCTGATCGTCAAGGCGGTGCATAGGGTGATAAACTACACACCCGGCAAACCGTTTCAATGGTTCGTGGAAGAGTACACTGCAAGACGGACGGGGGACGTCGACAAGAGCAAGGCGGTGTTGGCGGAGATATTCAAACTGGTTGGCAACGCGTGTTGTGGCAAGCTGATAGAGGCACAAGAGAGACACATGAACACCACATATACGAAGGATGAGAAGACTGTCGACCGGGCACTGAGGTCGGCGTGTTTCGAAGACCTGGAAAAGACCTGGATATCGAGCAGGAAGACTCGAGTGGTGATCAACAGACCGTTTCAGTGTGGCATAGCGGTCTACCAGTTGGCCAAGCTCCAAATGCTCGAGTTCTACTACGACTTCTTGGACAAGTACGTGGATCGCGGAGATTTCGAACTGATACAGATGGACACTGACAGCATGTACTTCGCACTTTCGGAGAAGACGCTGGCGAAGGTGGTGAGAAAGAAGATGAAGAGAAAGTTCAATAAGGAGAAGGCCGAGTGGTTGGCGTGGAACGCGTGGAGCAACAGAACTCCGGGACTGTTCAAGCTGGAATTTGAGTGCTCTCGAAGGGCTAGGGACATGGCGGAGAACAGGGGATTCCGAATGGTTAACGGGGTGATGAAGACGTACAAGCAGGAGAAGTTGGGGTTGTCGGCGTACTACGACAAGAGGAGAGTGATGGAAGACGGGTTACACACCGCGCCTATAGGATAGGTGGAAAAAAAAAGAACTCTGAAAAAGGGGAGAATACTAAAGACTCTGACGATCCGGGGGTAGCTGGGTGTCAGAAGGTACCATAAGAAGTTCTTCGCGAACAAAACCGCGAGATAATAGAGCGATCCAGATGATATACGTTCAGAGACCACACGGGATCAGTCGCTGGGCGGCTGCCACCTTCGAGCTCTCCCGGTTGATAGAGGTACCGGACGTCAACATCCGATGGAAGCCGTTGCTCCTCTAAACCAACGAGTCGCCCGCGCGAGACGGCAGAGGGCTTGCTCGTCACATTTTTAGACTTGATGGCATCTACAGGCTTCTTACCTATCAATCTGGTCACCTCTCCGTTCAGTGCGGAGACCACGGCGGGCACTCTAGCCACCCACTCGGTCGATCGCGAATGAGGGTTTACAAGTTATTTGGCATATTGGTGTCCGAACAGCCTCTCAGCCAGGGTTCGAACAGCTCCACGATCCCCTGGTCCCGGTGGATGTTGACGCGGCTGCGTCTGATAGAAACGTTGTGCTTAGACAATAGATGAGAGACCGCGCCCATGAACTCGCGGCCGGGATCGACCTGGAGAAGATTCAGCCATTTGAGAGGACTCCTCTTAGGTATTCGGGAAAGAGCCTCGGCCACCTCCTTGGACTCTTTAGTGACCAACGGCTCAGCCCCCTTATAGCGACTCGCTACGTCAACGATTGTCAGTGCGTACTTGTACGTCTTGCGACCGACGCGATCGTGAGGGAGAAACAGGAGATCAGCTTGGTGAACTTGGTTCGGCACCGGCACGTCGAATTTCGGGCGTGGAATATTGTGAGGCGCGGGTAAATAGATCTGCCAGATGGCCTGCTTCTTGAGCCATTCCTTGACAGCGTTTTCTGAAACCTTGGTCGCCGCCGCGATGTTCTTGATGGCCGCGAGTCCCTTCCAGTAGCCGCGGGGGCTGTAGTACGTTAACGCCAGCTTGCGCGCTAAGCGAACCGAAGGTTTGGTATCATGTTTGTGCGTGTTCATCGTATGTGATGTATTCTAATATATCGGACAATTTCCAACATGCCCTCGCCAGATCGTCCGGTAACTGCGTCGTTAATAATAAACCTTTGTTGGAAGTACAATTGCGATTGGGGGTTAAGTTCTGAAGGAACTTGGGAAAATCTAACTCGGAGGAATCTAATTCGGAGGAATCTAACATCCGCTTTGCTAAAAGGGTGGCCGCTTTTTCATCCTCCCGCCACGTCTCGAGAGAATCTCGGGCCAGACGAATCATACCCTTTGCACCAGAATACGGTGTTTAAGGGCAGCGTAGCCTACATCAATCATAGCAAAATAAAGTTCGTCAACTGACATCGTTCTATATATATATATATATTTATAAAAAAGAATTTAAAATAATTATTAATTTTGTAAAAATTATTAATTAATTTGAAATCTCGATTGAATATAGTAGCCGACGAGACCCACCACACCCATTCCCACGACGATGAACGCGATCTCGCGGTCTTTTTGGGCCTCTGACGGTACATAGAAATCTGAAAGTTGGGGCTCGCGATCCAGTGGCGCGAAACTTCTCTGCGGATATGCCAGCGCGTACTCGCGGTTGGCTTCCTCAACATTCTGGAAAGTTTGCGCGGCGTGATTCTCACGGAGAAGCTCTTCGTTGAGCCAGTCCAGATGGGCGGTTCGTTTTTTAGACCATGCTGTGTCTGCGCTCTGGAGTTGTTCTACAGCTAAATCGTGACGCTTGTGCTCCTCATCCACGTCCGAGCTACTCATTTTCGAGAATATAAAGTTGCTACCGCCGAATGCCAATGCGTTTAAAAGTGCACCACCTATCATTATTCCGATCGAAGCCATTTTATTTCCATATATTAACAGGTAGAATTCCAACTTTAATTAGATAATCTCGGGTCCAAACTGCGGCCGCTACATCTAAGGTCGCGAGCCCTACGTCTCTCACAGTAAAGTCCAATTTGGGAGCGGACCCTCCTAGGGCCATCTTTGATAGAGCGCATTCACTATCATTTTACCATCTTGTTCAGCCATTGTTGATAATTATAATTATTGCATATAAAAGGGATCGCGATCAGTGTTTAAATGGGGCGCATCCAATTGCGATTGGTGTTTCGTAACTTTCTTCGGAACACTGGCTGGTTGTTTTTTCGATAAGGATTGGTGTAATAGTGGGTATTTCCACACACACAGGGCACCAACAACTGCCAGACCACCACCAACAACCCAACTCCAATTCGTGAATTGGGGGTGTTGTGGTTCAATCGGATTCAACTCCAATTTCGATTGGGTTGAGTGTGCTTCCAATTCGTGAATTGGGGTGTTGTTGCACTCAACAGTGTTGAACCCGATTGCTCTATCTTCAGATGTTTTGCTGTGTCCGTCCCCGATTGCAATGACTGTTTGGCCTCTCGAAGCTCGGCGAGTATTTTATCTTGTTTAACTTTTCAGCTGCCTGTCTTTTTGGGTTTTTATGTCGTCCAACCGGATTCGTCCAATCTCGATTGGGTGTTGAGGGCTCCTGTGGAGCTGCAGCAATCTCCGATTGAACCACAATCCCCGATTGCTGTGGTTCCGTCACTCTCGTAGGTGTGTCTTGTGTCATCATTTATAATATTAGGGCTTATAGTTCGTGGGCATATATGTCCAAATTGACAGTGTTTACCCGTGGTCAACGCGGTAGCCTGCGGAGCTAAGTACATTCCAAACTTGTGATAAATTGAGCAGCAGGCTGTTCTAAGAGTGTGTCCTATAAAGTTTCTAGATCGCGAATCAACCCCGCGGTGTTTGGTATAGGGAGAAGTATACTAACGGCGGTAGCGTACAAATGAATAGCCACCGATCCAAGAGTTTTTGTCATCTCCGCACCTAACCTAGATTCGTATCGCGCGTACATTTTAGCGATCTCCGCATCTGACATCTTATCCACCTGACAAACTGAGAGACGCCTACCGAGATAATGCTCCGATTGTCCCCCAGCAACCAGCGCAGCTAGCCGCTCTCGTCGCGCAGCATTTTAATTTTCATTCGTATCGGCCCCAATCACGATTGGAGTTGCACTCAACCCAATCGAAATTGGAGTTGATCCCGATTGCTCTGTCGGAGTTGATGTTTAATTATCTTTCAGGAAAGATACCGTGTCGGCAGTCGGAGTTGAGGTTTCTATTAGCTGATCGAGAAGTTCGTCGCAGTTCATTATCGCTAATTTTCTTAAAATTAATTTAACTATTCTTACAAGTCTCATAACTTTAACATATTGTCAAGCGTACCACCCGATACTTATGATCACCGTTATGCTCGCAACAAAGCTCGCAGCGGAGCACCAAATTGTTAACATTGTTAACCATTGTTCAGCATTTGTTCAACATTTGTTAAGCATTTGTTCAGCATTGTTCAGCAATTGCTAAGCATTGTTCAGCAATTGCTAAGCATTGTTAAGCATTTACGCAGCAGTTACTAACGAGCGTTAAGTAATTGCTTATTACTTTGTAATCAATTAATTGATAACTTTATAAGCAGTTGGTTGATCAGTCTTTAGCAGAAGCTTGGCATGCTTAGTTTCCGAAAGCATCTGTCGAACCTCCAGGCGCTCCTCGCGCGTTGGGATAACGTCATTCTCTCGAAGACAGTCATCGAATGAGTCTCGGTCCTTGCAGTGAAAGAGGGCGACCCATATCGTTTGCTCGCGCAGATCCTTGAGAACGGCGTTGTACTTTTGAGTGAAGATCCATACGCTTTGCCTAGCATGGCGGCCAGAAAATGCGAGCTCGGAGAGCATGTCCTTCTTTTTGGTCATCCCCGCCTTGGCCGAGCAATCATCAATCACGTAAAGGGTGGGCTCACCCTGGAATCGTTGGTATAAACCACGCAACCAATTGTGAAGCCTATCACCGGGGACAATAACGTATACCTCAGGGTCGGTCCATATCCACGGGCGCCGCTGATAAGTATCGTTGTGCCGCACAGTGGGACACAGGATCACTATGTGACGAAAGGCATCGCGGTAGGACCCCTCGAGCAAGTCGAGGATGAAAACCGTTTTTCCACATCCTGTCTGCCCACATATTATGGCAGAGTGAGCATCTCCAATCGTGAATTGGTATTGATTGCTATTTGTTTCAAAATGATTAATTAATAAATCGTTAGATTTAGTAGAGTGCTGAGACGTATCGACCATCTTATATGTTGAGTTGTGCGTCTGTAATTATATATAAGTACACGTTCAATGGCCCATTTCCATCCGTCTCTTTTGGTTATCTGGATCGTCACACCCTCACTAGCGTTCTCAACTTGGCGTCCGCTGCCGTGTATTTGGTCGTCGTCGCTGGCTCGCATGTCTAGCCATAAGGCGTATTTGGTATTCAGGAACTCCGCGAGGGAGACGGCCGAGAGCTGCAGGTCTTTGGCAACCGCGGCAACCTCCGGAGAGCGCTTAGAGCCGGCAGCAAAGTGCTTTCTTACTTCGTCCCACTGCTGGTGCGCGCGAAGACCCGCGCTGTAGAGTTGATTGGGTACTCCCTCGATCATCACCTCTACCTTTGTGATTTTGGGGTTATATAATTTGTCGGTTTTTCTAGCCCCGAACGCGAACCGAGCATCCCCGAACAACATCAGTATACCTTTCATCGAGCGGGCGGGTACGTTGACATTAATATTCCACAATGTGTCGCTTTTGTCTTTCGTCATCTTGCGATGGCGAAGAACTCGGTCGTAAAGTATGGCAATGCGCCCGGCGTACTGGGTTCTGATCAATCGCGCGAGTTCGGACATCGTGACCATTTCGTACTCCAGCGAACCATTATCGATCGTATACGTCGATAACATGTCGGTGGCTATGAGAACTCGGCCGTAGTCGTTGAACGTTAGTTCGTATTCGAGGCGGTCAGCCAAAGCACTCTGATAGTAGGGCATGTGACTCTCCAGCAACTCAAAGTCGAACGGGATGTAGAAGCGGTTGCCGTAAGCGCCCGCGACCGCGTTGTCGCTCGCGTTGTTATCTGCCTTGTTACCAGCCCCGATTCTAAGTTTGGTTACGTTCTTATTTTTGCTGGTGTCAATACCCTGATAGACCGCGTTTTCGCGCTCTTGCGCCGTCTTCCACAGGTCCTGATAACAATGGTAGACGTCTCTGTCATCGATCGACATCACCTCATTACCAGAAATCTTTATCATGGTCTTCTTGACGATGGCGCGACCCAGGTTCTGAACGACGTATGGTTTTGTCTTTAATACATAATTAATTTAAAGAAAATTATAAAGATGGCTGATTACGATATTGACATGGATGAAATCGGCAGAGACGATTACGTCGATGATGACCTCGGCCAAGACGAAACGCCCTTCATAGACGCGATAGGGAATCCACCTCCAATCGGGGGAATTAGGTGGCGCTACCACTAGTCAAAGTCGGGAATTACTCGAGGGAGCTGTAAACGACTACTACAACAGTTTGGTAGAAAAAGGTATGGTCCCGTCTGTCGGTCTCGACTACTCCAAGTTCGAATTTGATCTGAACGGTAGATTGCGACTAAAAGCAGCATCAAATGTCCCAATAGTCAACACGAGGACCGGTAAACCTCTAGCACTAAGCATCATTGCAGGAAACCCGGGCGGTGGCCAACTCATAAGGAACGAACTCGGATTCCCAGATTGGAAGAGGGGTAAACCAATTATGCCGACCCGCACTGTAGAGGCCCTACAGTCTACCGACACAAATAAGTCGGATCCGCGAAACAATCTCGAGGGTCCTGTACGAGGAGACGACACTCGGTGAGCGTCTTCGCACTCTGTTCCGAGAGCAGGGCGTCACGATAGCAAGCATCCTCGTTGCTATCGGCATGACTATATCGACCATAGTTCTAGCTTTCACTGGTGGTGCGGCACCACCACCCGCGCCAGCACCCACACCACCACGCGCGCCATCCGGTGGAGCCAAGGAGTGGGTAAAAAAACAACTAAAAGCCCTCGCCAGTCTCCTGGCTAAATTAGCCGAAAAGGCGGCTGCCGCACTACCTGGACTGATCGGAAGTATCGTTTCTTACTTGCTATCTATATTAGCAAAAACGGCCGGATGGCTCGCCAAAAATACTTGGGCTTTAATCGTGGCAATCGCCGGTCTCCTACTTTTACTCTCTCGAGAGTTCCTAAAACCAAAGCGCGAGTAGTCCGATCGCCACGAGGGCAACGACGAGCCCTAATTTCTCCTCCACGTTTGTTGTGCTTCCAATTACGATTGGTGTTCCCGCGGCTGGAAACGGGTTTAAATGAACTTGCTGGGGTGTCCAATTCGTGAATTGGGGTTGGTGGGGTGGGTGTATCCAAGCCGATCGCGATTGGATGAATTGGGGTTTTTATGAAATCTTTTTCAAATTTATTTGAATTTTTACCTCCGCTCCTGACCGTCTTGGGGGGGGGGGGGGAGGGGGGGGGGGGTTTGATGATACCTGTGTTCACGTTCCCGTTGCGGCCGATTGTTTGATTGGTGGTTGCGACTACGATCTGATTATTGTAACCGTCAACCGGGTCTTCTCGTAGTATCATATTGCTCGGCGCCATATAAAGACCTATTCCAAATGAGTAGTCTACCGGTGTGCGGGCAGTTTGCAAAACGTCTTGATAATTCTGGATCGCCTTCTGGAGGTCCACCTTAGCTGAGATGGCGTCCTCGACAAGTGCCAAGAACTGTTTTTGTGCGTCAAAGGCCGTTCCCGTACCCAGTATAGCGCTGCGCGTTTGCTTCTGTGAGGCGAGGATTGCCCATACGTATATGCGAATGGAGTCGTTGAGGCGAATAACCCCGCCCTGTGTAAATCCAGTGCTTTTATCTAACATAAATGTGGTCCACGCATTTCGCATCTGTGAAGTATCACCCAGGTCTAAGTATTCCACGTGGGCTACTTTAGTAGGTAGCCAATGACAATGACCGTCTTTACACGCAAGCCCTCCAAGCACTTCATCACCGAACGTCATCGTATTCAACTTATAATTATATTTAGTCCATGTTGCCATTTTTCTAACTGGTGGTGGGGTAGCTCCGCGAGCACTCCACAACCCTGAGAAATATGCGGGAACTTTATCAAGATGCCCACCACTAACTAAGCCTTTAAGGTGAAGTAACCCTAAACTGTTGGTTGGGGTGTATACTTTCTGTCTCCAGTCCGCGTCTTTTGGTACCCCAAATTCGTTACACAATCTTTCAAACGCCTTACGGTCGTATGCGCTGGAAATGGGATCCCAGCCGTCGTCTTGAGGTAGTGGAATACCTAGTTCTTTGAGAATCCTCCTAATGGTGTAATACACGTGAAAGTTGTAGACACTTCGGAGCATGACATTCTTTGATGTCAGATGATCTTGATGCGAAACTCCACATCCGGTCGTTGCGCATCATACAGCGAAATTTAGCTGGTTCTGCCAGAAGCTCATATGGGAAAAATCCCATCTTAGTATTACATCTTGACTAGTAGTCTTTGGAACTACATATTTCTCAAACGTGTTAGGGAAATTGGTGGTAAAGCCCCTTTCCGGTCTAACCGTTACGGTTGGGTGTACAAGGTGGTTAACAACGTCTTTTTGTGTGTATTTACCTCCGACCGCGTACTTTGCATTAGAGTTAAAGCTAAATGATTTGGTATCCATTGAAAGATATTATTATGTTTGCTACTATCACTAATGTTTAAAAGAGATGTGAACTTCAAAAGTTAATCGACAACTGCTGCGGACAACGCCGGGTAGGCCTTAGATCAATCACCTTCACGATTGGGTGGAAAAACATTGAAACGCTCGAGTATATCTATTCCGGAGATGTTGTAGATATTCTCGAGGGCCCCGATCGTACAGACGTATGGAGACGCATTCGGGAAACAAGAACCGCATTACTTCCTGGCCTTTGGGGTTTTGGAGATGTCCAAGCTTTAATCGCGACGAATATGCCTGGTAAGGGCACTCTCGCAGTCTCAAAAGCCACGGGGCTTGCGACATTGTCGGCTGAAAAAAAAAATTAAGAATCTCCCCGGGGTTGGCCTCAATGTTAGGATTTAAATGTGCACCCCCTTACAACGAGGATGAAGGGTTTAGTACCCCGTTGAAGTTTGTCTTCCCCGTGGGAGAGCACCGCGGCGATGACTCGGCTTTGGTCCCTACTCCACAATGCCGACATGGGCGAGGCGAAACGGAACCTCTTCGCATCCATGCACGGTGATGTTTGCAATATTCGTAAATACCGGTGCGATGACACCTCTCGTGACTACCTGTCTTCAACCACGCACACTTAACTAGAACCATTATGTTATTATATATTCTGAGTATAACATAGGGATTCTTATCTCTAATATGGTGTATCTTCTCATGCCAGAAATATATGGTCTCGCGGTTGATGAAAAATATGTTCCATTCTTCTCATACATACCCACCGAACAGTGGGGGAAAATCCAAGTAGTATAGGAGAGTCACAATGATAACAAGTTTCGTGTGGGAGTCACGACATGTGGTGGGTGGCTTCCATATAAACTTGTATCATTGTGACTCTCCTATACTACTCATGGTGTTCATTTAGTGTTCTATGTGAAATACACACTACATATAACATGTTCACTATGACGTATATGTACCAAACAAAATCATCACTCATGTAATATACTCTAACTGCGAAGAAACCTGCTGAGATGGAAATTCTTACCTCAACGTGTACGAATCACTTTAACCCATTTTAATCTAAGGATAGGATATTTAATGAAAACAGGGATTTTTTTGCTAAGTTTCATACTACTATAATTGTATCCCGTCTTTAATGGGTTAAACAGTTTAATTCATGTACTTGCAACCGTATCTTGAAACAAGAAACACTATATACATGTACTTGCAATCTGACCCTTATAAGAGCGAATTTGTACTAGGTATATAATTATTACAATACATTGGTTCTGTATTTAGACACGTGTTTCAATAGCATTAGTCCAAGATGCCCACCAAACAACATGTCTGAATATAACAATTGAACGAGTACAAATGGATTAAACGTCTATATATGTCACAATCGGTGACTGCCATAATATATTTCAGCCACCCAGTAGCCTTATTCCAGTTTCTGGGTACCATTATAAGGTTTGATCATGTCCAGCCGTGTGCAAACGTTTGCTGTGGCCCGAGGGAACTCTTTGAACCCAATGCCGCAGGCCGCGGGTTCAAACAGTTCCCGAGGGCCACAGCAAACGTTTGCACACGGCTGGACATGATCAAACGTTATTGTTCCATTTACAACAAAAAACTGATGTAACTTGAGCATTATATTCAGTATTTTCAGTACTTTTATAAATCGTCCTTTTCACGTAGATAATTTTCGGTATTCAATTCCGGGGCCGCGTCATGAACGTCATGAACGTCATGAGGTAGTGAATTTTCTCTGTGTATTGTTTCTCAGATAAGCAAAAACAATACTTTATTTTTTGTCGGGTTATTCGTAGTTATATGACATTAAATGAGTTTTACTTGTTTAAACATAAGACAGAATTCAGCACCTGTGAATGCATGTGCTATGCAAAATATAATAAGACATGACGCCGTCAGTATACGTAAATGTGGAACAAAGAAATCAACCCTAATCGCACATTCAATAATTCCGATAAGAACACGGAGATACTACATGTATATACTAAATGTCATGAGGAGGACACAACTAATACACATGTAATTGGTATTATATGACAGTTGTGCCACCACTAAATACTAACGGTAACACTAAATGTTATTGTACCTGCAGACAGCAATGCACATAGTACACAACCATATATAGAATGTGACAACATAATATGGATACGAGGCATACAGTAATCACGCATTTTTATAGACTAATATGAAAATGCTGAACAATATAACTGTCGTCCATTCTTGTGTGGCTAAAGGCTGTGTGTCATCATAATTATATCATTCTTTTCTTATAGTTATATTTACAATATTATCTTTCAATTCACGGAAACTGATTTTTGTGTGTGATTATTGTATTTTTCGTACATTATACATGTATTAATATTGTTTTATTGCATTGTATATTAATTACTGTCCTTTTGACGCATGATGGCGAGGTATGCGGGAGGGTATACCTAACTTCAGACCGTTCATATTATACCTAACTTCAGTACTTTTATTCCAATTTACTACGATATGACGCCCATGTGCAATTATGTACTTAATTATTATTCTCTATGATTATCGTCATGGGATAATATATGTATATATGTGGCGGCCATCTTGGACTTTCGCTCGTCACAAATGTGTCTAATTACGTATCAAATTTACTGAAAGCGTTTATTATGTCAATATATCCAAGATTAGTATACATGTTGTTTCCATATGGAGTGTGAGAGAGGTCGGATGTAAAATATGATACGTTTGACGGCCAATTTGGATTTTTACCAGTGAATTGAATTGAAATTCATGTTGATCACTTATCTCGATAAGTCGAGTAAATCTACGTTATGCTGTTAAAGTATGCTAGTACCTCACGTGGAAACAAAGTAAGTAATAAATGATAAAATGTTAGATAATGAAAAATAGAAGTTAAACATGATATAGAGACGTGGCATGTTAGTCTAGTCCACACAATAATTCTAATTCTACTTGTCTCGTAACCACATTCAGCATACATGTTTATCACTGAAAGACGAAGTAGCATATCGATTGTCAAACTTATTGGATGAGTTACATGTATCTCCCATTGGTGACCATTTTTTAATGTTCACATTCTGTATTCTTGTCGACGCAATGACTAGCGTTCTACTTGACGTTTCGTAGCCAAATTCAGCATACATGTTTTTCACAGATATACCAAAATCGACAAAATTTTCTGATAACAGCGGCCAGTTTTAATGTTCGGATTCGGTATCCTTGTCCACACACTAACTTGAGTTATTCTTGACGGATCATAAATAATTTCGATGTTCATATTTGCCACGGCAAGAGGAAGAACCCTATTGAGTTTCTGAATGTTTTGATGACTTATCTCCACTTGGCAGACATTTTAATTTTCGTATTCGTATCGCTGTCTGCGCAATAACTCAAGTTCTACTTGCCGCATCTGAACCATTTTCGCTAAGACGTTCTTACCACGACAACAGGATTTTCAGTGTTATCTCGCCTTGTCGACTGGCCATGCCTCGACAGGCGTATATTGCGACATTCGGCATTCTTGTTATAATTAGGAAACGATGTTTAAGTTTGTTACGTTTAAACCATCGAACACGTCTTTTTCTAATTAAAAGCTACACAAACGATACCAACACGATGCGTTGTATTTAAACGAATATATCGTTTTCAGGTACACAACCAAAACTAAAATCGTTTATAGGAATATCGTTGCACAAAACGATCGTTATCACATCGTTTTCCATTTGTTTTCGTTTGTTTTGTTTCGGAATATTCAACAAGTCCTCGCTGTATGTCGAACCAACATGTTTATAAGTCTAGAATCAGAAGTGGAACACTTGCCTCTCATTTGTCTTCCTAAATGAAAATCCAACATCGCCGCCGAAATGGCGCAAAAACATTTAAAATCGCTGAGGATTCCTCGCAATATACATGTAGATATAATATTCTTTTAATATACTCTTTTTCAGAATGTCTAAATATGCGTGTGAGCAATGATGAAATAATGAACATAAAATGTATGCGCCAATTATTTCCAATAACCTTTGTTAATGAAATCTAAGTTGATCGCCAATATAGCGAAAACACATATACAGACAAACCTCTCTAAACCGGACACCCTGGGAGGTCCCAGGGTGTCCGGCTTAGGGAGGTTTCACTGTAAATCAGCCATTTGCTCAGTCTGAGCCATAGGTGTGTGCTATACGAACACGAACAGACATCATCACCACTCACCAGAGATAAAGACCAAGAAACTCGTCAAAAATACGATCACAGGTGTTTTCTTGGTGTCCGGTTTAGAGAGGTTTCACTGTATACATGTAGGGTATAGGATCACGTTACTGTTGCAGAGACATTTGAATCGGACCAAGCTTAAACAACGTTCGATTCCGTCCGATTCAAATTTCTCTGCAGAATGTTCACACTAACTACACAAGAAATACTGCTAAAGTTGGTATTGGCGGACTCGTAGTGCCTTGTGGCTGAAAGGAAGAAACAACAGTCGTATTGATAGCAAATACGATTTACCTGAGACCTCATGGGCGCCGCCATTACTGAAGTGTAAACAATAAACCACGTGATCCCATACCCTGATATACCTATTCATATATACGTTTATATTTTCTCTTTTTTTCTCAAACATGCTTTGACTTCACTTTAGAATTATTGGAACATATAATAAAGCGCTGTCCACTTTATGTAATATATTTATTTCTGGCGGCCGTCTTCGACTTCTTCTATTTACACTATTCTATAATTGCATATGCATACTGCACACAGAAACGTACATTGTTTTAATAAACCCAAAATTATAAAGCTTATTTGCTTCGATATGACGTAGGAGTGAAACTATGTAAAATGGTGAAATTAGGCGGCAATCTTAAATATTCCCCATGCCACAGTTAATGAATTGAATGTTAATAAGTCATGAAACCTGTAACTTAAGAGATATTACTTGCTTTTACAATTTGCGTTTGACGGCAGTAATACGGGTTGTATTAGATGGGGACTGTGGGAGATCATTGCATATTGTTCATTTAGTCTTTCATGTGAAATACACACTAAATATAACATGTTCACTATGACGTATATTTACGAAATAAAATCATCAATCATGCAAGAAACTCTTACCTCAACATGTACGAATCCCTTTAACCCATTTCAGTCTAAGGATACGATATTTAAAGAAAATACGGATTTTTTTTCTGATAAACGTTTCATACTACAATAGTTGTATCCCGTCTTTAATGGGTTAAACAGTTTAATTCATGCCTTTGTTATTATTTCAGTACACGCAGAAGGCTAATTTCCATTCGCTAACGTTAAAAAGATCCGGGCGGCTTGGGACACTTGGCCATAACTTCCACTGGCCATGCAGAACACTCGACGAAGTCTGGGTAAGAGGAACCATGTACATGGTCGACATGGGGACGATGATCATATTGTATCATCGTTCAATGATCTTCACTTGTCGGGTGTTCCGGAATCTGCCTTTAGACAGAAGATAGACCAACTGGATACACAATGTAAAAACAATGAATTTGTCAGTGCGGATGAATGGACGCAGGCATATAATTTGAAGACATACTGCCATTTGAAGATTCGTAACGATCCAGCAGCTATACAGTGTAATACAACGGCATTGGATATAAATCCAGAAAATATCATTGCGTTGGGAAATAAGGTGTGGCTTCTTGAAAAGCATTTAGACTTTGCTACAGCAGAATCGACAAAAACTATACTCAGAGACATTAAAGGCAATCAGCGCACAAAACCTTCGACTCAAATCGACCCGTTTCTGCTAGCAGAAGCTGATATCGCATATTCATACACGCGATTCGGACCACAGTTTGCTAATAAAGCTATAGCCGCTTTTAATAAAGTCACTGAAAAAGTAATGAAAGCTGAATATGATTTTGATATCAGCATGTGGAACTATCGTAAAGCTCTCGCAGCGAGGCGGCTGGCAACTTACTACTTAACCGGGTCTCCTTCGGGTATAAGCGATATTGACATTTTAAGCACATTTCATGAAGCTGTAACTGCCGCATATGAAGTCATAGGAAAAACCCAATCAACTACTCTGAAAGCTCGATCGTGGGCGCTGTTGGCCGAAACTTATAATTCAGTGTATTCGGAATTCAAAGTAGAACAAATACGCCAACAAGAAATATTCCCAGCATCGTTGATTAAAATATCACCGACTGAAATGTTGGAACATGCGTTAGAAGAAGACAGTCGTGACGGAAAAGTTCTGGAAACGTGTGGGAAAGTGTATCGGCATATGCGCATGATCGACAGAGCAATATATTGTTTGCAGACTGCTATCAGTATTCGTGAAAGTTCGTTCGCCCACCATCAGTTGGCATTAGTATTGCAGACAAAGAAAAAACATCAACGTACAATCCAATCGCAAGGGAACCATGGCGGCTACCGAAACACATATCAGCAGCGAGGTGGGCCACCAAATAGCCATGCGGATATACGGCAATTTGACAACGTATCGCACTTATCTCAGCACCACTCAATACATACGATTGCAGATGGTAGCAGAGGTCAAATAATGCGCCGTGGAAAGCTCCCATTCAAGCCCATTAAACACGATGA
This sequence comes from Conchocele bisecta, assembly GCA_029237695.1. Taxonomy (NCBI): domain Eukaryota; kingdom Metazoa; phylum Mollusca; class Bivalvia; order Lucinida; family Thyasiridae; genus Conchocele; species Conchocele bisecta. Next base: position 22,209,604 of record CM055276.1, read on the forward strand.
AGACGCGATGGTTATTTTTAAACATTTGGAGAAAGCGGTCGAATTGAAACCAGGCAATAGTACGGCTCGACGGGACCTGGCGGAATTTTATGCAATTTTGGGCCTGTATGACTGTGCCATTGTATTGTACAAGGAGGTGATCAGTTCGGACAAGGAATGCGCTCCCGGCTTGCTAGTCACCTGTTACGAAATGACTGGATTATGCAACAAGAAATTAGGAGAAAATGAACTGTGCACCGAAGAACAGAGAAACAACTATGATCAAAACGCTGTACATTGTTTTGTAAAGGCAGTTGAAATTTGCGCATCAAAAGCAAACAAAGAACTAATGGGAACAGTCTGGAAATCATTGCCGACGCTTAAGAAACTGTGGAGCACAGACATGTCTAATGTAAATGACAAGGAGAAACTCGGAGATCTTTATGAAAAACTTGGCAATTACGGGCAGGCAAATGCACTGTACCTGCAGATTCATTACGAAGACAGAGAGAACTCGTCAATTTACATAAAGCTCATTACAACTCACTTTAACATGAGAGAATTTGATAAGGCTATTTGCTTATTAAATATCTTAAAGTGTTCGCAACATTCTAACGACATAGATCAAGAAATGACGACGAAATGTTATATTGAGGGCGCTATACAGTCGCTTTCAAATAAATATAAGGCCGATGCAGCTATCCGTTTCAAAGATGCACTGAATCAGTATCGTCTTGAACCGTCTAATGTAACAAAGCCGGACAAAGTCGACGAGTCCAACGTTTGCACACACAGTGACGTGTATATATTCCTGAGCGCAGAAATAGTTGGCGACGGTAGACAGTGCGTTGAAGCGTTGAAGACGTGGCTAACAGAAGACTGTGGATTAAAAGTCACATCGTCAGACGACTTTCTACCGGGCCAGGACGGCCCAACAGAACACATGCGCTGTGCAAAATCAACACACCAACTAATAATTATCTTAGACAAAGAACAAAATGACCATATTTTCAATGAATTAATTAGAAGGTCGGCGATAATGGAAACAACCCCCCCCATTTTGATCATTAGGATTGGGAAGTGTAACATACCTGATATTCTAGAGTGTTTTCCAGTACTCGAGTTCGATGTGTCAGATGACTGGATAGACAGTACGGCTATCGGCAATGATGAGTCTGCAACATCTGAAGGAAGCGAAAGGTGCGATGTAAACAGTCTTAGTCACAGTGTAGCCGGTCTAAATTTGAATGACGTTGACACTGGTCAAGTGATGTACATGGGCAATATAAGTAATCGTGTTAAGAATACGGCGGCAGTTGACGTGGCTAAAGATTGCGCTTATGTAACAAAGCATTCAACAAAGGGCAGTAATGTTCACGAAGTGGTAGCAGATGGACACTGCTCTACTAATAACAACAGTAAGCTGTGCTTTCTTCGCAGGCTGTTTTATATATTGTGTGATGTAGAAATGCAGGAAGAGGGGTAATACAGTTTGGAAGTTAGTCATGATAGATAGTAAGTTTACAGAGCTCCAGATAAGGTGCGTATTGGCGTATCTTACACACTTATTTTAGCAGAATACGCCTTCATTACCAAAAGTGGGAGTAACAATACCCACAGCAATGCGAAAATACGCATTGGTCTTCAAATTGAGTAATGAAAATACTGTAATAAATTCGAAATTTACTTAGTTGAGCTGCAAAAAAGCAGTGTTTGCTTTTTGCAGCTCTAATAGGGGGTACAATACTCTTTAGACACCAAACGTATCTGGAGCTCTGCTAATAACAGTAATGTGCCCGGGATGACAAGTGGAACTTAAGAAAGTCAAGTTTAAGCCCATCATCAACCCCGAGTACACTAGCTACCGCCTGCCCTAATCTTGCCAACATTTGTCTTTTTTTTATTTCAAAATACTTGAATATTGTACTTGAAATCAAGCAACTTGATTGGCTGAACCTAAGCTGTGCTACAGCTCAGGCTCAGACAATCAAATTGTTTGATTGTGAGTTGGCATTGATAATACATGTATATGTTTAGAAACGTTGATAATCTGGACAAGATGAACGCAAGCGGTTGTGTATGTAACCCAACTAAGCGGTGTATATTAATTGAGACACGCCATGTGATTTTGAGAGTAGACTGTGGCCGAGGGGTAACACCGTCGGCATGCCACGCTGGCGACGCGGGTTCGATTAAGGGTTCAGTTGCCGGGCGTCGTATTTCTGAGATACTTTGTATTTCCTGCTCTACTAGTCCTTTCGGATGGGGACTTTAAAAGTCGGTCCCGTGTATCAGATTTGAAGGAGACTCTGGGCACGTTAAAGAACCAGAGGGGACTATTCTAATAAGAACTACTGTCTGTTTCACGAAACCTGCCCAAATTTTACGGCTATATAAACAATTCAAAAACAAGATTTCTTTTGATAATATTAAATTAAAGGAAAAATTAAGAATGAGCCTTCTTTTTATTTCGAAAGATTTGGTAAAATATTGATTTTATTGCGAAAAAACAATTTTTTTTGAATTTTAGAAACTGTACTGGACCGATTTATAAAATTTAACTTTTGTTTTCTTAGTTAGATCATATGCAAGCTATCTAGTCAGGTTTCGGAGTCAATTTCCCAAATGTTTCGTTTCTTGACTCCTCCCACACTTCCTTACCACTTTTTCCCCCATGTTAAATTCCCATAGAGAAATCCATTTTTCGTAATAAAATCAATATTTGACCGAATTTCACGAAATAAAAAGAAGGCTCATTCTGAAATTTTCCTTTAATTTAATATTATCGAAAATAATATTGTTTTTGAATTGTCTATATAGCCGTAAAATTTGGGCAGCTTTCGTGAAACAGACTATAGGCCCCCTAGGCCGGTTTCCTCTGTTTCGACCTCCTTCCGTTCTCCCATGCAGGTCATCGAGCCAGTGCTGTCGTTAAATCCAAGCATTTACATTTACATTTGATTTTGTGCCTTCGGACATATACGTAATTCCATTAAATGCATTTACAAAATTTACAATATTTTTCATAAATAAAGTGTACATTTTCAGAGTACATGCCGAATTATATTTGATGCCATTTACGGAAATTTTGTAGCAGATGTCCGAAGGTACAAAATCACATGGCGTTTCTCAACTGAAATAGCCAGACCCAAGATCAAAAGAGGTGAAATATTCTTACAGTGTCGAAACCCAACCTGATAAACTTGATATAAAAATACTCTAGTCTAGTATATCTGTAGCCGATTTCACCAACATTGCAAAGTATACTTTTCTAGCAAATTATACTTTGAGGGAGAAATTTTCAATTTTAGGATAAATTTGTTAATTGTTATTATACTGAATTTATTACATTATCACAGCCATTTTGGCTGTGACAATGTAATACATTCAGTATAATAATTATGCATACTTTTAATCATCAAATACATGCAGTCGTTAGTTCTATATGAAATAATGCATTACGTGAAAAATAAATGATTACTCCCTCAAAGTATACTTTGCTAGATAAGTATACTTTACAATTTTTATGAAATCGGCTACTGGTATTCTATCTTCCACTACCGCCTGCGCTATTCTTGCCAACATTTGTTCATTTCCTTATTTCAAAATACTTGTATAAGCAAGCAGATTGGTTAGCTGAGAGTGAGCTCAGACAATCAAATTGTTTGTCTGCGAGTTGCCATTCCCAATAAATGTTCAAAAATGTTGATAATCTTGGCAAAATTAACTCAGACGAGTGTGCACACACCTGGGGCTCGTCGTACGACTAAAATGTTGGTAAGTTTAAATTTCGACTGGATATTTCAATTGATGGATTTATATTTATTGAGCATAGGCTGCATATACAGACTGACGTTTTACTTCTTGAGTGATTGACGCAACGTAAATACATACAGGGGGATGCGCGTATGATCGGTACATGGGTGGGTACCTTATGTGAGTCAAAAAGGTGCACGGGTCTCAAAATGGCGGCTTCCAGTGGCAGCAGCACCACGAGGTTGGTACCTTTTGTATTTATTATCACACTTACATTAATTAAACTTTGAGGAAATATATATAGGCAATGGGGTGTTGGTATGTGTCCCCGATAAACGGCTACTAACGTCTTCACTTAGGCATCATTCAGTAAAAGGTTATTAAAGGAACAATGGACGCGCCGGTGTGCAAACAAACGGCTTTCCGTGACATTTCCCGCCAGGTTTTAACAACTTTTTATCAAAAATACTTGTTCCATTGCTTATTGTATGACATACTGCCAACAAATGTGCATTATTTAACATAGTTTTCGGGAAAGCTATGCCCGCACACCTCATACGCCCGAAAGAAAACTAGGTATATGTACACGAAAAGGTGTCTGGAACTGGTTAGTACACCACGTTGGTGCACGGGGATATTTGTGGAGTGAATGATCCTCAACAAGTAAAACGTCAATGTTGTGTTAATCATTGTCTATGAACTAGAGCATTATGAGCTTAGAGATATACGTAGCTTCGTCTCTATCACATGTAGTGGTATATATATACCAGGAACCCGTTTCACAAACTTCGTACGACTAAAATGTTCGTAAATACCAATTTAGGATCGTCTGGAAACATCAATTGTTGGATTTACATTTATTGAGCATAGGCTGTAGATGCTCAATAAATGTAAATCCAATAATTGGTTACAAGACAACATTGTTAATGTGAAATTTACAGACTATCATAAGTTTGCACTTACGAACATTTAGTCGTACGTACGACCTTTAGTGAAACGGCCCCCAGGCTAGTGTCTGTTGATATCAAATTTATCAGGTGAGGCTAGAAAACGCGTAGGAATTCCGAGGCTCGCCGAGGAATTCCTACCGTTTCCGAGCCGAGCCTGATCGACTTGATATTTCCTACACAGATAATACCAGGCTAGTTTGCTTTGATATCAGGTTTATCACGCAAGAAACGCGTATGCATTCCGAGGCTCGCTGGTCGGGGAATTCATACCGTTTCCGAATAGAGCCTGATAAATGTAATATCAAAATACACTAGCCAGGTATTATATTTATCATGTAACGTTTTATGTTGTCCAGTGATCAAGTATATCATGGATTGCCTTGAAAAGATACATTTAATTAAACATAAGTTTTCAATGAGGTATCGTAGCTAGTTATCTCCCGTTGAATTTATTGATAGAAATCCGGTTTAAATTGTGTAGTTTAGGGTCTTATTTCTTGTAAAAAGGGCGAATGTATCATGCGTTGTTATTAAACGGAGCAATTATAGCAATTTCGACCAGTGTTGATCCAGATCATCCTACATATCTGCGCAATCTGATCCGGGACTGCGCTATTTGCCAGATTCCTATTGTCACATTTATTAATGTTATTGCACAATTAGTGCAGACGTCTGGCCTACTCGTCTACTCTGTTCACAAAGCTCAATGCGTGTGATACACAACATAGTGATTTCGACTAGTGTAGTTCCAGATCATCCTACATATCTACGCTCTCTGATCCAGAACTGCATTATTTGCACAATTCATATTTTCACTTATTAATGTCATTGCAATCAGTGTAGACTCAGATCAGACTGCACAGATGTGCAGTCTGATCTGGGTCTACTCTGTTCGCAAAACTCAATTCGTGTGCTATTCAGTAAGAACTAAACTCTGAAATACATCACAGTGATTTCGACTAGTGTTGATACAAATCATCCTACATATCTACGCAATCTGATCTGGGACTACATTATTTGCCAGATTCATATTATCACACTTATTAATGTTATTGCAATCAGTGTAGACTCGTCTGTGCAGTCTGATCTGCGTCTACTCTGTTCGCAAAACCCAATGTGTGTGCCATTCAGTAAGAATAAACGCTGAAATGCATCCTAGAACCGGATATCTGTAAATAGAGTTCGGGATTCGATCCTAGTCAATGCAGGATACGATAAAACGCTGCGTTAATCTTGCCCATTTTAGCAACGTTTCTCAGAGCTCCAGATAAGATGCGTATTGGCGCATGTTACGCACTTATTTTAGCAGAATACGCATTGATTATCAAAAGTGGGAGTATAAAATACTCACAGCAATGTGGAAATACGCATTGATTTTCAAATTGAGTAGTAAATACTGTAATAAAGTTGAAATTTACTTGCAAATAAGTGAATTTGTAAATATGCTTCATATTTTTTTAACATTTGTTCCATATTTAGTAAAGAAAATTAATAATACATTTGTAAAAGTAAAATACGTACATGTATTGAATTTGAAATCTGGGCGTATACTATTCTTTAGGTACAAAACTTATCTGGAGCTCTGTAGCCTATTTCACCAACATTGCAAAGTATACTTATCTAGCAAAGTATACTTTGAAGGAGAAATTTTCAATTTAAGGATACCTTTATTAATTTGTATTATACATGTACATGTACTTAACTAATGTAATAAATTCAGTATAATAATTGTGCATACTTTTAATCATCAAATGTATGCAGTCGTTAGTTATATATGAAATAATGCATTTCGGGAAAAACAAATGATTACTCCCTCAAAGTATACTTTGCTAGATAAGTATACTTTGCAATTTTGATGAAATCGGCTACTGGTTTTTAAACGTCTATGTGGCAATGAAAACTCAATCAAGCACTTTGATTGTCTGAGCTTGAGCTGTATCACAGCTGCTCATGCTCCGCCAATCGAGTTGCTCGATTGATTCAAGTGCATTATTCAAGTATTTTGATATAAAGAAATTCACAAATGTTGACAAGATTAAAGCAGGCGGTACTGTACAGTTTACGTAACAGACCAGTGTAAATATTGTTACCTGATCAACATGAATCCTACTGTCTGTTCCACGTTTTCCTGCCGACGAACTTTTGGCTATTAAATATATTAAAACTAAAAATATGGCAGAATATCTATTAAATTTTGGTGCAATACTTCCCCGAAATAAATGACTACAACGTCCTATAAATATTATTTCGGCAGACTATACAAAAAGCTAGATATCTGAGCTTTACTAACATCACTCACAAAATATACAATGGACACGTTTTCAATGTATAAAACTGATGCACTGTGTATTATTAGAAGTGCATCTGTCACAGGTAAAAGCCATATGTACTCGCATAGCAGGCAAGTAGACAGTATTGACAATATACTGCTTACACATCACTTGATTCAATACAGTATTTATGATAATACAGGTATTTATTATATACCTACCCATGAAATACATAGTTATACGATGTAAATAAAAGTCATATGTTCTCATCGATGAAATGAACAACTTACGGTGAAAATACGAGTACTTCCGCTATCTATATTCATAAAATCTATGTTCGGGAAAATAGCGCAAATAGGCTGCAAATACACATTCATTACCGTATACAGTCTGAAAACTGCTAATTTCCATGGAGCGGTATATACTAAATTGAATATTCATATTGCATGCATATCCTCTATATATCTACAGGAATGTGTATTGTTCTTACTGTTACACAGTCTTTACTGAATTCTCAAATATTTTAACAAAGGGTCAACAAACCCTTCATATATCAGACTTTGCATATGCATTTGATGAAAACAAGGCAGTGCTTGCTATAGTCAGATCTCTCCTCATCATGTTGCACCAAATTGTATTCATATGTTTGTCATATTATTAGTGGTATGTGTCAAACGCAAACAGAGGAAAAACTGGCTGATGGCTGGTATACACTAAGGTGGCCGACATGGCAACTCAATGCAGTGTGTATGATATACATGTAGTAAGAAGAGAATGTTCACATGTATGTTATGCATATATCCCATCACATTTATGAAGCAATTATGCATGAATCTTTAGATGATGAGGGGGTCCACGGGTCATTAAAGGCAAAAACTATGCATCGTTTTAAAATATTAAACTTGAAGAATATTTTAAACTACTACCAAGAAATACGTGTATTACTTTTATGGAATTCGGAACTAGCAATCACAAGTTGCCATAGAAACCGGTAGATGGAACGGAATTGACCACTCGGAAAGGAAATGTAATTTGTGTAATTTAAACGATATCGGCGACGAATTTCACTATTTGATGTCCCTTTTTCAACAACGATAGAAATACAATTATGTTAACCAATAATATTTACGTCGACCAAATATGATAAAATTCAATGATTTGCTACACTCCAACTCAGAAGTATGTATATTTGTAAATATATTAATGAAAAACTTCCAATAACATGCATAATAATTGCTGAGTAGGTCAATATTATTTGTTCCTCCAATTACCTGTCCTTAAATACATGAGTATGTATACATGTAAATTCACATATAATATTGTGTTAACTCTGGCGTTTCATTAGAAAATACATTGTAGTAAAACAATATCATCATATATATCAATATACGTCAATATACAATAGAGTCAGCGTGTATGTGCACACACGAACGAACACGACACCGTCTCCACACGGCACGCACACGACACCAAATATCACACGATATGCAAGAATTTGGACGCACGATTGCCATGACCAATCAAATACGACGGTGTTACACCACACTCGTGTCGTGTTACACTACACTAATGTCGTGTCGTGACGTGTTACACCACAGTAATATGGTGTTACACGGCATTGGTGGGATTCTACACGATAGTAGTGTCGTGTGAGGGTAGTCGTGTGAATTACACGGACAAATTCATCCGGTGTCAATAAATATAACAACGGCAAAAACGTATCCGCGTTCAAATCAAAATTTGTCACAATGCATTAGATTGTATCCCATATTTAATTGAAACTGATTCGACGGTCAACTGGATTGATGATCTGTTTTATTCTTCACAAACTATGGTGCGTAAATAAATTCTAGCGGGTTATTGCGCGAGAAACACAGTCGTGACCTTGAGCATGTTGAAGCTTCACAATTTCTTGGACAACAAAATGTCGTCACTGACAATGTTCCACGTTCCAAACATGAAGAACAAATATACACCAGCATACTCATACTTATTTTGATATAAAATCTAATTAATATGTGTGGTCTAAGGTATAATATGGCAAAACTGAGCACCAAGTTAGCGTTTTTTTTCCGTTTTCGTCGGTATCAAATTAAATGTTCCTATTCCGTTAACGTTATTTCAACGCGATCCAGTAGTCGACAGGACACTTTCTGAGATCAGTTTCAACTCGTATATCTTTCAATTTCAAGCTGCAAGGAGCCTGTGATTGCAATTTAATCATTCATAATATGATAACAGGGTGAAAATATTGATATTAATTTTAAAAGAAAAGCATTATTTAATTTTCCAAATCTATAATCATGATAATGATTAAATGAATGATAGTGATAAAATTTATTTAATAATTATTAGTATTACAGCAAACTTTCTGCTCTGTTGTCGTGTTCACTTCTACTGGTCTGAATCAAATACCGGTGATGGCTATTGCTTAAAAAACAAAACCGTTTACTTGTCTCACAGAGTGAGAAAGATGCATACCGGCCCGGAAGCGAACCAGGGCTAATGTATCTGACTTTGGTCACAACAAGCATTTATCGTTATAATGTTCGACCGGATGCAATTATTTCTTACGGTTATCTGTTTCGACAGAATATAATTAGTTGTATAATGTATCTGACCTTGGTCACACCAAGGAATTATTGTTAGAATGTTCGACCGGATACAATTATTTCTTACGGTTATCTGTTTCTACGGAAAATAATTATTTGGATAATGTATCTGACCTTGGTCACAACAAGGATTTACCATTAGAATGTTCGACCTGATACAATTATTTCTTACCGTTATCTGTTTCGACCGAATGTAACTATTTGGATAATGTATCTGACCTTGGTCACAACAAGGAATTATTGTTAGATTGTTCGACCGAATACAATTATTTCTTACGGTTATCTGTTTCGACGGAATATAATTATTTTGATAATGTATCTGACCTTGGTCACACCAAGGAATTATTGTTAGAATATTAGACCGGATACAATTATTTCTTACGGTTATCTGTTTCGACGGAATATACATATTTGTATCGGTTATCCGTCGTCACCTGATCAGTCGGCCACCGAAACATGACTAGTCCAAAATCTGGTCCGTTATGTCCAGGTACCAGTCTGTCGGTAACTCGAGTCATGTAAATCGCCCTGTGTTACATACAGAAACTTCGGGTTAGTGGGGATCGGCGATGTAGTGTAATCAGAAACAACACCTGGGGAGAGTGGTTGTGGAGGGGGGATATACATTGTTCCCACTTTGGGGGATATAGACCGGAACTTTGCGGACGCCAAATGAGATGCCAAATGAGTCATACCCAATTTTACTTGTGTCATATAATAGTAATCTCCCTTGCCTTGGCCACTTTTCACATGGGCCATTTTTGGGTATTTTTCACTAATAACATCTTCACAATACAGATATACGGCTATATCCTGGAATAAATACAACTAGCATGTATGATTGTATGTTATTTCCATAAAACAACCACATTGGATGATATTATATACTATATTTGCGTATATTTGGGCAATATTTGGGTATATTTGGGTATTTCGTGTCACCGTGTGTGTGGGGGATATATTTTTGTTTGTGTCCGGCGGTGGTGTGGATTACAATGCTGAATTACTGATGAATTATTTTATTGAACACAAATATATAAGATGGATTGTGATAATTCACAATCCTCCGCTTGAAATTGATTCTGTATCGTAAAACTGAAAATTGATTAATTTTGAAAGAACTTCATGAAAATCGTGGCAGAAATGAAAACCGGATGTTTACATGCGAAATGAACCGGTGCATCGGTATATTTTAACCGCACGATTCTGACATCTCATTGGTTAATCCAAATCGTTCAGTGTGGCACGACACGAATGCCGTGTTACACGACACCTATCTTCTAATTCGTATCGTTTTACACGGCATGATTCACACCAACACGATATGCAAATTAGTAAAACGAAACGAACTTCGTGTCCTCATTAAAAACACGGCACGAGACGAACACGATACGCGTGCGTGGAAACGATACACTTACACGCTGACTATACTGTACATCAAATATATATGCAATACAATATTGGGGAACAACCCTCTTTCCGGGCGGGCTCGTCTGGATATACAGTGTTTGCAAATATTGGCTTAATGGATATACAAAGGTAAAATGGTTAAATATGATCAAAGATGTTTTCTAGATATTAGAGAGAACATATTCAATCTAACGATATGTAACGTATATTTCAAGTAGCAGAATAGACTTCCGGTAATTATAAGGAAAATGAAAATGTTTAGAAAACAAAACCTTAATATAGGAAAACACTGAGGTGCCAGATGGGAGGATTCGTTGCGAGCTGACATGTCTAGCTGCACAGTGTTTGTAAATGCTGGTTTCATTGATTCGTTGCGAGCTGACATGTCTAGCTGCACAGTGTTTGTAAATGCTGGCTTCATTGATTCGTTGTGAGCTGACATGTCTAGCTGCACAGTGTTTGTACATGCTGGCTTCATTGACTCTTTGCATGCTAGCGGTAAAAATATCCGCCAAACGAATTAAGAGTATATGTTTTATTTCTCTCTGTAAATATGTCTTGAAATTTCATTAGAATTGAGTCGTCAGGACTCAATTCTAATGAAATTCCAAGACATATTCATGATATGTATAGGGAGAAATAAAAGAAAATACAATGAATTGTCGTCTGCTATTTTTGAACTATTTATAGCCCACAAATTTCCCAGCATGCAAACAGTTAATAGATAATCAAGGGTTAAATTCGGTTCTGAAAGGCATTGTTGTTTTCTAGAGGTTATAGAGACCACGTTCGATATGATTTATACATGATATTTCATTATCCATTGTATTTACTGCATTACTGTGACAAGGTGCATGATCACGTGGTTATAACAACAACAACAGTGGCTGAACGTGTTGAAATCTTGCCCACTCCAAAGTAAGTATTATTTGATATTTTCCTTAATATGTAACGGATTTTGTTGAAATATGCGCAGCAAACGTCTTCATGAGCTGAATTTGGTCGTCCAGTGAGTTCGCCACAGACTTATGTCGTTTTTGCGAAGAATCGATTTCCGTGTCGTCAGGACTCAATTCTAATGAAATTCCAAGACATATTCATGATATGTATAGGGAGAAATAAAAGAAAATACAATGAATTGTCGTCTGCTATTTTTGAACTATTTATAGCCCACAAATTTCCCAGCATGCAAACAGTTAATAGATAATCAAGGGTTAAATTCGGTTCTGAAAGGCATTGTTGTTTTCTAGAGGTTATAGAGACCACGTTCGATATGATTTATACATGATATTTCATTATCCATTGTATTTACTGCATTACTGTGACAAGGTGCATGATCACGTGGTTATAACAACAACAACAGTGGCTGAACGTGTTGAAATCTTGCCCACTCCAAAGTAAGTATTATTTGATATTTTCCTTAATATGTAACGGATTTTGTTGAAATATGCCGCAGCAAATGCGTCTTCATGAGCTGAATTTGGTCGTCCAGTGAGTTCGCCACAGACTTATGTCGTTTTTGCGAAGAATCGATTTCCGTGTACCGACACGGAAATAGATTCTTCGCAAAAACGACAGAAGTTTGTGCCAACTGAGACCACCAAATGCATCTTAACTAGACGCGTTTAATGCGCCATATTTCATCAAAATCCTTTACGTAATAAGGACAATATAAAATAATACGTACTTTGAATCGGATTGCTTCTGGAATTTTCAGTACTGGCTGTTGTTGTTAGTACCACCTGATCACACACCTTGTGTGATAATGTTTGTCTATATTGAAATATGACTAGCATTGAAACAGGGTAGCTCCTGTGTTAACATCGAGCATTCGTTCGCGCTGTTGAGACCACGTTGATCCTACATATTACATTTATATACTTACATGAAGTTGTTCATTCCGGAGTCAACACATTCCCGTAGAACCATCGGATCTATCCCTACTCCGAATGTGATACAATGAACTCATTAACAATATACATTAATTAATTTAGGCTTGTGCATGTGTAAGCTGATATTAGCATTCATAATCTTGCAACTTGTAATCACCGATTATGTCGGAAATTTCAACAGCCAATGAGTGATAGTCGCGTCCCTTATGTATGGTGGCTGATTAGGGACATTTCGCCTCGTCGCTCCGTCGCTCCGTCGCCACGAAGTTTATCGCTCCTTCGCGGCGACGGAGCGATAATTATCGCTCCTTCGCGGCGAAGGAGCGACGAGACGAAGTTTAGTGTCCTTAAACTTCGCTTCGTCGCTTCGTCGCCCCGTCGCCCCGTCGCTCCGTCGCTTCGTCGCTCCGTCGCTTCGCCGCCACGACGGAGCGATAATTATCGCTCCGTCGCCGCGAAGGAGCGATAAACTTCGTGGCGACGGAGCGATAAACTTCGTGGCGACGGAGCGACGGGGCGAAGTTTAAGGACACTACACTTCGCCTCGTCGCTCCGTCGCTCCGTCACCACGAAGTTTATCGCTCCGTCGCCGCGAAGAAGCGATAATTATCGCTCCGTCGCTTCGTCGCCACGAAGTTTATCGCTCCTTCGCGGCGAAGGAGCGACGAGGCGAAGATTAGTGTCCTTAAACTTCGCTCCGTCGCTTCGTCGCCCCGTCGCTCCGTCGCTTCGTCGCTCCGTCGCTCCGTCGCTCCGTCGCTCCGTCGCCACGACGAAGCGACGGAGCGAAGTTTAAGGACACTAAACGTCGCTTCGTCGCTCCGTCGCTCCGTCGCTCCGTCGCTTCGTCGCTTCGTCGCTTCGTCGTCCCCGCCCCTCGCTCCGTCGCTTCGTCGCTCCGTCGCTTCGTCGCTTCGTCGCTTCGTCGCTTCGTCGCTCCGTCGCTCCGTCGCGTTCCGGTCACGCATGCGCATTGAGAACTCACGTGTATGCAGCCATTAAATGTTTACATGATTAAACACAATACCAGCTATAAGTAAAAATCCATTATATGCCACTAACAACTCCAATGATCTTACGGTATACGTATAAAACAGAAATAAAGATTACCACCTTTTAATCATGTAAACATTTAATGGCTGCATACACGTGAGTTCCCAATGCGCATGCGTGACCGGAACGCGACGGAGCGACGAAGCGACGGAGCGACGGAGCGACGAAGCGACGAAGCGACGAAGCGACGGAGCGACGGAGCGACGAAGCGACGAAGCGACGGAGCGACGGGGCGACGAAGCGACGACGAACGACGGAGCGACGTTTAGTGTCCTTAAACTTCGCTCCGTCGCTTCGTCGTGGCGGCGGAGCGACGGAGCGACGGAGCGACGGAGCGACGAAGCGACGGAGCGACGGAGCGACGGGGCGACGAAGCGACGGAGCGAAGTTTAAGGACACTAAACTTCGCCTCGTCGCTCCTTCGCCGCGAAGGAGCGATAAACTTCGTGGCGACGAAGCGACGGAGCGATAATTATCGCTTCTTCGCGGCGACGGAGCGATAAACTTCGTGGCGACGGAGCGACGGAGCGACGAGGCGAAGTTTAGTGTCCTTAAACTTCGCTCCGTCGCTCCGTCGCCACGAAGTTTATCGCTCCGTCGCCACGAAGTTTATCGCTCCGTCGCCGCGAAGAAGCGATAATTATCGCTCCGTCGTGGCGACGAAGCGACGGAGCGACGAAGCGACGGAGCGACGGGGCGACGGGGCGACGAAGCGACGAAGCGAAGTTTAAGGACACTAAACTTCGTCTCGTCGCTCCTTCGCCGCGAGGCGAAATGTCCCTAATCAGCCACCATACTTATGTATCGCTACAAATTACACGTGTCACATAATGTAAGTATGTACATGCATATGAAAAGACTAGAATGTACTTGCAGCTGACAGGGAAATCCAAACAGCAAACACAGTGGCAATAACTGTCACTGGGTTTGTCGTCTGCAGCCTCCCAGTTTCAATTATTAAACTTAAAATCAAATATGTACTACAGTGCAACCTCTCTACAACAGCCACCCATGGGAAGACGCAAAACTGGCTGTTGTACAGAGGTGGCTGTTGTATGGAGGTTAATACTGAATTAAATTTTGTCATCCGCTGTTTATTTATTTTCTTCGATAATTCTCATCAAAAACATGCTCTAAAATGTTGCCAAAGTATGTATTTATTGAGAAAGAAGGCAAAGCAACAGCAGACGGCAATTTTCGTGCTCAGCAGTCCAAGGGTTAAATACAGAGGAAATCATCCATTTGGGATATAAAATAGCGGCTGTTATAGAGAGGATGTTGTTGTAGAGAGGTGGCCGTTCGGGGAGGTTCGACTGTACGAAGGTAACGCGAATGGCATAATATGACTTGGATAGCCAACTCAATCTGCATCTCCATACTCTTGGAGGCAGAGCACAGTTGAGTTAGGACCAATATAATTTCCACACATTAACGTCAATCAGCGTAGGCCCAGGCCGGACTACGTGCTTGCGAAGGCTGACCTGGGACTAGACTTGTCACACTGGTCATACTACATCTTTTGTGAGCATCCTGCCCGTATTCGTTGTGCCCAATAGTACAAGTAGTAGACGTACACAAGATACTGGAAACACGAAACTGTAATTCCTTTCTCGTTTCATGTTGCAATGTGACATCTATAGACTCGCTAAAATGACATTCCTACCAAATATATTTACCCTTAAATACTAGTTATAAAAACAAACAATTAGTTCATGTACATGTACATTACCATTCTCTATATATTATCTGTGTATTCTGTTTGTCATGTACTTGCCCAGCAACGCTAGTTAGTTTAAAGTATTATAAACATGTTTTTCAATCACATGTAACTAAATTATTTTAATTAAATTAATCACACTAGCGTTTGTTTGTTTGTTTGGTGGTGTTTAACAGCCTATCAAGAGCTAAGGTCGATCCCGTATTTGACCTGCTGCCTTGGGGGTGGGGGGGGGACATACATTGAAACAACTATATTCAGCCCCGACATTAGAATAACCTGACCTGGTCCCGCTTGAAGAGTTCTTTGTTTATTTTGTACTTCGTTCGTGTAGAGTGACCTAAGATATTTGCTACTGCACACTTTATTAGGCGATGTTTATGATAATGGTTTTTGTCCTGCTGTTGCCTTTTAATACTGTCAATAACAATATGGCGAAGTCTGAATGTGAACGTGCAGCGGATACTATCTAAATTTAGAGCACGAAAGTGAAACCTCATAGTGAAATGTATATGCCGTTAGCTACATCATAGCGGTATTGTGCAACACATTGCATATACGAGGAAAGCTTGCAGCTAGCTAATGTATCCAGAGCTCCAGATAAGTTTTGTATCTAAAGAGTATGATAGCCCCATATTTCAAATTCAATGCGTCTTTTACTTTTACAAATGTATTATTGATTTTCTTCCTTATTAAATCAAGAGTATTGTGTACTGCCAGTATGATACTGTTACAGACTATCAGAGCTCCGGATAAGGTGCGTATTTGCATATTTTACGCAGTGCCCCTTTTGATAATCAATGCGTTTCTGCTAAAATAAGTGCGTAAAATACACAAATATGCACCTTATCTGGAGCTAAAAAACATCTGAATTCAAACGGATGATAAATCATACTCGTATTAATCGCTTCGGAAATGCATGGATTTAGTCAACATTTAAGCATAGTACATGATGGAATATTAATTTCGGCAGCCATCTTGATTTTATATAAATAGCATAGAAAAATGGCTGTGCTAATGTAATAAATTCAGCATAATAAAAATAAATTAATAAATTTATCCTTAAATTGAAAGTTTCTCCCTCAAAGTGTACTTAGCAGTTAGCAATATAAGTATACTTTGCAATTGTGTTAAATAGGCTAATGAACATCAACAGGACAGAAGAGACTGCATATATTTGATGATTAAAAGTATGCAGAATTATATTCTGAATATATTACATTATCACAGCCATAATTCAGTATAATAAAAGATAATAAATGCATCCTTATATTAGAGACATCATCTGGGATATTTTCTGGCAAAATGAACATTCATTCACCATTATACCACGTATTGATTGGCATTATTATACATTTTATATCAGACGTAAATTTCCACATTGGTATCAGGGGCGATAACCGTGTTTCCTTCAAATGTTGATGGACATTACTATTTGTTCTCTGTATTTATGTTTTGATGTGCAATGATCATACTTTATAATCTGTCGAAAATATTATTTTGTTCAGGTGACGCATTTAATTAGTATAAATAATTAAAAAATAGCATGCCTATTTGCATATTAAAATAGCCTTATAATACCGCGAGTCACTATAAATAAAATTAATATTACTAAATTATTATATCTGTATATAGCGGACACTTGTAATCTTTAGAACTGGTGGAATAGTCACACAATTATACACTTATTTAATTCCTATAAAGAACAGTATGTGCCTACTGAGTGGGCATGTACCTTTAAATTGAAAATGTCTCCCTCAAAGTGTACTTAGCAAGATAAATATACTTTTCAATTTTGGTGAAATCGGCACCTGTAGTTCTCTGCATACTTGTAATCATCAAATATATGCAGTCGTTAGTTCTATATGAAATAATGCATTTTGGGAAAAATAAATTATTGCTCCCTGAAAGTATACTTTGCTGGAAAAGTATACTTTGCAATATTGGTGAAATAGGAGGTGTCAAGGAGGCATTGTACACACTTCCACGTTGGTAAATTCCCGATATTTGTTCCAAGTACTTTTGCAACGACCTCGTATAATATGCACTTAGTATCTGCACACGGCATTGTCACAGGTTGAAGTAACGGGCCAATATATAAAATACACATAAAAGCATCCATAATTAAACTAGATGGTCGGTAAATCCGACAAATGCTCCCCGATGAGGCCTGGATTGGAATTCAAAGACTCTGGGTATTGATGTAGTATGCTTAGGCCTATCAAAAAAAATAATAGTTTGTTTAGGGGAACGGGCTCAAAATATGTAGGTAGGGTAGGTAGGGATTTTTTGTTTGTTTTATAAATGAAGCTGTAAATCATTAAATACAACATGCACCTTGTTTACTTTACATGCCATTAGTTGTAGTATGAATATTAATTAAGCTCATAATTCATTGTATATTCTGGTGGATATTTTGCATCAAAAGAACACACAGAATGCACATGAAACTGTACATCCTGTATGAAATATAATATATTATGTCAAACATTATCAATTCAATGTTGTGTTTGTCACAGCACGTCCATTACGGAGATACTGAAGAGGGAAAGGGTTGGACAATCATGGATGCTTTGTATCGCTGAGGTCTGGGGAAACTGGAGATAAACCAAAACTAAATTACAAAATATAATTTATTATTTATCAAAAGATGCAATATGTCGGCGATGCGCGTACACTGGCGACTATCGAAGAAGTCGTTGAACTGAACTAAACTCATGTGTAGACCCTAAGCAAAAAGACCCAAAAGGATACATCGGTCATATGCGACCAGTGTAGTCCCAAATCAGACTGCACATTGGTGAAATCTGATCCGTACATTAACTGACGCTCCTGCATGTATGTGACCAGTGTAGTCCCAAATCAGACTGCACATATGGGGAGTCTGATCAGAACCTACACTGATGCGTCGGAATTTAAACAAAGGGACACAACGTATATGTTACCAGTGAAGACACGGATATGGCTGCACATTTGTGCCAGCCAATCAGGGTCCTCACTGATGGTCAAATATGTGGGAAAACATGAGAATAGCGGTTCTAACCTAACAATGCACCGAAATGTGTCATAAATAACGGTGGGTATGTGTTAAAATAAACACAAACCCCCGAACATGAAACTGTCTGACATGAACCGTAGATACCGGTATAACTAGAATCAGTAAGGTGCCAATTGATACAGAATATCAATATCTGACCGGTGCCTGAACATAATATGTCGCAATTCTCATGAAATAGAGTAGATGTATACACAATCGAACATGCACGCCATATATGATATACACAAAGTAATCGGCTCACGAGAAAATAGATAAGTGATAATCGGTGATCAAAATGACAAAGGATTGTATGAACGTCCACAACTCCTTTTACGTCATTAGGTGATCATTTCACCGATTAAGCCAAATACAAGCAAGACATATATACATAATTTACAATTACAATTACCTGGAGATAAACCAAAACTAAATTACAAAATGTAATTTATTATTTATCAAAAGATGCAATATGGCGGCGATGCACGTACACTGGCGACTATCAAAGAAGTGACGACAGCCGCGCAGTGGGGGCCAAAGCCAACGCCAGAACGAGACTTGAGATTCCGCGCCAAATGACGCAATCATAAGACATTAAACTTAGCTGTTGAGCTGTGCTTATGCAACAGTAAGCCATGTCTTAAGATGGACGCTAAAACGCTCAGAAAAATATACAGGTGTTAACTGTGCATGATAATATATAATATATATAGGATATGATATATGAGATAGGATATATGGGTATTTTAGGATATGATAAGGGATATATAGGTTATAGGAGATATGGCTATCATAGGATATGATATAGGAGTTTGGATACAATGACCTTCCTACGTGTTTAATTCAAACCCCAAAGCCATCTGTAAATGCACATGAACTAGTGTTGAGAATAAATAAGACTTGACCCAAAACTTAATCCATGGTTTAATGCCGAAGACGCTGATGCACAGGTGTTTGTTTGTTTGTTGGGGTTTAACGGCCTTTCAACATCTAAGGTCATTTAAGGCCGGGTCAATGGGTTTAGTACTAAATCCC
This sequence comes from Conchocele bisecta, assembly GCA_029237695.1. NCBI lineage: Eukaryota > Metazoa > Mollusca > Bivalvia > Lucinida > Thyasiridae > Conchocele > Conchocele bisecta. The sequence continues at coordinate 22,229,312 of CM055276.1, forward strand.
ATATAATGCCTGTACCCATGGGAGGACAATCCCAAAATCAGAACTGAATATTTACAATAAGAAAACTATATATTCAGCCCTGAAATCGGAATAATCCTGATTTGATGCCCGATTCCTACACGTGAGCAATGGTATCATGTCCGCAAACACTGATGAACTAGCTATAGGGAAAATGTCAAATGTTCGTCTTTCTGGAAAATGTTGGCATACATCTATGTATACGTAACAAGATGCGAGTCCCACTAGACGAAACCCCAGCCATCGTGCCAATTGACAATTTCTGTTGTTGTTGTTGTTGATTGTAGGCTTACGGTGCTGTCCGGTGATTTCGCGCAGCTAAGGAAACAATAACGTAACCGATCTATACATATCCCATATTCAGACCTACAACTTTATATGCATAATAACTCGCCATTCCGTCGTATTTCTACGAAATATCATGCAATAAAACAAAGTGCATCAATGTAAACGGCCGCCATTTGTGAACTCCCGTTGGGTATTCCCAGAAAATCTGTATGACCTGTGTACTTGCGCAGTGCGATTTTCGTTAATTATATTTGTCTATGGTGGCCAATACACGCCAACATGACTGTCATTTCTACGTTCAGGGAAGGGGGTGAATAAGTCAGCGTGTGATAAATTACAGTCAGGGAACAAATTAATGACAGTATAACACATCCAGCATCGATTAATACCCAGATTAATGCAAGTACTCAAAATACTACAAAAAAAAGATATTCTAACATTTTTGGGCTTCCATACATTGAACATTGTGTAGTAGTTTCCCCAATGACGTCATTTGTATGTTTTAATATACTCGATCCGGGGCCAACTATTTCATTCACAAAACAGAAGTAAACATGGTTTCGACAGACGATGTCTTCTGCAAAATGTGATCTGTTTTTGAGAAATAAAACGTATGCATGTATTAGGATACGAAGAGTAAAACTGACACAAAATAAAACTTGTACTCACCAAATCTACTTAGACTGACCAAATATCGTCAGAAGTTGTATAGTTTATGAAAAGGTTGACTTCTAATATACCGATACCAGGTAGCGAGAGGTTGACAATGCGAATTAAAGAGGTGCGCGAAATCACCGGAAGCGCGAAATTACTGGACACAATTGTATATTCGGATAACCTCTGCAGTTACCGCAATGCCTGTCCCGGCGCTTCGTGTTCGCCGCACCTAGAGTCGTAAGACGGTCGCGAGTGTAAAACAAGATGGGTTGTTTAATATATCGGGTATTAAAATGCCATTTACCAACACAGTTGCATGAAACATAGAATGGCTGCGAGACAAAAGTCACAAGGAGAGGGATACAAATTAACAAAATGAACAAAATAGACAAAAACATTTTTCCTACTTCTGAAATGTGGAAAACAAAATAGGGTCGGCACATTTTGTTAATAAAATAGCAAGTAGGGTCGGGTGCCCCGAAACAAACAATATGTTTTGATAGGCCTTATTAAACACAATACATTGTGATAAATATGTATATGAAGTTTCACATCATAATCTCAATTGGTAACAGAGATAAATTCTAGAAAGGTTTAACATAATGTTTTGTTTATTAGTCAGAATAAATATTTGGATGCTAATTTGAACTGAATTGAGTTTGAAAAACTTTAATAACGTAAAACTTTAACAAAAAGTTGTAATGTCATTTGACCTTGACATTGGGCTCCTGGGCAGAGCATGGGTATGGCATACAATGACAATATGGAAGGTGATCAATGTGTATATGAAGTTTAAAGTTGATATCCCAAGCAGTCACAGAGATATAGCAATTTGAAAAACTTAAACAAAAATTCTAAGTCATTTGACCTTGTGCTCCTGGGCAGCATGGGTATGGATACAATGAAAATATAGATTGTGATCAATGAGTATATGAAGTTTCAAGTTGATATCACGAGCAGTCACAGGCATATAGCAATTTGATAAACTTTAACATAAAACTCGGCAGGCGGACGGCTGACAAAGCGGTAACTATATGCTCCCCCAATAGTACACTATCGGCTTCGTTTCACGTATTTACTTCATAGTTCACATATGCACTTCTCTGATGGTCTTTGTCATGCTGTGGCAAATACAAGATCCTCGGCGATCGCTAAACCCAAAGTTAAGGTCACATACTTAGTGCGTTCAAATCTTTAACGTTCAGGTAAATTTCTAAGATATTTCTATTTCATTTCACGTAACTATGGAAGCGTCCTGGTGCCAATGCTAAACTATGTTTTTATCTCCTAATTAGGACTTATTATCTCCTAATTAGGAATATATGTGCCAATTCTAAAAACAATCTCCTAATTAGGAGATACTACGTCCTAATTATGAGTTACTAAATCTCCTAATTAGGAGTTAGTATCTCTTAATTAGGAAATACATATATTTTAGTATTGGCACCAGGACGCTTCCATACATAACTGCTTCATTTTCCATATGCCTTCCCGGCGTTGATGACCCTCTATCACGCGGTATTTCATGTTTTCAAGTGTGCCCTGGTTTCCTTTGGCTGCCAGCAGGGGCATTCGTGTACCTACAGGCCGCATTTCTAGTTGTACTCTGTTATATTATTTTATAAAAGAAAGTGCAAAAACAGTGTTAAATTTATTTGTTTTAATTATTGATACTTTTATGTATATTTAACGCATTTATAGACCTTGGTCCGTTATTGTAACCTGTGGGCGTTATATATATAAAACACTGCATTTCCCGAGAACGAACTTCGCATGTTTTACACCAGTAACCCAAATATCTGGGACGTGCCGTGATAAATAGAACCCAAGAACATATTCGGTAAGTGTAGCTGAATGATACTTTGTGTTACGATCACATTGTGTGGGTGTGACTGGAGAAATATGTCATATGGGGGTTGTGACCAGTGTAGCTTCTGATCGAATAGCACACTCCTGTAACAATTATAATTGAAATAAACACGCTGGCAGCCATTAAATCCGTCTCGTAACATGTAGTGGCTGTGAATGGAGAAATCCGGCTTATGTGTTTTGCGACCAGTGTAGATCCAGACCAGCCTGTGCATCCGCACAGTCTGGTCAGGATCTGCACTATTCGCCATTCCATCAATGAAACACCCGTCATGCCTGGTGTAAGCAATATAAATCATTGACGTGCTACATGAGTGTGTTATTTGATCAGGAACTATAAATCGAAAATCCCATAAATCCCATTTCTCCAGTCACGACCACATATCATATAAAAATCGATACCACGTGATACCTGGAGCTCGAGTAATGTTAGAGGGCAGTACGGTCCCTAGTCATCGTCAGATAGTTGTGTTTATCATTTCCAGGATGTTCTGTTAATAGTGGTCATTTCCGGAAACCTGGATATTATTATTCCACCGTACTAAGGTGAGGAAAGAAAATATAAATATCGTTGGAATATCGTTGAGTACGTACAGTTAGAATATGTTCCTGGTTTCACAAACGAACGATTGCCTATCGTTTGCACATCGTGTTGACAATATGTCTTGTTTCCATACGCCCGTTTGAAAATATGTACAGTAAAAATTAGATGCCTCGAACCGGCAACGGCTTCGAAAAAAAGTTCGAGTAGTTCGAGAGAAAGAAAAATAACTACTAGTCAACATGGTCAATGATTTCATTCCATTTAGGAATGACACAATTGATTGATGTTTGTATGGCCTTCTGGAGAAATATCAAATAAACAAATATAATGAATTACTTATTTTTTTTCAATATCTACATGTTTGCATGCGTAAATAAAGAAAAAACTGTAAACCTGAATATACACACCGTCTCGGCTTTGTTGTTTTTTTCGTATCGATCCCGGAAGTTCAAGTTGTCGTTAGCAACGTTCCCATTGTAAGCGTGTTTACTGGGCTATAATTAAGTTAGCTTCACAACCATGAACCATTTTAATTGCTATTGGAATGTTTTTTTATCACGGATCATTTGCATACATTAGCAGTAAAGTGTTTACGAAAGATCGGCGTAAAATAACATTCAGTAAACGAAAGTAGACAGGTGTGCAACGTCATATTCCAAGAATGTCTCTATAAATAGCACACTGGTTTATTAAATATTAAAAATGTACGAATAAAATTTAAACGAAATTACAGAATTCGACATACGCATCAATCTTCAGTTATTATGCCACTTAATTATCAAATTTGTGTTTATCGTGGAAAAGGCAATCCGGAAGTTTAACAGACAGAAAACTGAAGCGGGAGACCATTTATTAAATGAGTATTTTCTGGAGGCCGGAGATATCGTAGCCGCCCATTTAACAGATATATCTAACCTTGTGTTCGACATTGGACATTTCCCGGATGCATGGACCGAAGGTTTTATCGTCCCACTATACAATCAAAGTACTGAAAGTACTGACTGGCGGGAGACAAGTAGCCACTTGTGAATTTGCATACTCAGAAATTCCTTGTTAGAAATATATTCGATGTTGATTATTGGATGTACAATCTGAAAATTTGGAGAACTTGATCAGTTACTGGTGTTTGTAAAATACAGCCTGCTCTAAACACAAATAGGTTGATGAAGCAAAGGTGCTTTATCATGTTTATGTCCGACTAATAAACCGTTTTACGAGATATATTGCAGACGTATTATGTGAAATCTTTTCAAAATTATGACTGGGCGTAGGCCTACATACGTGTATGCTGCATGAAAGGCAAAATGTTTTCATGAATTTTGTTTCGCTCACCCAGAGGGTAATTTTTCGAAAATCGCCCATAAACCACATTATGAAAAAGAAATGGCCTTCGACGTCGCATTGCGACTGCGTGGTACACGATACGGGTGGGGGGGGGGGGGGCGTCTCAATAACAGCAATTTGTTCTCTTCAAAAGTAAAGTTGGGCATGCCGACTATTTTACACATAATGTTGAGCATTGCCGTTGCTATTAATAACTTGCTTTCAGTTCACTCGCTGACTTTAAATGTCACCTGACTGTTGTTAATATACTTATTAGTGAACATCCATATATTCATGCTGTATCCCACTCATGCGGCCCCTGTGCCCAATGTCAAGGTCAAATGACTTAAAAGTTTGCTTTCCGAAATCTGCATTAACGTTTTTAAATACCTTATATCTCTGCAGTCCGTTGTCACATTGACTTGAAACTTCATATGCGTATTAGTCATGATCCATGTATTCATGCTGTATCCAACTCATGCGGCCCCTGTGTCCAAGGTCAAGGTCAAATGACTTAGAAGTTTGCGTTCCGAAATATGCGTTAACGTTTTTAAATACCTTATATCTCTGCAGTCCTAAGTCACATTGACTTGAAACTTCATATACTTATTAGTCAACATCCATATATTCATGTTGTATCCCACTAATGCAGCCCCTGTGCCCAAGGTCAAGGTCAAATGACTTAGAAGTTTGCGTTCCGAAATCTGCGTTAAAGTTTTTAAATACTTTATATCTCTGCAGTCCTAAGTCACATTGACTTGAAACTTCATATACTTATTAGTCATCATCCATATATTCATGCTGTGTCACACTCATGCGGCCCCTGTGCCCAAGGACAAATTACTTAGAAGTTTGCGTTCCGAAATCTGCGTTAAGCTTTTTAAATACCTTATATATCTGCAGTCCTAAGTCACATTGACCTGAAACTTCACATACTTATTAGTCAACATCCATATATGCATGCTGTATCCCACTCATGCGGCCCCTGTGCCCAAGGTCAAGGTCAAATGACTTAGAAGTTTGCGTTCCGAAATCTGCGTTAACGTTTTTAAATACGTTATATCTCTGCAGTCCTAAGTCACATTGACTTGAAACTTCATATACTTTTAGTCATCATCCATATATTCATTCTGTGTCCCACTCATGCGGCCCCTGTACCCCTATGTCAAGGTCAAATGACTTAGAAGTTTGCGTTAAAGTTTCTGTCAAAGTTTTCACATACCTACTATCTCTGTAACCGTAAGTCAGATTTGCTTGAAACTTTGTATGCTTATTGGGCATCAAACTTCAAATAAATACACTCTAAGACCATCAAATGACTCGGCGGGCTCGACATGCGGGCCGCGGCCATCCTCGTTATTACTGATTTTGCCTGTGTAGACTTTCTAGTTTTATAATCCAACTGATGACAACCTGTTACCCTTGAGCGTTTCGAGAAATCTGCATAAATTCAAGATAGCTACCAACTAGATATAATGTGCCATATAATTGCATCAGCAGGAGGATATTAAACAATTTAAGAGAGCTTAATGAATGTATTAACATGTTGACACTAATGGGCAACTTTAAAATTCAATTTCTTAACTACATATGAGAAAAATCGATAGTGGAGGGGACATTTAGTGTTTCTCTTGTCCGTCCGTCCGTCCGTCCGGGCGACCCGTCCGTCCGTCCGTACTTACGAGAGCTACATTGTGAGGTTGCTGTGTTGTGCTGAAACCCTCCCACCACCCAATTTAAGACACTTGGATAAGTGTTTTTCAAATATAATTAACTAATGGTTAGCTCATTTACATATTATGTGATTCATTCCGTAAGAGAATCGTTAAGGGAGAAAATAACGGAATAAATCGCTACATTGTGAGGTTAACCCCACAGTGTAAACATCAAAGGAAATAACCTCACAATGTATCTCTCGTAAGAACGTCCGTCCGTCCGTCCGTCCCGTCCGTCCGTCCGTCCGGTCCGTCCGTCCGGTCCGTCCGCCCCGTCCGTTCTTCCTTCCGTCCGTCACCAACTGTGTTGTCCGTCCACCGTCCGTCCGTCCGTCCGTCCGTCCGGTCCGTCCGTCCGGTCCGTCCGCCCCGTCCGTTCTTCCTTCCGTCCGTCACCAACTGTGTACGTTGTAAAACCTTTAAACCGTAATAACTACAGACTTGACACTTGGTATGTAGCTTACTTACGATGAGTAGATGCGCAAAATTTATTTCAATTCTGATTTGACCCCCGGGTCATGGATTATCTCCCCCTTTTCGACTTATAATTTGGCAATTTTGCCTTGTAAGTTGTAAAACTTTTAAACCGTATTATCTACACACCTGCAACTTGGTATGTAGCTTCCTTAGGATGTGTAGATGGGCAAAGTTTATTTTGATTTTTGATTCGAACCCGGGGTCATGGATTATGTTTCCAATTTTGGCTTGTAAGTCGTAAAACTTTTAAACCCGAATAGCTACACTCTTGAAACTTGGTATATAGCTTCCTTATGATGAGTAAATGCGCAAAGCTTATTTCCATTTTTGATTCGATCACCGGTTCATGGATTATCTCCCCCTTTTCGACTTAGAAGTTGGCAAATATTGCCTTGTAACTCGTAAAACTTTTAAACCGTAATAGCTACAGACCTGTAACGTGGTATGTAGCTTCCTTATGATAAGTAGATGCGCAAAGTGTATTTTGATTTTGACCCCCGGGTCATGGATTATCTCCCCCTTTTTGACTTACAATTTGGAAAGTTTGTCTGGTAACTCGTAAAACGTTTAAACCGTAATAGCTACATACCCGAAACGTGGTATGTAGCTTCCTTATGATGAGTGGATGCGCACAGTTTATTTTGATTTTTGATTCGACTCCCGAGTCATGGACTATCTCCCTTGTGGACTTGGAATTTTCCCTCGTTTATTATCAAAGCGGTAAGTGGGGCATCCGTGTTCTATGAACACATTTTCTAGTTTAATTCTGTGTTTATTAAGACCATGAATGTGCGTTTTTTTGTAACTTTGATGTGAAATTATATACTAATCTATATGACCGAAGTCCAAGATGGCCGCCATATATGAATATATTACAATGTACTTGCGACCGTATCTTGAAACAAGAAACACTTGCAATCGGACCCTTATAAGAGCGAATTTGTAAAGCAATATTATATTTAGGTATATCATTATTACAATACATTGGTTCTGTTTCAATAGCATTAGTCCAAGATGCCCACCAAACATCATTTCTGAATATAACAATTGAACGAGTACAAATGGATTATACGTCTATATATTTCTGTCACAATCGGTGACTGCAATAATATATTTCAGCCACCCAGTAGCCTTATTCCAGTTTCTGGGTACCATTACGTGCTTGCAACATACTTAGCACACCCACTTAGGACGCCCATTTATATTGTTGCGTGTTTTAGTCACATGTTTTCTTTCTGTGAAAGTATTCAGTTTCCACAACTCGGTTGTATGCATATGATGGCTGATGTACACAATATTAATATCACTAATTACTTTGTAAGATGCAAGTAATTGGTGTGTTTTGCGACCAATATCGACGATGTAGAACATATTTATATGATGAGGTAATGTATGTAGATCAATTTTCTCTGTGTATTGTTTCTCAGATAAGCAAAAACAATACTTTATTTTGTGTCGAGTTATTGTGTAGTTATATGACATTAAATGAGTTTACTTGTTTAAACATAAGACAGAATGTAGCACTTGTGAATGCATGTACTATGCAAAATATAATAAGACATGACGCCGTCAGTATACGTAAATGTGGAACAAAGAAATCAACCCTAATCGCACATTCAATAATTCCGATAAGAACACGGAGATACTACATGTATATACGAAATGCCATGAGGATGACACAACTAATACACGTGTAATTGGTATTATATGACAGTCAATCCAGTTGTGCCACCACTAAATACTTACGGTAACAATAAATGTTATAGTACCTGCAGATAGCAATGCACATAGTACACAACCATATATAGAATGTGACAACATAATATGGATGCGAGGCATACAGTAATCACGCATTTTTTTTAGACTAATATGAAAATGCTGAACTATGTAACTGTCGTCCCTTCTTGTGTGGCTAAAGGCTGTGTGTCATCATAATTATATCATTCTTTTCTTAGTTATATTTACAATATTATCTTTCAATTCACGGAAACTGATTTTTGTGAGTGATTATTTTCTCTTTCGTACATTATACATGTATTAATATTTTTTGATTACATTGTATATTAATTACTGTCCTTTTGACTCATGATGGCGAGGTATGCGGGAGGGTACACCTAACATCAGAGCGTTCATATTATACCTAACTTCGGTACTTTTATTCCAATTTACTACGATATGACGCCCATGTGCAATTATATACTTAATTAATACTCTCTATGATTATCGTCATGGGATAATATATGTATTTATACCGCAACCATTGCTCCATGTAGCATAATAAAGGGGGTTGAAAAATGCTGTTTATATCTGAAGTAACCTAATATACCTGAAGTAGCCTAATATACATGAAGTGCCGTTTTTGCCTTTATTGCTTCACCTTTGACCCCTAATCGCGGCCTCTGATTGGTCAGTCTGAACAGCAAATTCAAGATGGCGGAGAATTTTAAAATCGAAAGCGCTGTCGTTCAGTTGAATTTTGTCCATTTTTACAGTATATGCGACGTAACCAACGACATAGATATGTCCATTATGATTGCAATGCTTATTATGACAACTGTGTAGTCTAAAAGCAGCCAATATTGAAGCTAATCGTAAATCAATCGGAGATTTAATCAGATGCAATACCGAATCTACCTAGCGTGGACGCCCCGATTTTGCTTTGAATGACGTCGCTAGATTTGTGACGTATGGCGAGGGAATGACGTCAAAACATGACGTCACACACGTTCAAACGATTAATTTTGGTATGCGGTATCAATTAAATACATGATTAGTGCCGTCGAATACAAAATATATTCGGTTTCGCACCGACAACTTTATAGGGGTTCGATAAAGCTCGCCCCAATAAAGCTGTCTAACTCAACCGAATATATTTTATATTCGACGGCACTAACCATGTATTTACTATATATGTGGCGGCCATCTTGGACTCTCGTTCTTCACAAATGTGTCTAATTACGTATCAAATTTACTGTAAGCGTTTGTAATGTCAATATATCCAAGATTAGTATACATGTTGTTTTCATATGGAGTGTGAGAGAGGTTTTTACCATTTAATAGTGAATTCAATTGAAATTCATGATGATCACTTATCTCGAAAAGTCGAGTAAATCCACGTTATGCTGCTAAAGTATGCTAATACCTCACGTGGAAACAACTATATGACACACTATAACTGTTTGGCGGCCATTGTGGATTTATGCAAATTTCTCAAAACTCACAAGGATGACAGAGTGCCATCAGTCGGATTCTTGATATTGATGATCTGGGTAAGCAAAATCTCCACTAAAAAATCTATGTTGTTCCAAATAAAGTTGAGCTCCTGCATGGAACGTTCCATACTCCTGGCTGCCAGACTATCTGACATCTGAGCGGGAAACCCCTCCACATACGTCAATCGATTTCATTGGTCGGCTACTTTGCAGATTTCCGACATTCAGCTCGGAAAGAAAATGGCGACGGTGATAAACTGAAAGGGTTATGCACGCTGTTTTGCAACGAAATGTTGAGAAATAACTAGTAAGGAATGTAGTTGCAAATAAAATATGAATGCAATTTGGTGTAATAATAAAACTTATTTTCCGATGATTTCGGTATCGTACAGTTCACGAAGTTTCAAAATTATGCGCGTATTCGTGTCAAATATTCGATTTTCGATTTCGCTATGGGAAGCAACGGGATGGAAGCTAGTTTCTATAGCAAAGTAAATAATAAATGATAAAAAGTCAGATAATGAAAAATAGAAGTTAAACATGATATAAAGACGTGGCATGTTAGTCTAGTCCACGCACTAATTCTAATTCTACTTGACGGTTCGTAACCAAATTCAGCATACATGTTTATCACTGAAAGACGAAGTAGCATATCGATTATCAAACTTATTGGCTGAGTTACATGTATCTCCCATTGGTGACCATGTTTTAATGTTCACATTCTGTATTCTTGTCGACGCAATGACTAGCGTTCTACTTGACGTTTCGTAGCCAAATTCAGCATACATGTTTAACACAGAAATACGAAGATCGGCAAAATTGTCGGATAACAGCGGCCAGTTTTAATGTTCGGATTAGGTATCCTTGTCCACACACTAACTTGAGTTATTCTTGACGGATCGTAAATAATTTCGATGTTCGTATTTGCCACGGCAAGAGGAAGAACCCTATTCAGTTTCTGAATGTTTTGATGACTTAATCCCACTTGGCAGATTTTTTTAATTTTCGCATTCGTATCCTTGTCTGCGCAATAACTCAAGTTCTACTTGCCGCATCATAACCAATTTCGCTAAAACATCTTTACCACGACAACAGGATTTTCTGTGAGTTATCTCTCCTTGTCGAATGGCCATGCCAGACGTATATTGCGACACTCGGCACTCTTGTTATAATTAGAAAACGACGTACGTTTAAACCATCGAACACGTTTTGTTCTAATTAGAAGCTACAGAAACGATACAAACACGATGCGCTGTATTTAAACGATTATATCGTTTTCAGGTACACAACAAATTTAAAACGAAAATCGTTTATATGGCTATCGTTGCACAAAACGATTGTTATCACATCGTTTTCCATTTGTTTTCGTTCGGAATGTTCAACAAGTCCTCGCTGTATGTCGATCCAACATGTTTATAAGTCTAGAATCAGAAGTGGAACACTTCCCTCTCATTTGTCACCATATATGTATTCCTAAATGAAAATCCAACATCGCCACCGGAATGGCGCAAAAACTATTAAAATCGCTTAGGATTCCTCGCAATATAGATATAATATTGAACGATTTGTCTAAATATACGAGCATCGATATCGGAATTTAACAACAGCTGCTATATCCAAAATGGCCGCTAACTTGTAAATAACAAATATAAATGTGGACATAACTTTATTATATGATGTCCACTTTATGTAATATATTGATTTCTGGCGGCCGTCTTGGACTTCTGCTATTTACACTATTCTATAATTGCATATGCATACTGCACACAGAAACGTACATTGTTTTAATAAACACAAAATTATAAAGCTTATTTGCTTCGATATGACGTAGGAGTAAAACTACATGTATGTAAAATGATGAAATTCGGCGGCAATCTTAAATGTTCCCCATGCCACAGTTAATTAATTGAATTTCAAAGTATTAAATAAGTCATGAAACCTGTAACTTAGAGTTATTACGTTCTTTACATATATACTTGCACTTAGACATTCTACAACTTAATTAATTTATATTAATTGATAAAGTACAATGCCTTTAGTGTTGTTTTATCATTTATTTTATATATACTCTACCGGTTTCACTACTTTCATAATAGTTCTTCATGGTAAAACAAAATGGCCGCCATATTGGATTCGTGCATACTTCTGAAAACGCTCAATGATGACAGTTTGTCGTCAGTCTGTCACTAGAAGGTCTAGACATGCAAAATCTGAAATAAAAACAATGTGCTATTCAAAGCAAGGTTAAGCCCAAAATTTGCTTTTGACGGCAGTAATAAGGGGGTGTAGTATATGGGGATTGTACATGTACATATACAGATAGTAGATCATTGCATATTGTTCATTTAGTGTTTTATGTGAAATACACACTAAATATAACATGTTCACTATGACGTATATTTACGAAACAAAATCATCACTCATGCAAGATGCTCTAACTGCGAAGAAACTTGCTGAGATGGAAACTCTTACCTCAACGTGTACGCATCCCTTTGACCCATTTCAGTCTAAGGATACGATATTTAAAGAAAATAGGGATGTTTTTTTCTGCTAAATGTTTCATACTACTATAATTGTATCCCGTCTTTAATTGGTTAAACTGTTTAATTAATACCTTTGTTATTATTTCAGTACACGCAGAAGGCTAATTTCCATTTGCTAACGTTAAAAAGATCCGGGCTGCTTGGGACACTTGTCCATAACTTCCACTGGCCATGCAGAACACTCGACGAAGTCTGGGTAAGAGGAACCCTGTACATGGTCGACATGGGGACAAGGATCATATTGTATCATCGTTCAATGATCTGTACTTGCCGGGTGTTCCGGAATCTGAATTTAAACAGAAGATAGACCAACTGAATACACAATGTGAAAACAAGGAATTTGTCATTGAAGATGAATGGACGCAAGCATATAATTTGAAGACATACTGCCATCGGAGGGTTCGTAACACATCAGCAGCTATACAGTGTAATGTAACGGCATTGTCTATAAATCCAGAAAATATCATTGCATTGGGAAATAAGGTGTGGCTTCTTGAAGATAAATTAGAGTTTGCTACAGCAGAATCGACAAAAAATATACTCAGAGACATTAAAGGCAATCAGCGCACAAAACCTTCGACTCAAATCGACCCGTTTCTGTTAGCAGAAGCTGATATCGCATATTCATACACGCGATTCGGACCACAGTTTGCTAAAAAAGCTATAGCCGCTTTTAATGAAGTCACTGACAAAGTAATGAAAGCTGAATATGATTTTGATATCAGCATGTGGAACTATCATAAAGCTCTCGCAACGAGGCGGCTGGCAACTTACTACATAACCGGGTCTCCTTCGGGTATAAGCGATATTGACATTTTAAGCACATTTCAGGAAGCTGTAACTGCCGCATATGAAGTCATAGTAAAAACCCAATCAACTACTCTGAAAGCTCGATCGTGGGCGCTGTTGGCCGAAATTCATAAGACAGTGCATTCGGAACTCAAGGTAAATCAAATACTCCCAGAAATATTCCCAGCATCGTTGATTAACATGTCATCCACTGAAATGTTGGAACATGCATTAGAAGAGAGTCGTGACGGAAAAGTTCTGGAAACGTGTGGGAAAGTGTATCGGCATATGCGCATGATCGACAAAGCAATATATTGTTTACAGACTGCTATCAGTATTCGTGAAACTTCGTTCGCCCACCATCATTTGGCATTAGCATTGCAGACACAGAAAAAACAACAATATACAAGCCAATCGCATGGGAACCGTGGCTACCGAAACACATATCAGCAGCGAAGTAGGCATAGGGGCAGACCAACTAATCATAAGTACCATAATGTCAACATGCATAGACCTCCGATATCATCGCCACCACCTAGCCATGCTGATACACGGTCATTTGACAACGTATCGCACTTATCTCAGCACCACTCAATACATACGATTGTAGATGGTATCAGAGGTAAGATAATGCGCCGTGGAAGGTTCCCATACAAGCCCATTCAACAAGATGAAGACACGACGGTTATTTTGAAACATTTTAAGAAAGCGGTCAAATTGTCTCCAGTCAATAGTACGGCTCGACGGGACATGGCGGACTTTTATGGCAGTTTGGGCCTGTATGAGTGTGCCATTGAATTGTACAATGAGGTGATCAGGTCGGACAATGAATGCACTTCCAGCATGCTAGTCACCTGTTACGAAATGACTGGATTCTGCAACATGAAATTAGGAGAAAATGAACTGTGCACCGAAGAACAGAGAAACAACTATCATCAAAACGCTGTACATTGTTTTGTAAAGGCAGTTGAAATGTGCGCATCAACAGCAAACAAAAAACTAATGGGAACAGTCTGGAAATCATTGCCGACGCTTAAGGAACTGTGGAGCACAGGCAGGCGTAATGTAAATGACAAGGTGAAACTCGGAGATCTTTATGAAGTACTTGGCTATTACAGGGAGGCAATCGCACAGTACCTGCAGATTCATCACGAAGACATAGAGAACCCGTCAATTTGCATAAAGCTCATTACAACTTACTTTAACATGAGAGAATTTGATGATGCTATTTGCTTATTAAATATATTAAAGTGTTCGAAACATTATAACGTCATAGATCCAGAAATAACGATGAAATGTTATATTGAGGGCGCTATACAGTCGCTTTCAAATAAATGTAAGGCCGATGCAGCTATCCGTTTCAAAAAAGCACTGAATCAGTATTTACTGTCTACTGTAACACAGCTGGACAAAGACGACGAGTCCGACATTTGCACACAAAGTGACGTGTACCTAGTCCTGAGCACAGAAATATATGGCGACGGTAGACAGTGCGTTGAAGCGTTGAACTCGTGGATAACAGAAGACTGTGGATTAAAAGTCACATCGTCAGACTTTCTACCGGGTCATGACGCCCTACAAGAACACACGCGCTGTGCCAAATCAACACACCATCTAATAATTATCTTAGACAAAGAACAAAACGACCATATTTTCATGGAATTAATTAGAAGGTCGTCGATAATGGAAACATCCCCCCCCATTTTGATCATTAGGATTGGGAAGTGTAACATACCGGATATTCTGGAATGTTTTCCAGTACTCGAGTTCGATGTGTCAGATGACTGGATAGACAGTACGGCTATCGGCAATGATGAGTCTGCAACATCTGAAAGAAGCGAAAGGTGCGATGTAAACAGTCTTAGTGACAGTGTAGCCGGTCTGAATTTGAGTAGCGTTGACACTGGTCAAGTGATGAACATGGGCAATATAAGTAATCGTGTTAAGAATACGGCGGCAGTTGACGTGGCTAAAGATTGCGCTTATGTAACAAAGCCTTCACCAAAGGGCAGTAATGTTCACGAAGTGGTAGCAGATGGACTCTGCTCTACTAATAACAACAGTAAGCTGTGCTTTCTTCGCAGGCTGTTTTATATATTGTGTGATGTAGAAATGCAGGAAGAGGGGTAATACAGTTTGGAAGTTAGTCATGATAGATAATAAGAATACATAGCTCTAGATAAGGTGCGTATTGGCGTATTTTACCCACTTATCTTAGCAGAATACGCATTCATTATCAAAAGTGGGAGTAATAATACTCACAGCAATGCGAAAATACGCATTGGTCTTCAAATTGAGTACTGAAAATACTGTAAAATAAATTCGAAATTTACTTAGTTGAGCTGCAAAAAAGCAGTGTTTGCTTTTTGCAGCTCAAATAGGGGGTACAATACTCTTTAGACACCACACGTATCTGGAGCTCTGCTAATAACAGTAATGTGCCCGGGCCTGACAAGTGGAACTTAAGAAAGTCAAACTTAAGCCCATCATCAACCCCGAGTACACTACCGCCTGTGCTAATCTTGCCAACATTTGTCTTTTTTTTTATTTCAAAATACTTGAATATTGTACTTGAAATCAAGCAACTTGATTGGCTAAACCTGAACTGTGCTACAGCTCAGGCTCAGACAATCACATTGTTTTATTGTGAGTTGGCATTGCTAATACATGTATATGTTTAGAAACGTTGATAATCTGGACAAGATTAACGCAAGCGGTTGTGTATCTAACCCAACTAAGCGGTGTATATTAATTGAGACACGCCATGTGATTTTGAGAGCAGACCGTGTCCGAGGGGTAACACCGTCGGCATGCCACGCTGGCGACGCGGGTTCGATTAAGGGTTCAGTTCCCGGGCGTCGTATTTCTGAGATACTTTGTATTTCCTGCTCTACTAGACCTTTCGGATGGGGACTTTAAAAGGCGGTCACGTGTATCAGATTTGAAGGAGACTCTGGGCACGTTAAAGAACCAGACGGGACTATTCTAATAAGAACTAGGCCCCCTGGGCCAGTTTCCTCTGTTTCGACCTCCTTCCGTTTTCCCCTTCTTGGGAGACGACATGCGAGGTCATCGAGCCAGTGCCGTCGTTAAATCCAAGCATTTACATTTACATTTGATTTTGTGCCTTCGGACATATACGTAATTCCATTAAATGCATTTACAAAATTTACAATATTTTTCATAAATAAAGTGAAAAGTTGACAACATTTTCAGAGTACATGCCGAATTATATTTGACGCCATTTACGGAAATTTTGTAAATTTTGTAAACGTATTTCATGAAATTAAGCAGATGTCCGAAGGTACAAAATCACATGGCGTTTCTCAACTGAAATAGCCAGACCCAAGATCAAGAGAGGTGAACTATTCCTACAGTGTCGAAACCCAACCTGATAAACTTGATATAAAAATACTCTAGTCTAGTATATCAGTAGCCGATTTCACCAACATTGCAAAGTATACTTTTCTAGCAAAGTATAATTTGAGGGAGAACTTTTCAATTTTAGGATAAATTTGTTAATTTTTATTATACTGAATTTATTACATTATCACAGCCATTTTGGCTGTGACAATGTAATACATTCAGTACAATAATTATGCATACTTTTAATCATCAAATATATGCAGTCGTTAGTTCTATATGAAATAATGCATTACGTGAAAAATAAATGAAAACTAAAATGTTCGTGAGTGCAAATTTCGACTGGATATTTTAATTGATGGATTTATATTTCTTGAGCATAGGCTGCATATGCAGATTGACGTTTTACTTGTTGAGTGATTGACGCAACGTAAATACATACAGGGGGATTGGCGTATGATCGGTACATGGGTAGGTACCTTATGTGAGTCAAAAAGGTGCACGGGTCTCAAAATGGCGGCGTCCAGTGGCAGCAGCACCACGAGGTTGGTACCTTTTGTATTTATTATCACACTTACATTAATTAAACTGTGAGTAAATATATATAGGCAATGGGGTGTTGGTATGTGTCCCCGATAAACGGCTACTAACGTCTTCACTTAGACATCATTCAGTAAAAAGTTATTAAAGGTACAATGGACGCGCCGGTGTGCAAACAAACGGCTTTCCGTGACATTTCCCACCAGGTTTTAACAACTTTTTATCAAAAATACTTGTTTCATTGCTTATTGTATGACATATTGCCAACAAATGTGCATTATTTAACATAGTTTTCGGGAAAGCTATGCCCGCACACCTCATACGCGCGAAAGAAAACTAGGTGTATGCACACGAAAATATGTCTGGAACTGGTTAGTACACCACGTTGGTGCACGGGGATATTTGTGGAGTGAATAATCCTCAAAAAGTAAAACGTCAATGTTGTGTTAATCATTGTCTATGAACTAGAGAATATGAGCTTAGAGATATACGTAGCTTTGTCTCTATCACATGTAGTGGTATATATATACCAGGAACCCGTTTCACAAACTTCGTACGACTAAAATGTTCGTAAGTACCAATTTAGCATCGCCTGGAAACATCAATTGTTGGATTTACATTTATTGAGCATAGGCTGCATATGCTCAATAAATGTAGATCCAATAATTGGTTACAAGACAACATTGTTAATGTGAAATTTACAGACTATCATAAGTTTGCACTTACGAACATTTAGTCGTACGTACGACCTTTAGTGAAACGGCCCCCAGGCTAGTGTCTGTTGATATCAAATTTATCTGGTGAGGCTAGAACACGCGTAGGAATTCCGAGGCTCGCCGAGGAATTCCTACCGTTTCCGAGCCGAGCCTGATGGACTTGATATGTCCTACACATATAATATCAGGCTAGTTTGCTTTGATATCAGGTTTATCACGCAAGAAACGCGTATGCATTCCAAGGCTGGCTGGTCGGGGAATTCATACCGTTTCCGAATAGAGCCTGATAAATGTAATATCAAAATACACTAACCAGGTATTATATTTATCAGGTAACGTTTTATGTTGTCCAGTGGTCAAGTATATCATGGATTGCCTTGAAAAGAACCCGGACTTGTTTACGTTGCGTCACTACACTGACATCATTCGGTAACGTCATGTGACGTAGTTAATGAAACATAAGTTTTCAATGAGGTATCGTAGCTAGTTATCTCCCGTTGAATTTATTTATAGAAATCCGGTTTAAATTGTGTAGTTTAGGGTCTTATTTCTTGTAAAAAGGGCGAATGTAGCATGCGTTGTTATTAAACGGAGCAATTATAGTGATTTCGACCAGTGTTGATCCAGATCATCCTACATATCTGCGCAATCTGATCCCGGACTGCGCTATTTGCCAGATTCCTATTTTCACACTTATTAATGTTATTGCACAATCAGTGCAGACGTCTGGCCTACTCGTCTACTCTGTTCGCAAAGCTCAATGCGTGTGATACACAGCATAGTGATTTCGACTAGTGTAGTTCCAGATCATCCTACATATCTACGCTCTCTGATCCAGAACTGCATTATTTGCACGATTCATATTTTCACTTATTAATGTCATTGCAATCAGTGTAGACTCAGATCAGACTGCACAGATGTGCAGTCTGATCTGGGTCTACTCTGTTCACAAAACTCAATTCGTGTGCTATTCAGTAAGAACTAAACGCTGAAATACATCACAGTGATTTCGACTAGTGTTGATACAAATCACCCTACATATCTACGCAATCTGATCTCGGACTACATTATTTGCCAGATTCATATTTTCAAACTAATGTTATTGCAATCAGTGTAGACTCGTCTGTGCAGTCTCATCTGCGTCTACTCTGTTCGCAAAACCCAATGTGTGTGCCATTCAGTAAGAATAAACGCTGAAATGCATCCTAGAACCGGATATATATAAATAGATTTCGGGATTCGATCCTAGTCAATGCAGGATACGATAAAACGCTGCGTTAATCTTGCCCATACTGGCAACGTTTCTCAGAGCTCCAGATAAGGAACGTATTGGCGTATGTTACGCACGCATTTTAGGAGAATACGCATTGATTATCAAACGTGGGAGTATAAAATACTCACAACAATGTGGAAATACGCATTGTTTTTCAAATTGAGTAGTAAATACTGTAATAAAGTTGAAATTTACTTGCAAATAAGTGAATTTGTAAATATGTCTCATATGTTTTTAACATTTGTTCCATATTTAGTAAAGAAAATTAATAATACATTTGTAAAAGTAAAATACGTACATGTATTGAATTTGAAATCTGGGCGTATACTATTCTTTAGGTACAAAACTTATCTGGAGCTCTGTAGCCTATTTCACCAACATTGCAAAGTATATTTATCTAGCAAAGTATACTGTGAAGGAGAAATTTTCAATTTAAGGATACCTTTATTAATTTGTATTATACATGTACATGTACTTAACTAATGTAATAAATTCAGTATAATTATTGTGCATACTTTTAATCATCAAATGTTTGCAGTCGTTAGTTATATATGAAATAATGCATTTCGGGAAAAACAAATGATTACTCCCTCAAAGTATACTTTGCTAGATAAGTATACTTTGCAATTTTGATGAAATCGGCTACTGGTTTTTAAACGTCTATGTGGCAATGTCAACTCAATCAAGCACTTTGATTGTCTGAGCTTGAGCTGTATCACAGCTCATGCTCCGCCAATCGAGTTGCTTGATTGATTCAAGTGCATTATTCAAGTATTTTGATATAAAGAAATTCACAAATATTGACAAGATTAAAGCAGGCCGTAGTGTACAGTTTACGTAACAGACCAGTGCAAATACTGTTACCTGATAAACATGAATCCTACTCTCTGTTCCACGTTTTCCTGCCGACGAACTTTTGGCTATTAAATATATTAAAACTAAAAATATGGCAGAACATCTATTAAAATTTGGTGCAATACTTCCCCGATATAAATGACTACAACGTCCTATAAATATTATTTCGGCAGACTATACAAACAGCTAGATATCTGAGCTTTACTAACATCACTCACAAAATATACAATGGACACGTTTTCAATGTGTAAAACTGATGCACTGTGTATTATTAGAAGTGCATCTGTCACAGGTAAAAGCCATATGTACTCGCATAGCAGGCAAGTAGACAGTATTGACAATACACTGCTTACACATCACTTGATTCAATACAGTATTTATGATAATACAGGTATTTATTATATACCTACCCATGAAATACATAGTTATACGATGTAAATAAAAGTCATATGTTCTCATCGATGAAATGAACAACTTACGGTGAAAATACGACTACTTCCGCTATCTATATTCATAAAATCTATGTTCGGGAAAATAGCGCAAATAGGCTGCAAATACACATTCATTACCGTATACAGTCTAAAAACTGCTAATTTCCATGGAGCGGTATATACTAAATCGAATATTCATATTGCATGCATATCCTCTATATATCTACAGCAATTTGTATTGTTCTTACTGTTACACAGTATTTACTGAATTTTCAAATATTTAGTATAGTATGCTTGTTATAGTCAGATCTCTCCTCGTCATGTTGCACCAAATTGTATTCATATGTTTGTCATATTATTAGTGGTATGTGTCAAACGCAAACACAGGGAAAACTGGCTGATGGCTGGTATACACTAAGGTGGCCAACATGGCAACTCCATGCAGTGTGTAGGATATACATGTAGTAAGAAGAGAATGTTCACATATATGTATGTTATGTATGTTATGCATATATCCCATCACATTTATGAAGCAATTATGCATGAATCATTAGATGATCAGGGGGCTCACGGATCCTTAAAGGCAAAAAATATGCATCGTTTAAAAATAACATTAAACTTGAAGAATATTTTAAACTACTACCAAGAAATACGTGTATTACTTTTATGAAATTCAGAACTTGCAATCACAAGTTGCCATAGAAACCGGTAGATGGAACAGAATTGGCCACTCGGAAAGGAAATGTAATTTGTGTAATTTAAACGATATCGGCGACGAATTTCACTATTTGATGTCCCTTTTTCAACAACGATAGAAATACAATTATGTTAACCAATAATATTTACGTCGACCAAATATGATAAAATTCAATGATTTGCTACACTCCAACTCAGAAGTATGTATATTTGTAAATATATTAGTGAAAAACTTCCAATAACATGCATAATAATTTCTGAGTAGATCAATAGTATTTGTTCCTCCAATTACCTGTCCTTAAATACATGAGTATGTATACATGTAAATTCACTTATAATCTTGTGTTGACGCTGGAGTTTCATTAGTGAATACATGTACATTGTAGTAAAACCATATCATCTTTAAAATTTAAAAAGGTGGCGAATGTTTTATTTTCTCCAGTGGAAACCCTGTTAAATATATATGCCAGACAATATTGGGGAACAACCCTGGGGATCCGGTTGAGACAGCTCTTTCCGGGCGGGTTCGTCTTGACACAGTACACAGTGATCAAAGATGAATGATGTTTTCTAGATATTAGAGAGAACATATTCAATCTAACGATATATAAAGTATATTTAAAGTAGAAGAATAGACTTCCGGTAATTATAAGAAAAATGAATTTTTTTGGAAAACAAAACCTTAAAATAGGAAAACACTGAGGTGCCAGATGGGACGATTCGTTGCGAGCTGACATGTCTAGCTGTACAGTGTTTGTAAATGCTGGCTTCATCGACTCTTTGCATGCTAGCGGTGAAAATATCCGCCAAACGAATTAGGAGTATATGTTTTATTTCTCTCTGTAAATATGTCTTAAAATGTCATTAGAATTGAGTCCTCAGGACTCGATTCTAATGAAATTCCAAGACATATTCATGATATTTATAGGGAGAAATAAAAGAAAATACAATGAATTGTTATCTGCTATTTGTTAACTATTTATAGCCCACAAATTTCCCAGCATGCAAAGAGTTAATGGATAATCAAGAGTTACATTCGGTTCTGAAAGGCATTGTTGTTTTCTAGAGATTATAGAGACCACGTTCGATCTGATTTATACATGATATTTCATCATTTATTGTATTTACTGCATTACAGTGATAATGTTTATCTATATTGAAATATGACTAGCATTGAAACAGGGTAGCCCCTGTGTAAAATTGAGCATTCGTTCGCGCTGTTGAGACCACGTTGATCCTACATATTACATGTATATACTTACATGAAGTTGTACATTCCGGAGTCAACACATTCCCGTAGAACCATCGGATCTCTCCCTACTCCGAATGTGATACATGTATATATATGTACAATGAACGCATCAACAATATATTTTCATTAATTTAATAGTGTACATGTGTCAGCCAAGGTGTATGATCACGTGGTTACAACAACAACAACAACGTCGCCCACTCCAAAGTAAGTAATATTTTATAGTTTCCTTAATATGCAACGGATTGGTGGTCCAGGGAGTTTGGCACATACTTATGTCGTTTTTGCGAAGAATCGATTTCCGTCTCGGAGACACGGAAATCGATTCTTCTCAAAAACGACAGACGTTTGGGCGAAAATACAGACACCACCAGATGCAGCTTAACATGACGCGTTTGATGCGTAATAAGGACACTATAAAAGATTACGTACTTTGAATCAGATGGATTCTGGAAATTTCAGTACTTGTTGTTGTTGTTAGTACCACGTGATCATACACCTTTTAAGCTGATATCACCATTAATAATCTTGCAACTTGTAATCACCAATTATGTCGGAAATTTCAACAGCCAATGAGTGATAGTCGTGTCCCTTATGTATCGCTACAAATTACACGTGTCACATAATGTAAGTATGTACATGCATATGAAAAGACTAGAATGTACTTGCAGCTGACAGGGAAATCCAGACAGCAAACACAGTGGCAATAACTGTCACTGGGTTTGTCGTCTGCAGCCTCCCATTTTCAGTTATTAAGCTTAAAATCAAAAATGTACTACGAAGGTAACGCGAATGGCATTAATGATTATATGACTTGGATAACCAACCCAATATCCATCTCCATACTCTTGGAGGCAGGCAGAGCACAGTTGAGTTACATGTAGGACCAATATAATTTCCACACATTAACGTTAGTCAGGGTAGGCCCAGGCCGGACTACGTGCTTACGAAGGCCGACCTGGTCACAATGGTCATAATACACATTTTGTCAGCATCCTGTCCGTAATCGTTGTACCCAATAGTACAAGTATTAGACGTACACACTGTAACAAGATACTGGAAACACGAATGTAATTTCTTTCTCCTTTCATATTGCAATGTAACATCTATAGACTCTCTAAAATGACATTCCTACCAAATATATTTACACATACATACTAGTTATAACAACAAACAATTATTTCATGTACATGTACATTACCATTCTCTATATATTATATGTGTATTGTGTTTGTCACGTTTCCAACAAAAGTGGCCATGTACTCGCCCATATACCACTAGGTGATCTGGGATTCTTTTCAAATCAAGATTATGTTCTGTTCTGTTCTGTTCTGTAATACTGAAAAATAACTAACTATTTTAATTAAATTAATCACACTAGCGTTTGTTTGTTTGTTTGTTTGTTTGTTTGTTGATGTTTAACAGCCTATCAACAGCTAAGTTCACTTAAGATCGGACCAACGGGTTCGATCCCGTATTTATAACCTGCTGCATTGGGGGGGGGGGGGGGGGGGGGGGGGGGTGGTGGGGGGGGCCCAAAATCAGAACGGAATATTTACATTGAAACAAATATATCCAGCCCTGAAAAATTAGAATAACCTGACCTGGTGCCAGGTCCATACCACACCAAAGTCAGTTGGCCCACTTCCCCTAAAAGTAATAATGATTACGAATAATCGTAATACTCATTCAAGGGGTATAACCAGATTCATCTGTCACATACAAAAATGCCGAAGACGTACGTGAGGGCCAAACCAGATCTCCGGTAGGGATTCTGGTAAGGATGAACCTCGAGACACTTAGCAACTCTTGATGTCTTTTTACGACGTGATGTTGGTGCTATCATCTACTACTGTCTATTTCATGAAACCTGTCCACATGTTACGGCTATATAAATAAGGCAAAAACAATATAGATTTCGATAATATTAAAATAGAGCAAACTTTAAGAATTTGCCTTTTTTTATTTCGTGAAATTTGGTCCACTATTGATTTTATTGATAGAAAAAACCCACAATATCCACATGTTAAATTCCCTGATGTCTATGGGGATTTAACATGTGAAACATTTTCTAATTTCAGAAATAGTGGCTAGTAGTTTAAGAATCTATTTCCATTTTGTTTTCGTTTTTCGACTCCTCCAGTTTCTCCACCTCTTGTTTTTCCCCATGTTAAATACCTATATAGAGCACTCATTTTTCGTAATAAAATCAATATTTTACCAAATTTCACGAAATAAAAAGAAGGATCATTCTTAAATTTAGATAAAATGTAATATTATCGAAAAAAAATATTGTTTTTGCTTTGTAGTTGCTTGATTTCACTCACAATATTCCAGTATTTTGAAATAATGAAATTGACAAATATTGGCAAGATTAGCGCAGGCGGTAGTGTACGTGTTGCATCTGTTTATTAGAATACACTATACACGGGATATATCAATATACTCATCACTGACTGTTGTGCGTAAACAAAAACTGAATAAAATTCATTGAGAAAATATACGTTACAATTAGTAGAGCAACAACCTATAGTCTGTTTCACGAAAGCTGCCCAAATTTTACGGCTATATAGACAATTCAAAAACAATATTTTTTTCGATAATATTAAATTAAAGGAAAATTTAAGAATGAGCCTTCTTTTTATTTCGTGAAATTTGGTCAAATATTGATTTTATTGCGAAAACAAAATTTCCCCATGTTAAATCCCCAGGAGTGAAGATGTCTATGGGGATTTAACATGGGGACATTTTTTAGAATTTCAGAAATACTGGATCGATTTTTAAAATTTAACTTTTGTTTTCTTAGTTAGATCATATCCAAGCTATCTAGTCAGGTTTCGGAGTCAATTTCCAAAAAAAATCGTTTTTTGACTCCTCCCACACTTCCTTACCTCTGTTTCCCCCATGTTAAATTCCCATAGACAAATCAATTTTTCGTAATAAAATCAATATTTGACCAAATGTCACGAAATAAAAAGAAGGCTCATTCTTAATTTTTCCTTAAATTTAATATTATCGAAAATAATATTGTTTTTTAATTGTCTATATAGCCGTACAATTTGGGCAGCTTTCGTGAAACAGACAGTAGGCCTATCTGACAAGGGGTGGACTGTCGTTTAGAACATAGGTTGAGATATAGTCTCTACCGTGACTGTCTGTTCCACGTTTTGCTGCCGACTAATTTTTGTCTATTAAACACATTAAGTCTCAGAAATATCTAAAGGTAAGTACTTTTTCATCAATAACAAAAAGTCAAATATTGATCCGTCCGTCCGTCCGTCCGTCCGTCCGTCCGTACTTACGAGAGCTACATTGTGAGGTTCCGTACTTACGAGAGCTACATTGTGAGGTTGCTGTGTTGTGCTGAAACCCACTCACCGCCCTATTTAAGACACTTGGATAAGTGTTTTTCAAATATAATTAACTAATGGCTAGCTCATTTGCATATTATGCGATTTATTCCGTAAGAGAATCGTTAAGGAAGAAAATAACGGAATAAGTTGCTACATTGTGAGGTTAACCCCACAGTGTAAACATCAAAGGAAATAACCTCACAATGTAGCTCTCGTAAGAACGTCCGTCCGTCCATCCGTCTGCGGTAAAGTTTTTAAATACCTTATATCTCTGCAGTCCTAAGTCACATTGACTTGAAACTTCATATACTTATTAGTCATGCGGCCCATGTGCCCAAGGTCGTCAAATGACTTAGAAGTTTGCGTTAAAGCTTCTGTCAAAATTTGCGTTAACGTTTTCACATACCTACTATCTCTGTAACCGTAAGTCAGATTTGCTTGAAACTTTGTATGTTTATTGGGCATCAAACTTCAAATAAATACACTCTGAGACCATCAAATGCCTCGGCGGGCTCGACATGCGGGCCGCGGCCATCTGGTTATGAAATACCAAGAAATGTTTTCATTTCGAAGCAAATTATTCAATAATTGCGGTCTGTTGATGTGTAAACAGTAGTGTGATTTTATTTTACCCAATTACAATTTTGAAATACCCAATTACTTCAGAAATGATGGAGTGACAATACTCAATTATTAATTCCTTATCTGGAGCCTTGGTATGGCGATAACACATGTGCATTTGTAATGCTCTCTAGTTCTACTGTTTCGTGCCAGTATGGGTTCTGAGGAAAATACATTCAATTCAAAATGGCGTCCAAGATGGCCGCCAAAAGGGATATATTTATGTTCCGCCATAATCTGATAATTTGCATGGTAAAAGTGTTGTATGAATTGTAGATAATACTGCCATAGCAACCAATATGAACATGTCAGCAACTGAGATATGTCATGATTGTATTCAGAGGCGTATCTGGAGAGGGGGGGGGGGTGGTCCGGGGTTGCACCACCCCCCCCCACTCCCCCCCCCCCCCCCCGTTCAGCCACATATATCACAGTTTACCACCAGTTGGAGTCTGAATTTAAATGCCGTAAAACACAGGAAAGTGCATTTTGTGAAGAGGACAACCACATAGTTGCGAACGGTACCTCTTGCAATTACTTACGTACGGAACTTACCTTCGCAACTAGACAACCCCCGCCCCCAGTTCCCCAAATGCTGGATCCGCCCCTGCTATTTATATTATATGAAATATGGCTAGACTAATTTCGTGCATACCGAGTCTGGGAAGAAAATAAAGGTAATTGTTACTGTATGTTAACTTATTACATTGACCACTGTCTGTTTCACGAAACCTGCCCAAATTTTACGGCCATATACACAATGCAAAAACAATATTTGTTTCGATAATATTGAATTTTATCAAAATTTAAGAATGAGCCTTCTTTTTATTTCGTGAAATTTTGTCAAATAATGATTTTATTACGAAAAATTGATTTGTCTATGGGAATTTATCAAAGGGGAAAAAGGACGCCACAACCTCACTAGATAGCTTAGAAATGATCTAACTAAGAAAACAATAGTTAAATTTTACAAATCGTTCCAGTATTTCTGAAATTCAAAATTATTTTGTTCGCAATAAAATCAATATTTGACAAAATTTCACTAAATAAAAAGTAGGCTCATTCATAAATTTGCCTTTAATTTAATATTATCGAAACAAATATTGTTTTTTTAGTTGTTTATATAGCCGTAAACTTTGGGCAGCTTTCGTGAAACAGACAGTAAAGATGTCTAATACGTCTCGTTAATGTCCAACATACCTGTTGCTAAAATGCTGTATTCGAATGAGAATAAGTTTCGTTTTAACTTTTTCTGATGCGTTTATTGGAGTTGTTACATGCAGAAATGAACACCTGTACTGTTAGCTTTGATATGCGTGTACAGGTAACATACGTGTATAAGAAGTTTATAAAAACACACAACAATGTAAAGAAAACGCATCAGAAAACGCATGTCAGAACAGAAAATTACACTACCACCTGCGCTTTGTCAATTACTTTACTTAAACATACTTGAATAGTATGCTTGAACTCAATCAGCTTTATTGTTTGAGCCTGAGCTGTGCTAAAACTCACGCAGACACAATCAAACTGAATGATTGTTATTTTGCATTGCCTGTAGATGTTCAGAAACATTGATACTCTGGGAAAGATTAACGCAGGCGGTTGTGTAATATTGCAATAGAAGCGAACCACAATACTAGACAAAGCAAGATAACTCTCTTCTAGTTGTACTACAATATTTACAAATGGATTATCGGCATTTGTTCATTATATAGAGAAGAGTAGGTTTGTGTCGTGAATGGGAAAACATATCTGGCAAGGCTTAGGAAACGGGATGGGCGAGGCTCTGCCGAGCACATCCCGTTTCCGTGCCGCGCCAGATATTTTTCCCATTCACGGCACTAACCTACTATTCTATTTATCCCGTCAACACCTACAAATAGCTTTAAAATGCAATAAAAATAACCCCAGCCACCCCACATATTCATACGCAGTGATTAGGTCGTATTGACAGGATATCAAAAAATCTTCACGGCACCGTGTTTCACGGCACATATGCACTATGTTGACGGGGTAATATTAGATACAGATTCTATTTTATTTAAAATTGGCTACAGACAAAAACAATTATGCACGTTTTGTAATATCATGAAGAAGAAACAATTGAGCACTTAGTTTGGAACTGCTCAATAATAAAACCTTTCATACACGTTTTTTAAAACACGGATCTTGATAATGCAGAAGTAACAATGATTGTTAGTGTATTGTTTGGAACAATGACATTGGTGTAACTTTTAATACGATACTTATGATAACTAAACTTTATATATACAGAGCTCCAGGTAAGCTGCGTATTTGCTTAAATACCCAATTAAAATTGCCAAAAACCCAATTGAAATCAGAAGTAACGAGTATCAAAAAGCAATACAAAATTTATGGTGCCTTTATCATGCTGCAGAAAACAATAAACAGACCACAAATATAGCATATTTCTCTTATTTTCCATGAAAACACTTGGTATTTCATTAGAATGTTCTCCAATGAGACAATTCTAATGAAATTCCAAGATATGTTTTTATTTCGAAGCACACTATTCAATAATTGATGTGTAATATATATAAACAGTAGTGTGATTTTATTTTACCTAGTTAAAATGCTGAAATACCCAATTGCTTCAGAAATTACAGAGTGACAAAACTCAATTACTAATTCCTTATCTGGAGCGCTGATATACAAATGTAAAATGAGAGAAATAATTCCAAATATAAATGGACGAAAACTTTAGATACAATATCTGTTCGATACAGAGCACACATGTAATTGCAATCAAAGCAGCTGAATAGTTTCGACAAGAAATGTGAGAGTTTAATAATTTGTGTATTAATACATGGTGCATCAGTCAGTAAGCATAGAATATTTTATTCTGGTTGGTTTGCTGACTTTATATATTATGTCTTTTGCATTTTTGGCGGCCATGTTAGATGTCGTATTCAATCCTGGATTAAGCTACAATTAATTTTAGACAGATGAAATAGTAAAAGACATCCGTAGAGCAGAAATTATCTAAGCTACAATTTCGTGTGGGTCGCCGGTTGGTAAAACGATATAAGTATGTACATTATGAGTGACCAGTACAGATTCTGTTCACCTGATCGAACCTGCTAATTGGAGACACTAATTTTGTTTTGCTTTAATGGCGACCATCGTACATCCTGTAGCCGATTTCACCAACATTGCAAAGTATACTTATCTAGCAAAGTATACTTTGAGGGAGAAATCATTTATAAATCCCGAAATGCATTATGTCATATAGAACTAACGACTGCATATATTTGATGATTAAAAGTATGCAGAATTATTATACTGAATGTATTACATTATCACAGCCAAAATGGCTATGATAATGTAATACATTCAGTATAATAAAAGTTAATAAATTTCTCCCTCAAAGTATACTTTGCTAGATAAGTATACTTTGCAATTTTGGTGAAATCGGCTACTGATCAAATTTCGCAAACACTCAGACTGATGTGGGCTACGCTCGCCGTCGTAACGTCCCTTTTCTCAGCGGGCAGGCGTGCAGCGTGTCAGCAAAATGATCATGTGTGTGGTTTACCGAGAAACACGAACTCTTTCGTGCCCAGGTTTGCAAATACAGTATAACCCCTCTAAACCGGCCGCCCTGGCGACCTATTTTTTTCATTGTCGTGTCTTTTCATGATTGAATATGACAAAATATGTTCATGGATTGCCTAATTACAGTGGAACCTCTCTAAACCGGATACCCTGGGAGGTCCCCAGGGTGTCCGGTTTAGAGAGGTTCCACTGTAGATACAAACTTTTATATTGTCTGCAGAGGTATTCAAATTACGTAATAACCTCTGGCAAACAAAAGAGTCGATGTGTAGAACCTGGTATAGTAGAACCTCACTAAACCGGACACCCAGAGAGTTTCTGTATCCGAGATGTTATGTGTTTATTATCTATGTCTGATGATAATGCCTGTTCAAGTTCGCAAAGCACAACCACATGCATTGGCATGCAGAGTCATATGTCTGATTTAAACCGGACACCCTGGGGACCTCCTAGGGTGTCCGGTTTAGAGAGGTTCCATTGTATAACATAGTCATTTCTAATTTCCAAGTACAATATATATACATGCAAATATACATACATGCAAGTTTGCTGCAATATAATGAACATTTATTGAGAATATTATGGAAGAGTCCTGGTGTCAATGCTAAAATAGTTGTATCTCCTAATTAGGAGATAGTGTCTCCTATTTAGGAGCTAGTATCTCCTAATTATGACCGTGTATCTCCTAATTAGGAGTTATTATTTCCTACTTAGGACTTTGTATATCTCCTAATTAGGAGCAATTATCTCCTAATTAGGACTTGTCATCTCCTAATTAGGACTTACTATCTGTGTCAATGCTAAAAAACGTTGTCTCTCCTATTTAGGAGATACTAACTCTTAATTAGGAGATACTAACTCCTAATTATACTAACTCCTAATTATGAGATAGTAAGTCCTAATTAAGATATAATAAGTCCTAATTAGGAGTTAGTATCTAAGTATATTTTAGCATTGGCACCAGGACGCTTCCATACAATAATTATATTGATATCCAGAGTTAGAAATGATATTTATTGTTGATAAACATGTCTGTTAAAATTATCTTTCCAACACAATTTTCTAGCTTTCAGTTTTGTTTGAGTAAATCCAGTTGATCAAAATAACGACCCCATATGCATAAGGAGGTTATGAAAAGATTCAGACTGCACTTCACTATGAACATTTTAATAAAACCATTTAACAGTGCATCTACCGCTGTGACTGACCTGACATAATTCAATACGTCACTATGACGTCATAACATTCCTGTTCTCTGACAAACATTAGGCGCCATGAAAATGTTCATAGAATGCACTTAATGAAACTTGTCATCAAATATGTTTCTCCAACAAGTGTTAGTTTCTATGAACAGTTTGATAAAACGCACTATCGGTCTCACATATTGAAGTCAATATGAACATTTTCATAGCATTATCACACATAATCCAGTCAGTATGAAAGTTGCCATAAATCCCCGTTCTCAGACAAACATTAGTCGCTATGGAAATTTTAATAAAACGTACCATCCCTCCCACATATTGTAGTACATGTACATGTAGCTATGAAAATGTTCATAACATTCCTGTTCTCGGACAAACATTTGTCGCTATGAAATCTTTCATAAAACGTACCATCTCTCCCACATAGTATAGTCGCTATGAACGTATTTGATTAATTCAATACGTGTATGATAAACACAATTGCAATTTGCCTTTTCATATTACTGTAAGGCTTTATTCGTCTTTTATATCACTGTGTACTATCGGCTTATTTAATATTATACACATGAATGCCATTATTTGTAATACAAGTCACCCGACTATTGTAGCAGACACCCTGTCGCCATTTTGCATGCTTATGCAATAAACATCAATATGTTCTGTTCTGTTCTGTTCTGGTCTGCACACCGTTTTTATTGGATGATATAACGGATTTTATTTCTATTTTATTATCCTTTAAAACATGTAATATAAAGTACACGTTGATGCGCCTGCATAATTGTATAACACTGATTGGTGCATTCAGAGATGAGTAGACACTTCTTTCATCTCTCCGAATGCACCAATCAGTCAACGTCAGTCATCGTCATGAGTCTACCGTATCAGTCATCAGTCGGATGGGGACTCGA
The DNA here is from genome assembly GCA_029237695.1 of Conchocele bisecta. Taxonomy (NCBI): domain Eukaryota; kingdom Metazoa; phylum Mollusca; class Bivalvia; order Lucinida; family Thyasiridae; genus Conchocele; species Conchocele bisecta. Next base: position 22,261,536 of record CM055276.1, read on the forward strand.
TGAATACTATTTATGCTGTTTGTGACCAGTGTAGACCCATATCAGACTTCGCCACTGCGTCGGTGAAACACTAGTCATGCATAGATATATTAAACATTATACAATATTGATAGTTAACCCTTTCAACACCACAGGCCTGTATAGTGGTATTGGCAAATAGTGTAGATCCAGATTAGCCGGCTCGTGACGAGCCGTCTCATTAGGATCTGCACTTTCTGCAAGTAATTTTCATATTTTTGATAGCAAAAACACCCCTTTTCATAAATGGACTAGTCTGATTTGTAACGATTGGATTGGTTGCAAAATTAACATATCAAAATCCATTCCAGTTACTTGGGGGTGAAAGGGTTAATAGTATGTCTAGTTTGAACATAACTATCCTAATTTAACTTTCTCCAGTCGCAGAGAATACTCAATGCGGGAAAGCATTATTTGTTCAGTTTAATGTATGTACATATTTTCAACAGATTTATTTTTACTATCACACAATATACAAATACCATGTTAAGCGTATTTTCTAGTTTTCTTTGCAAACTTAACCCATCACGTTCATGCTTCGAAATAAATAGAATAAATTTAACAGGAAATTATCAACCGATATGTCATTCCGCATTTTAACATGTTAGACTCGACATAAAAACACACTTGATTACGGTTTAAGGACCCGTTCTATATCTCATCATCGTTTGCTTCAAAGATAGTTGCTTCGCAAATGTGATATAATGTATATACTGGCACCATAAAGAAACGCAACAAAGTAGCGTCATATCAGGGTAGAATAATTCAAATTTTGCATACGATATTTTTTTTCTTCTTTTATCCGAATATCGCATTGTTGTCAGCATATGACTAACGGTTTACGTTCGAGTGGACATAAGTTGAAATACAGGTTTTGCCCGTACATGGTGGTATCTAGTCCATATAAAAGCTAGCACAGTATGTTCATTTAGGATTGGGACAGAAAAGTCATATTGACGCCAAATTAACGTAATGACGCAGTCAGGATGCTACTTAATGGAACAAGTCAATGTACGGTTGCTAGAGTTCTACGTGTGAACCACAGTACCATTTCCCTTCTTTATCAACGCCTCCGACAGACAGGAACGCCGGCGGACATCATCGGAGCTGACGTCCGCACGTAACGTCACCTCGACAGGACCGTTATATTCGACATACCCATTTACTTCATCGATTTCTTATTGCCACACAAACTGCTAGCAACACACATGGGACTCACAACAACATAATAAGCAGGTCCACTGTGCTCAATCGCTTGCGTGGGGCTGACCTCAAGTAGTATCGTCTATACATATGATTGCCTCTTACACGATGTCGACGTCGTGTTAGAATACAGTGACTGTGTCAACATAGACCGAATGCGTTTCCTCTTCACCGCTGGAGACGTATAATATTCACAGACGTTTAGTGAGTAATACTGGCCATTGAGGCCATTTCGCCAGTGACGACCACATATGTGGCTGTAACTGGAGATATGGGGCTTGTTACTATGATCAGTAACCTATTTCACTAACATTGCAAAGTATACTTATCTCGCAAAGTATACATTGAGGGAGAAATCCGACGTAAGGGCGAAGGCTTCTCGAATAAGTGTGTGGTAGAATGTGATCGGTTCGGTGGAAGTGGTGTTCTGGTGTGGGGTGGAAGCTCCCATGACAAGAAGACACCGCTTGTTGCCATTGATGGGACCTTAACCCCTCAAAGGTATTGTGACACTGTTTTGCAACCGGTCGTAGTGCCGTTTGTGCAGGACAATGACGTCATTTTGCAACAAGACAATGCACTCGCTCTTTACATGTAGCAAGGCTAAGTATAGACTCCCCCCCCCCCCCCCAATTAAGCACATCTACGATATTCTAGACAGACGTCTAATGCGACGTCAAAATCCACCGTCAAACTACCAGCAGCTACGTCAGGCGTTGATTGAAGAATTGCTGAACATTCATATCGCTCAGACAAACTGTCTGATTAACTCGATGACGAGACACGTATGTGCTAGGCTTGCTGCAGATGGAGGACATATTCGGTACTGAGTGTTGCCGATTTTGACATTACCCGCAATACCCCTGTGCCAGGGTCAGTGGTATTATGCTTATTTTTGGCAGCTCGTGATCATTGTTTTTGTGTCTAACTGACAGCAGACATATTGAACTTACATTAAATTGCAAATTCCTTGCAAGAAGTCGCAATGTGTTGAAATCGCTACTGTATCCTATACGGCACATGGAGTGGCCAAGTCGGCCATCTTTGTGTGTTCCAGCCATCAGCCAATTTCACCTGTTCTGCCGTTTGACAAAGAACTCAAAATGTGAAGTAGAACATGTGATATAGTGTAGCTAATCACATGTAGAACAGCCAGGAGAATTATGTCAGTTTTCTGTACAGGTTTGTGCCTGTGTTTTTAAAAGCATGAACCACCATTATAAATAACTTCATTCACAGAAAATCGCACAGTGTATCACTTTACATGGCAAACCACACAACACATACCATAATTGAGCCGCGTCGCGAGAAAACCTGTCTTCGGGAGACAGCCGAGATTTCCAATTATCGACGTTTGTCAGACCGCCATGTGAGGTTTGTTCCGTTGTGTTAAAGTTATCTAACGAACAGAATATATCTATAATCGTGTGTGCAAACAAAATAGTCTTCGATCTGTCATGGAGCCTGTCTCAGAATGTATTGGATGAACGTTAGACTGCCGTACTAACGGTCGTACGATCGAAATCAACCATTTTTATTCGAAACGGGCACATCTTATATTATGTTTTTATTAACAATAATGGCGTAAGGATAATTTTCTTTTATTAGTTTGTTGCTGATATCACATATAAAAATGTTTGTCTGTTATTGATATGTGTTTTTTATGTTCCGTTATTTTGACATAATATTTTCTTTGACACAGTTTACAAATAACTGTCCACATTAACCATGTTAACTGCTATCGACCACAATTTACAGGTGAAAACTCTGTGTAAGCTACATTTTTTATTTACATACAGATGGTCGGCAGCATATTTGTAGACCGTTGTAGCCTGGGCCCGGTTTCCCGCACAACTATATGTTTCAGATCTGGTTAACTCGACGCGAATTTTCAGTTTATTGCTCAATTCTTTCTTTCTAATATACATGTAATGTATACAATTAACATTTAGCGCAACCTTTACCTGCAAAAACAACAAAGCCTTGGATGCTACGATGTCTCATCTGTGCATATGCACCGTCTGATCAGAACATAGTATGTCCGCCATTCAGTCACTAGGGAATCCAATCTCGATTACCGACATGATATAGGTCGCCGATCTTACATTTATTGCAGATATTGTAAGGTCCGTTTTTTTCAGCAGGTGGTCCAAGTACAGCTGTAAGCGGGACGATGTCGTGAACATTCGACATTTATGTTGTCTGAATATGAAAAGCTGAAATCTGAATGCACATGTGTGTCATGTTAATATAAGTAAGAAATAGATACGGTGGGATGATATTTCAAGGCAACATATGTTGGAGACATTAGTATCATGAAAAGTGATCTGCACCACTTGAGGATATTTTTTATATTTTTTTGGAAAAATTACCCTCTTTTCTGCATAATGGAAGTCTGAAACTTAACATGAAACAATTCATTTCAGTTACTTAGAGGGTTACGTGTTAATCGTCAAAGGTTGTAGCAGCATTGTCAATGAATAAATAGCAGTATGGACAAACCTTTAAAAATCTAATATCATATCCACAGGAATCCTCGGAATGTCAAATTCTTGGTGGATTAACTGTACAGTTGGTCATAGACATGCACAGACGGACGGATGGATTGACGCATCCACACATGCACAACGTGTGATTACTGGCATTTAACTCATTTAATTTATGAAGTATCTCCCCTGTGTATCACAGTATATTATAGTATACATATCAAGTAAAATAAAATACAAAGTCCTCGGATTTTTATCAAATACAATAATGTGTATTGTGATAATATAAATAGAAAATTTGCATTATGGAAAGCCAAAAAAAAAAAAAAACTTCCCGACACATCATCAGGGCCGTAACCAGGAAGCCAAAAACAAGGAGACAGTGGTCATGCACCCATCCCCCCCCCTCCCCTCCACCCACACACGGAAAGAAAATTACGAGTATTTATTATGGAATCTAAAAATATTTACAAATAGAGCAGATTATGATGACACGGCTCGTTATGAGTTGGCTCACCTGTGTCTAAACGGTTTTGTTGAAACTTTCGAATTAACTCGGGTTACCACATCTTTGACACACTTCCTGGTGTTGGTTCTGTATGAACACAGCTCGTGTGCAATGTATGTGCATGAGGATGTGATAAATAAGTTGGATCACGTTTTTGTATTAATAATATCGTCTAGCATTACAGGATCAGGATTCGGATACGAATAACAAAACGTCTGATCGAATATCAACATGATTAATAGAAGAAACTATTTTTAGTTGAAATGAACATGAAAATAAGACACACTACACTTATTTTCACGACCAGGACTATTTGAAAAGAATAATAAAGGGAATTTTAAAATCGAAGTCGCTGTCGGTGCAGCTGAATTGTGTCCATATTTACAGTAGCGACGTAACCAACGACACGGACATGTCCATTATGATTGTAATACAAGTTATTGTGATACTACACAGGCTATATGGTGTAATATTGCCCGTCTGAAGGTATGTTCACCCTCGGCTATCGCCTCGGGTGAACATACCTCCAGACGGACAATAACGTATTTGTCATACCGCAAATCCTTTATTTGACCTTATAAACATATCTCTTCTTTTGTTCTTTGCGGGTTTTTTTTCAGGAAGAAAAATAATCCGAGATTAGATTTTCTACCGTCAGTCTTAATATAAAGGCGTAAATGAACATTTTGATTTTTTATTAAACGAAAATAAACTAAATATGGAGTAAGAAATCCATCGAAAACGACTTTATGACAGTTTTTTTATATCGTGTAATTTAATTTATATTCCATTGCTCTATCGATCTGCTCTCCCTTTGGTGCATCTAGAAGAATGCGACTGGTTCCCAAACATTCGCTGTCATTGCTACGCCGCGTTTCGTGCGTGGAACCCATAGTTTGTGACCTAAATATAGCCGTGTCACGAAGCCAAGTGTGTTGAGATTTGAAAACATTAAACGGGACAGTTTGGCTAATATTTCGCTCATATTTTGATGAGCGAAGAAGAATATTTATGGAAAAATAAACAATAAAGACTGGTTTTGAGTGTACAATTTGTTACTTGTATTGATCAATTCGGGGTTTTATTGTGTTTAGTGAGGAATACAATTCGCAATCGAGAGACGCTTGCAAAATGTGTCTTCATTGGACGCGAGGCGCCGGAGGGAAATCGCAATTACTCTATGTCTGACGGCCTTGGCAGGTCATATAATATATATGACTAGGCAAGCTAGCCAATCAAAAGCCGAGAAACTTATCTGCGGTATGACAATGCTTATTATGACAACTGTGAAGTCTAACTCGAGCCAATATTGAAGCGCATCGTAAATAAAATCGGAGATTTAATCAGATACAATACCGAATCTACCTAGCGTGGACGCCGCCATTTTGCTTTGAATCACGTCACTGGATTTGTGACGCATAGCGAGGGAATGACGTCAAAACATGACGTCACGCACGTTCAAGCAATTACGTTTAGTATGCGGTATAAATTAAATACATGATTAGTGCCGTAGAATATAAAATGTATTCGGTTTCGCGCCGACAACTTTATAGGGGCTCGCTAAAGCTCGCCCCAATAAAGCTGTCTAAGGCTCAACCATGTATTTACTATATATACTGAAACGGCGTTTGACGTGGCTTTTACGTGACGTCTCATTTGCTCAAACGACCTGCATAGTGGCGTTGTATTAACTATAATATCGTAATGAATATTGCAGATATCCTGATCAAATAAAAAGCATTCAATTCATCATACAAATACCATTGTCATAGCAACAAAATGTTAATTTGACCAAGAATTTCCCGAAGACAGGTTTTCTCGCGACGCGGCTCATATATACCCACTACTGTACTCTGTCAAATCCAATGACATGTCAGCAGTTACATGAGTGTATTGTCCCTGGTGTCTACTCACCTACTATGCGAGTAAATGTGGCTTTACCTATAACGTGTAACGTGTACACTAACATATGATGTGCATCAGATTGAACAGTTTACACATCCACATTTATTTTGAGATTGATGGGAGAAATACTCTTTTGTATAGTTTGCGGGCATAATAGTTATAGCTTGCCGTTGTCATATATGTCTATTAAGTATTATGTATGGCACCAACTTTTATTTGGTTTACTGTCATATTATTTGCTGTATGTGTCAAACGCACGAAGTGGTGAACTTGTACGATGGCTTGTACAAACAAAGATGGCGGAGATGGCAACACAATGCTCCATATAGTATACAGTAACAAGACAATATTCACATATGTTATATTCATATATCACACCACTCTTATGAAGCAATTATCATTGAAGTCAAGTGTATCTATCTATGACCTACTACCTTAAAGCTACAGGATGTCAAGTGAATTAACCCTTTGAACCCGAAAGCCCGCTATAGCGGTTTATGCAAACAGTGCAGATCCAGATGAGCCGGCTCGTAACGAGCCGTCTCATCAGGATCTGCACTTTTTGCAAGTAATTTTCATATTTCTTAGAACAAAAACACCCCCTTTTCATAAATGGACGAATCTGAAAATCATTTTGTGACCATTGGATTGGTCGCAAGATTAGCATATCACAGTCTATTCCAGTTCCTTAGGGTTGAAAGGGTTAAACATGGTGATTTACACACGAGTAAGAGCTCTAGATAAGATTTGTGTCTAAAGAGTTTAAAATTCCATGATTTCAAATTCAATGAGTTTTTGATATTTTTGCAATTGGATGATCTTAGATTAGTGATGATTTAATATGATACTGATTTCATAAGAAACGAGGCTATGCCGAGTTTCTTATGAACTCAGTCAACGAGTTTAATAAATAGAGGATCTTACATGAGTAATGATTTAATTTGATATTTATGAAACGAGTTTACTGATCTCATAAGAAACGAGGATATGCATATGAAACCAGTCAACGAGTTTAATACATATGCAAATGTTATAGTCTATGTATTGCATAAGCGCATCATAATAATTTGAAGCTGGCTGAACACGTTTTCTATAGCGGGTTCATATGCATTTGTACTACACTAGTGTACTATGATTTTTATTACACTGTGTTATTACACTGTTATACAATAAATATTTGTACAGCACAATGTAGGGAATAAACGATAAAACCGCCAACACAGTTGAAAAATGACACGTGGATGGCAGGTGGGAGCATGCGATAGGTAAGTTAACGATCCGGATTCATCCTTACCGGAATCCCGACCGGAGACAAGGGGCCTGTTTCACTAAACATCGTACGACTAACATGTTCGTAAGTGCAAATTTAGGATCGTCTGGAAATTTCAATTGATGGATTTACATTCATTGAGCATATGATGCATATGCAGCCTATGCTCAATAGATGTAAATCCAATAATTGTTTACAAGAAAACAACGTTAATGTGAAATTTACAGACTATCATAAGTGTGTACTTATGAACATTTTAGTCGTACTGTAGCCTATTTAACCAAAATTGCAAAGTATAATTATCTTTGTTTTAATATAAAACAATGTGTATAATTATCTTGTTATGTACACTTTGAGGGAGAAATTTTCTATTTAAGGATAAATTAATTATTTTTTAGTATACTGAATTTATTACATTATCACAGCCATTTTGGCTGTGATAATGTAATAAATTCAAAATAATACTTCTGCATATTTTAATCATCAATTATGCAGTTGTTAGTTCTATATGTAATAATGCATTTCGGGAAAAATAAATGATTACTCCCTCAAAGTACACTTTGCTAAATAAGTATGCTTTGTTATTTTGGTGGAATAGGCTACTGGTTTGGCCCCCATGTACGTATTTGGCTTTATTATATACCTACCCATGAAATACATAGTTATACGATGTAAATAAAAGTCATATGTTCTAATTGATGAAATAAACAACTTCCGATGAAAATACGACTACTTTCGCTATCTATATTCATAAGGCGCATCTGCAGTGCCGGACTGCAAATAGGCTGAAAATACGCATTCATTACCGTATACAGTCTAAGAAACTGCTAATGTTCATGGAGCGGTATATAATAAATAGAATATTTATATTTTTGCAACGAAAATTACATATGTGTTCATCTCGTGCCTAACGGCATTCGTGAAACATGGACATTTCACACCACTCGATGAACATATATGTCATATTCGTTGCAAAAACATGAACATCCTCTATTTCTTTGAGACCTTCGGACATCTGCGTAATTTCATTAAATAAGTTTACAAAATTTACAATATTTTTCATAAATAAAGTCAGAAGTTGACAAATCTTTCAGAGTATACGTTTTAATGTATATTGTCTGTACCTAATTAAGGCGGGGTTGTGGTGGGGGAGGGGTGGGGGCAATATGCGAACGGTGTCAATCATAATAAATCCGAGAACAGTATACACTGGTCAACTTACTGTGGTTTGTATTGAACCCCACCCACGTATTATAGCTATGAACACTTTAAATTACAACAAAAATCAAATACGTGTTTTTGTTGCTGCTTACTATGGTGGTGGCGTGTTTCTGCCATTCACATAACGTGATCACGTGATAGCTAAATCGTCTTACTAGACCTTATAAGACGTCTTAACTACATAATTATCTAGTTTTCACGTAGGGTAACCTATGTATTGGAATCGCCTCGGATAGTTAGCCACGCCCCAGACCCCCTCGATGGGCTAGTCCGTAGTGATATCTTGGAGTAACCATAACAACAAAATGCATTGTCTTACTCAACGTTTAACTGTCATACGCAACCGCTAATTGAAAATAATATTATGAAAAACTACTTGCACTGAGCAATATCAACAACGGATGTTCTACGTACACAAATACATCGGATTATTTTGTTACGCATTCAAGTCGTTATTTTCCCCCATTTGCGTCACAAATCGTGCGGTCATCGCTAAATTTAGTAACAGGCTATAGTTTTCGGCAGAGTTAACTCCCCTCCGAATACTCTCCACCTGACAAACACATGTAAGCACGCGACGCGTTCAACACACAAACGATATCAAGTTTTATCTTCCGACAGTCTATTTTTAAACTCACCCGACCTGTGCGAAAATGAGTCACACGTTTGACAGCTACAAACTACCTGACCTCCAGAAGAACCTGAGAAACAGAGGCGTGACCGTGACGGGCTACAACAAAGCCGTGCTAAAGGAATTAGCGACCTCCGTCGAGCGGTTACAGCTACCTGTTAACCCAGATTTGTTTAATGATCTCGATTGTGTCACAACAAAACTCGCACGTGTGGGTCTAACTGATGTTCATCCTCATTCTATCGATGGATTTACAGTGGATTTTAGTGACATTCCGAATTCGGCCTGATTGACATTTGTCTATGGTGGCCAATACACGCCAACATGTGTGTCAATTCTACGTTCAGGGAAGGGGGTCAATAAGTCGGTAAGTGATAAATTACAGTCAGGGGACAAATTAATGACAGTATAACACATCCAGCATAGATTAATACCCATATTAATGCAAGTACTCGAAATACGACAAAAAAAAAACATTCTAACAAGTTTGGGCTTCCATACATTGAAACTTTTGTCAGCGGTTTCCCCAATGACGTCATTTGTATGTTTTAATATACTCGATCCGGGGCCAACTATTTCATTCACAAAACGGAAGTAAACATGGCGATGTCAAAGTAATGCAGAAACTTTAACAAAAGTCCTGCTACAACATTGTTTTGTACCGACAAGGCATTTTCAGGCGCGACACCGCTTCCGTGGCGGAATTCTTGTAACTATTGCTCTTCCATCAGTTTTCAATATATCTATAATGATCAGATATCTGGAATCTGTATTTATACTTGAATTGATGATGTCTTGTATATTTGTTACCGTATCTTTCTGATATTGCTATGCATAATCTGTAATGTTGTTGAATGTTTTGGTACATACTGTAGCAGTGCATACTGTACTTGTGCCATATCAATAGTTTACCCCTTAACCCTTAAAGCGCTGAAAAAGAAAACTGCCGTCTGCTCATTTTGTATATTTTAATGTTGTTCTCTTTAAAAACCTGTTTTGGCAGCGCAGTAGAATCGTCTCAGTATGATTTTGAGGAGAAAATATAAAACTATTTAAAACAGCAGACGACAATTGTCGTTTCCAGCGCTTTAATGGTTAATTAAACTGCAACACCAACAATCAATCAATCAATCTAGTTTAATAATGTAGTACCCTATGTTCAGTACTTTCAGTACTTTGATTCTTTTGTAAAATTACTTTCGTAATGTCGGATAACTATGTTACCGTGACAGCATGGGGATAACGTATATTCTGAGTGACATGTGCAGACCCAGACCAACCTGAACAAGCGCGCAGTAAGATCAGGGTCTGTACTTTTCGCCATTTAGTCGGTGTCGATTAAACAGTATAATCTATAGCAGACTAAATGAGTACACTGATATATCAGGAGCTAAAATGAACATACATGCCATAAGTCCCATTTCTCAAGTCACCTCCATATGGAAGCGTCTGGAGCTCGTTTCACTAAACTTCGTACGACTAAAATGTTCGTAAGTGCAAATTTAGGATCGTCTGGAAATTTCAATTGATGGATTTACATGTATTGAGCATAGGCTGCATATGCAGCATATGCTCAATAAATGTAAATCCAATACTCGTTTACAAGAAAACAATGTTAATGTGAAATATACAGACTATCATAATTTTGCACTCACGAACATTTTAGTAGTACGAAGTTTAGTGAAACGGTCCCCTGATGCCAGTGCTGAACTATTTTGAAGTTCGAATTAGGAGATACTATCTTCTAATTATGACTTAGTATCTCCTAATTAGGAGTTACTATCTGCTAAGTATGACTTACAACCTTCTAATTAGGACTTAAAAAAATATTTCAACATTAGCACCAGGACGCTTCCATACCTCCACACATGGCATTTCATTAGAATTGTCTCCTTGGAGACAATTCTAATGAAATACCAAGATGTGTTTTTATGAGACACGTCATGCAATTTTGTTCCTTCTGACATCTGCGTAATTTCATTAAATACATGTAAGTTTACAAAATAAAGTCCAAAGTTGACAACATTTTCAAAATGTTCTCTGAAAATGTTGGTTCCAACCTGTCGTGTTCGTTCGTGTGTGCACTTACACGCTGACCCCACTGTAGCGTATCAAATACAGCGTATGGCCCAACTTCTGTGGCAAAACTCAGGATTTAATTCACAGCCGCCTGTGTAAATCTTGCCCAGATTACATCGGTTTGAAACATCTATTGGCAATGCCAACTCGCAATCAAGCAATTTAACAATGCTGTTCCCGATCCATTCATGTAATTTACGTTGATATGTACGCTAGTCTCACATGTCCGAAGGTTTTCTCCTTCAACCAGCCGTCGAAACGTGCAAAATGAAGGCTGCAAAATGAGAATACAACAATTTGGAGCGGGTGAACTCATGCTGAAATGAATTACATGTAATTACTCGTCAAGCATGATAGATATACGAATATATAAAAGTTGTTTTTTGTTTAATGAATTGTCTTAGCTTAATTAGCTGAATGAAATGTCATATGAGATACGTCATATGATTTTGTACCTAAGAACGTGCACAATTTTTAATGAAATATATTTACAGAAACAGCTATATTTTTTTGTAAATGACGTCGTGAGATGGCGAAATTTTCATAGCAAATGCGGAATTCTATTCCCGTCAAATTTCGACGGAATGTATCATAAATTTTGTAAATATTTATCATGAGATATCGCACATGTCGTTAGGTACAAACTCACATGACGTGTCTCCTGTGGGTTGAGCTGTAAACAGTGTGTGTCCTGAATAAACTACACGAACGGCCGGACGATTTATCGATTACGGAGCGCCGCAGGGGACATGGATTTTCTTTTATTAATTCGTTCCCACGAAATAACAATTCATTCCCTCAATTTAACAATTCGTTCCCTCGAATTAACAATTCGTTTATACGATATAACAATTCGTTCCCTCGAATTAACAATTCGTTCCATCGAATTAACAATTCGTTCCCAAGATATAACAATTCGTCCCCACGAATTAACAATTCGTTCCCATGGGAACGAATTGTTAATTCGTGGGAACGAATTGTTAATTCGTGGGAACGAATTGCAAATTCGTTGGAACGAATTGTTAAATTGAGGGAAAGACTTGTTATTTCGTGGGAACGAATTAATAAAAAAAAAGAATTCTACGTCCCTTGCGGGGCTCCGTAATCGATCACTGATCACTTAGACTATTAATTTGTGACTGTAACTGAAGATAAGGGATGTATGACTTTTACGTCCAGTGTTGCTTCTGATCAGCTGGCGTACTACTGCAGCCTGATAATGGTATACCCTGTTTGTTTGAAGCAGAACAGGGGCCCGTTTCACTAACCTTCGTACGCCGACTAAAATGTTCGTAAGTGCAAATTTAGGATTGTCTGTAAATTTCAATTGATGGATTTACATTTATTGAGCATAGGCTGCATATGCAGCCTATGCTCAATAAATGTAAATCCAACAATTGTTTACAAGAAAACATTGTTAATGTGAAATTCACAGATTATCATAATTTTGCACTTACGAACATTTTAGTCGTAGGAAGTTTAGTTTCGCTGGTCCCGTTGTACAGGCGGTGATCGGATTTCACGTGTAAACATACTGATCTAAGTCTACGCTTGTCGGACAGGCCGTAAGCTCCATTTCTCCAGTTAAAGCAAATTTTATCGTGGCGAGTTGTGAGTAATGACGAACAGTGTAGGCGCAGGTCAGGAGCCCCATTCGCTAAACTTCATACGATTAAAATGTTCGTAAGTGCACAATTATGATAGTCTGTAAATTTCACATTAACAGTGTTTTCGTGTAAACAATTACTGGATTTACGTTTATTGAGCATTATTCAATAAATGTAAATCCATCAATTAAAATTTCCATACGATCCTAATTTTGCACTTATGAACATTTTAGTCGTACGAAGTTTAGTGAAACGTCCCCCAGATACGCATGTTGATCTGTGCTACGCTGTGCTACGCTGGTCACAAATGTTTTACTTTAAAATGTCCTTTTCGTAGGTTGTTAGTTTGGAAAATTTCGTCTTTGCTTTCTTTCGCCGCCTAGTTACGAATATCAGTTATCTTAAATTTCGTTCCTTCGTTTGTACACCACGTAGAGACGAACATTAAGAACCTTACAGCTCGTTCCTTCGTTTCATCACCGTTATAATTGAATATTAAAACATTAAAATTAATTAAATCGTTTCTACGGGGATGGGTTCTGGCCGAGGGGTTAGAACGCCTGGCAAACAATCTAGAGGTTGTGGGTTCAAACCTCGCTTTATGCATCAAACATACTTTCATGCTATTTCCATACCACTGGTCTGTCGGGTGATACTTTAAACTGTGGCCCCGTCTCTATATGACCTTAGCTGTTGCTGGGACGTTAAACACATTCACTTCACTCTTTTTCAATCGTTTCTACACCATGAAGACGAAAATTAAGAACCTTAATTTATCCCGTCAACACATTGCGTATGTGCCGTGAAACACGGTGCCGTGAAACATTTTTGATTTTTGGCTGTTTTTTTTATATTGCGTTTTAAAGCTATTTGTAGGTGTTGACGGGATAAATAGAATAGTAGGTTAGTGCCGTGAATTGGAAAACAATATCTGGCGCGGCACGGAAACGGGATGTGCTCGGCAGAGCCTCGCCCATCCCGTTTCCTAAGCCTTGCCAGATATTTTTCCCATTCACGGCACTAACCTACTATTCTCTATGTTCGTCTCTACGTGGCGTACATGTAGTAACGAATGAATGGAATTTAATTGACATTCCTATGCAGCGTGGAAACCATGCTATGAAATCTGAAAAAGAAACTTTCAGCGGTCCTTGTATCGTGATATATCTTCAATTAAACAACTTTACACAGGAATATGACACATTTTTTATTTTGTGTAGTGTATTTAAAATAAAAATCCTGATATGCCCCTTTAACCCTTTCAACACCACAGACCTCTATAAAGACAATGTTTGCAAACAGTGCAGATCCAGATGAGCCGGCTCGTAACGAGCCGTCTCATCTGGATCTCCACTGTTTGTTAATAATTTTAAACGTCGTACAGATTACCCTTTTAGAAGAATGGGATAATTTGAATGAACAAAATTAATGAAATAGCGTGAAACATTGGCATGGAACATCCTATTAAGTTACTTGGTGTTGAAAGGGTTAACAACGCACCAGCATTGAACTTCGTCAGTCGGCGTCCCCAGGTTGTGTGTTTCAAGTACCTTGTATTGTTTTACAGCGGCGGGGTTGTGCGCACGTGACGCCATACACGTTAGAAGGTTAAACAAAGAACAAACATAAAATCCATGTACATGTAATTGATCATGTTTAACTTTTAATGTGTTTACGTTTGTGTGTTGTGTAGTTCAGCGATATGTAGCACACAGCACATGCATGTGTATGATCTATGAATGTAATTTAATAACGGGTTTATACTCGTATATGTATGTGATAGTATTTAAGTAGAACACACCGCGTCTATGGTGCTTGTTAAAACGGTATTAAATATACATAAATATCCACAAATTACGTGTATGTTTCGGATACTTGAAGTGCAAATGGAAATGGATGTGGAATTAAAATGAATTGATGTGTGGATAGTGTGTTAAGTAGCAACAACATCGGTATTACATGTGGCAACAACAACAACAACAACAACATCAACGATGGTTGTTATATTAGCATCGACAGCTACACGATATCTGGAACAGCATATCCACCAAGAGTACTAGAAAACATCGGTATCCTTGTATTTGCCACATTTATGACAGATACCCATTCTCAGGTATCTAAATTCACAAACATTATTTGTTTCATTTTCGTCATTTCTCAATGAAAGTATATGTTGTTACCACTCATTTTAACCGTCTCGGCGAGACGGTTCAAATGAGTGGTAACAACATATACTTTAGAGTAGAAATTAAGAAAATATTTATATTTTTCCGTAAAAATGGTGAATGTTCAACATAAAACTGTTTAACTGTGTGTTGGATTGAACAGTCAATACTCGAGAATGTATATTAATTTTGTTTTACTGCTTCATAATCATTCAATTTACCGTATAATACAGCATGAAAATAAGTGGAAAATGTACATACACTGTTCTAAAATTTGATAACCTGTATGTGGAAAGTATTTTAATGTTTTTGCAAGATATTTCTTTTCACAACAGAAAACTAGAAAATGTGGTCAGTTAGGGCCCCTATAGGTGATTTGAAAATAAACTGACAGACGGACGGACGTACGATCGGTAGCGAGGGTAGTTGTATTAATGTAGAAGGATGTATCGTTACTCAAGTAAGGCATGTGTGCAATATGAAGCTGTTAGCTGAAGGCAAACATAAATTATAAGTGATTTGAGAAACTTACAGACGGATAGCGCGAAACATATAGGGCACCGCCTATTCTCAATGAGTGTATGTTATGTACGTTTGAAGCAACTGTGTCTCAGATTTTTCACGAGGTTTTCAATGTGCTATGTAAATGGACAGACACTATATTAATTGAATGATGTCTTGGTGAGTTACACTACCGCCCGTGCTATATATAATCTTGCCAATTGTCAATTTCTTCATTTCAAGATACTTGAACATTATGCTTGAAATCACGCAATTTGATTATCTGAGCCTGAGCTGCTACAGCTCAGGCTCAGATAATCAAATTGCGTGTTTGCGCAGCGACATTACCGATAGATGCTCAGACACGTTGATAACCTGAGCAAAATTAACGCAGGCGGTTGTGTAGTGCATGGTGTGTACTCCGCCTGTGAGAGTCAATGGAGACAACGAAGGCTCAGACAGTCAATTTGCCCGATTGCGTGTTTACATTTCAAACATTAACACAGGCGTTTGTGTCGATGATGAGAAACGTCCATAATCTGGGGAGGAGTAACGCGGGCGGTTGTGTAGTGTATATTTATTTCCTACATCGGGTGTCAGATAATGAAATGTGCAGGTGAATCACTTGACAGTTTGACCATGATGTGTCGTAGTTTGACAGCAATGTACCTAATTACTACGTTACTTCCTCATTATCATAAATACTATCTTTGTGTCACTGGATATTATACTATAGCAGTAATGGATGTACCCCTCAACAACTTTAACCCTTATACGGCTATCTTAATGATTTTGTCGTCTGCTGTTTATTTTCTATTTTCCAGTTTTATCATCAAAAACATGCTTTGACAGCACTTTAGAATAATTTACAACATGCTTTGACAGCACTTCAGAATCATTTCATTGGAAATGGTTCTGAAGTGCTGTCAAAACATGTTTTTATTGAGAAATAAGGCAAGATATGACAGCAACAGCAGACGACAATTGTTGTGAGTAGCGGTCTAAGAGTTAATGCAAATAAAAGCTTTAACGCAAACTTCTAAGCCATTTGACATTGAGCCTTGGACACAGAGGTCGCATGAGCGGGCCACATAATGACAATAAATATGTACATGTATGATGACTCATAACCATATGAAGTTTCAAGTCAATCCGACGCTGAGTTACATCGATAGTAGGTACCTGCAAACGTAAGCGTAAATGGCGGACGGACGGACGGACAGATGAACATACGGACAGAGTGGGTGACACTATATACATGTACGTAGTTAACATAACAAAATCGTTTTCTGGTAACTTATATGTCTGTGTATAGTATGGATTCATAAAACAGTTACAATTGTGCATCTATTTCATTCTAATTTGTGACTGTGATTGGAAAAATGGGCTTATGAGATGTGTGACCAGTGTGATCAAATGGCACACTCATGTAGCCTGATAACTTGAGGGAAGTAACTCTGCAAAACCCCGCACCGTGCGTAGACTATGTTACTGCCCGCAACTATATACCAAATAACGATATATTAAATTGCTTATTAGCAGCATGGCATGTGTTTCATTGATATAATGGCGGATGCACAGGCTCAATGTGTATGCTCACGTGGTACTAACAACAACAACAAGTACTGAAACTTCGAGAATCCATCTGATTCAAAGTACGTATTATTTTATATTGTCCTTATTACGTAACGGATTTTGATGAAATATGGCGCATCAAACGCGTCTTGTTAAGCTGCATTTGGTGGTCTCTGTATTTTCGCCCAAACTTCTGTCGTTTTTGCGAAGAATCGATTTCCGTGTCTACCGACACGGAAATCGATTCTTCGCAAAAACGACACGATTTCCGTGTCTACCGACACGGAAATCGATTCTTCGCAAAAACGACATAAGTCGGTGCCGAACTGCCTGGACGACCAAATGCAGCTCTTGAAGGTTTGCTGGGCCATATTTCATCAAAATCCGTTGCATATTAAGGAAACTATTATATAATACTTACTTTGGAGTGGGCAACGTTGTTGTTGTAACCACGCGATCATGCACCTTGAGGCTGATCTGGATCTACACTGGTCGCAGAAGCCCATAAGACCCATTCCTCTAGTCACAGTCAGTATCCACGTTATATGCGAATCTTTAAAGGTACATGTCCACGTACCAGGTTATAATAAAGGGAGGCATATGTGTTTCGTCCATTCGTTAGATATGACATTTTTCGGGTAAAATAAACAGTCATTAACCATTTCCCGACGATATAATTGGCATTATTATACTTCGTATATCAAATATAAATTTCACACTGATATCAGGGGCGATAACCGTGTTACCTTAAACTGTTAACGGACATTACTATTTATTCTCATTATTTATTTGTTAATGTCCAATGATGATACTTCATAATCTGTCGAAAATATTATGTTTTCAGGTGACGCATTTAATTAGTATAAATAATTAAAAAATACCGTGCCTCATTTTCATATGAAAATAGCCTGATACCACCACGCGTCACTATCAGTAAAATCAACATTACTAAATGATTATATCTGTATAGCGGGCACTCGTAATTTGTAGAAGTGGTGGAATAGTGACACAAGTATACACTTCTTTAATTAATTCATTTTGTGCCTACTCAGTGGGCATGTACCTTTAATATAAACTTGGTTTATGACTATATTTTGCCAAAGAAATGATAAATTTATTTTTTATTGGGCTATAAGCTGTTATCATATTGTAACTCGTCTCAACTAACCGCCGCCATTAGGCCCGGCTCGGGAATTACCTCCCTTATATAATCGTCGTTAATTGCCGATATTGATTTCGAAAATCAGCAATAATTTCCATAAATAAATCCGGAAGTTGACAAAAAAATCAGAGCGCATGCGGAATTAAATTCTGCATGTGCTTCGATATTTTTTGTCAACTTTCAACATCATTTACGGGAGTGACGCATTTTTTTCGAAATTAATATCGGCGGTGTGACAAGGGTGGTGGTTTCATAGCTGGGCCCGTATTATAAGTGTGTTATAACTTGGTCACAGCCGCGCATTGATTTCGGTAACAGTTGGGGCATATCTTGGTTAAATCGGGCTTATATATGGCTGTGATTGGAGAAATGGGGCGTATGTTATGATTGGCCAATATAGCTTATAGTCCGCTAGACCCTTCCTGAATCTGGGGGCCGTTTCACTAAACTTCGTACGACTATAATATTCGTAAGTGCCAAATTAGAATCGTTTGGAAATTTCAATTGATAGATTTACATGTATTGAGCATAGGCTGCATATGCTCAATACATGTAAATCCAATACTTGTTTACAAGAACACATTTAATAATTTTGCACTTACGAACATTTTATTCGTATGAAGTTTAGTGAAACGGGCCCCTGGATACTTACTTACTTAATTATAAGGTCCTACACTGTTTGCTAGAAGTATGGTGAGTGTGTATGAATTAGTGAATGTTTAACAAAAAGTGCAGGCTCTGATCATACTGTGTGGATAGGTTTACACCGGTCGCAACCGCCATAAGACCCATTTCTCTTGTCATTGCCACGTATATTACTTTACTATAGTAGCGTAGATACTGGCGGTCGTTTCACTAAACTTCGTACGACTAAAATGTTCCGTAAGTGCAAACTTATGATAGTATGTAAATTTCACGTTAACACTGTTTTCTTGTAAACAATTAATGGATTTACATTTATTGAACATAGGCTGCATGCAGCCTATGTTCAATAAATGTAAACCATCAATTGAAATTTTCAGACGATCCTAAATTTGCACTTACGAACATTTTAGTCGTGCGAAGTATAGTGAAACGGAACCCTTGTCTGCACGAACACTTCAGAATGATTTACAATTGAAATGATGCTGAAGTGCTATCAAACCATGTTGTAAAGTATTCTAAAGTGCTGTCAAAACATGTTTTTACGATACAAATGGAAAATAGAAATTAAACAGCAGACGACAAAAAATTAAGATAGCGGTGTAAGGGTTAACACAACTTGTCCATTGAATGCTATCATATCAATGACTGACTTGTAAACAGTGAAGACATAGACAAGACTGCGAAAAACTGGTCGGGGTCTTCGCTGATCACACAGAGAATAAGCCAGGTTTCGTCAGGTAACGGCCCATTTTGTGAAATATTCTAACGACATTAATATTGTATATAAGCCAGGTTTCGTCAGGTAACGGCCCATTTTGTGAAATATTCTAATGACATAAATATTTTATATTGTACCTGACGCAGACAATAGGATGACAATAGTTGTGAACGTGTAACACATTGAGAGGCTGCCTGTTACGGATATACGCATAGCCTGGTAGGGACTAGCTTAGACAATCTCAGATTGTCCTGGCGTTTTGCTACACAGTCTGACGAGTGAGAAGTTTAACACTTCACAGTCATGTTAAAAACATTCATAGACAAATAATACACATGTAGGTATACATAGTTTGACATTGGTTATCCTTTTATTCCCATTTGTGTAGCAAGACACCAGGACAAATTGGGCTGTTATTGTGACCAAATTTTACACTGTAAGGGTCTCAGCTCTCACGGATACAGAAAATATAAAAGACAGATGAAATAGTAAAACACATCCGTAGAAGTGAGATTTTCTAAGCTAGGTAGAGACATTTCTAGAAGTACGAACAAGTAACGTAATGGGGGTAGGGGTATGTACATTTACTCTAATAAATAAAATTAAGCGGGTACTGAATCTCTGTATAAAAGCAAAAAGATGTGAATTCGTGACTGCAGTGTACATATGAGACACGCCATGTGATTTTGTACCTTCGGACATGTGCGTAATTTCATTAAATACGCTTACAAAATTTACAATATTTTCCGTAAATGACGTCAAAAGTTGACCACATGTTCAGAGTACATGCGGAATTATTCCGCATGTACTCTGAACATATTGTCAACTTTTGATTTTATTTATGAAAAATATTGAAACTTTTGTAAACGTATTTAATGAAATTACGCACATGTCCGAACAAAATCACATGTCGTGTCTCATTTGTACACAACTAAGCGCCAACTTATAATTTAAATATACACACGCCTGCGTTAATCTGGCCAGGATTATCAACGTTTCTGGACATATATTGGTAATGCCAACTCGCAATCAAGCAATTTGATTGTCTGAGCTGAGCTGTACCATAGCTCAGGCTCAGTCAATCAAGCTGCTTGAAATTCAAACTGAAAATAAATAAATTGACAAATGTTGGCAATATTAGCGCAGGCGGCAGTGTATCTCGATAACATGAAACATATAGTAATATTTATAGTTCATACATGAATATATCTTCAATACATTTTAATAAATTAATATTTATATTTCATGCATGAATATAAATACAATGTCTTCAAGGTTTATATATTCAATATATTCATTCTATTTTAATAAATTAATATTTATTATACATAAATATATATTCAATATCTTCAATACATTTAATAAATTAATATTTATAGTTCATACATGAATATATATTCAATGGTATCTTCAATACATTTGTATAAACTAATCTATCCCGTCAACACAGTGCGTATGTGCCGTGAAACACGGTGCCGTGAAACATTTTTGATATCCTGCCTATACGACCTAATCACTCACTGCGTATGCATATGTGCGGTGGCTGGGTTATTTATGTTTGCATTCTAAAGCCATTAGTAGGTGTTGACGGGATAAATAGAATAGTAGGTTAGCGCCATGAATGGGGAAAATATCTGGCGCGGCACGGAAACGGGATGTGCTCGGCAGAGCCTCGCCCATCCCGTTTCCTAAGCCTTGCCAGATATGTTTTCCCATTCACGGCACTAACCTACTATTCTCTATACATTTTAAAAAAATCAATAGTTGCTGATGCCCCGGAAGTAGTTCTAAGGGATGTAACTCGTGATATTCCATGTTCGACAACCTATTTATAATATAAGACTGGATATTCGTTCCCGTGCATGTAAGATACATGTACCCGCGTGACATAGGGAGACTGTACCAAGTTACGCACACATTTACTTACGTTATCTTCATCTGACCTAGATAAACATACGGTTAGTGAGTCACGTGCGAGTTAAATGTTTCACAAAACAATGCAGGTTTAATCAGAACAGATAACACTAAAACTGCAACGTGATAACTATTGTTGAAAGTTGTTTGTAAAACTTAGACACAACACACAATTAGTAAACATTTCAGTACCGGTGTGGTGGCGCGAACTTCAAGATGGCGTCGAGCGCCAAAATCTCCTCCGTGTTTATTCTGTTTGGAGTGGCTATGCTCAGTGGCGTGAGTTCTTGTTTAATTATAAAGTTCCTAGCGTCTAAGTACGGAATGTCGCCAAAATTTAAGCGCGCGATCAGTTTATTAAACTGTTTCTCCGGAGGTGTATTCTTCGCGACGTCCATCTTGATTTTAATACCGGAAGCGCGTGAGAAAATGGAGGAGGCGCTAGAGAAATGGGAGTTTACAACGGACTACCCTCTCACGGAGATTCTCACTGGAGCTGGATTCCTGCTCATCCTCGGGTTCGAACATTTCGTCCGTGTAATCTTCTCCAATAGAAAGGCAAAGGAGCTGTCAGAAAGTACGACACCGAAGACCAAATCGAGCGTTTCGAAATTCAGTGATTCCAGTGTCATGTATAAGAAGCTAAGTCAACATGGAGATGGGAGTGACAACGATAACACGCTGCACGAGGATTCGTCCGGCTACGATGACTGTACCTACCACACGTACGGGGCTGTGGACGAGTCGTTGCTGGATGCCGATCGTCGCTCACTCATCACCAGCCAACCCGCCCGCGATCGGGAGGAAGCCAATACGATCATCAAACGGAACGGCGATCTACGTATAGAGCGGGATGATAAGATCACGACATCTGCCGCACTCGAGTCTGCGATTGATGACGACACAAAGGCGGACCACTCGATTACGAAAGTACGGGGCCTTCTGTTATTGATAGCTTTGTCTCTACATATGATATTCGATGGACTGGCGCTGGGACTTTTGAAAAGTGACACCAAAGTCTGGCAGCTTCTACTGGCACTTTGTCTCCACAAGGTCATCGTGTTCTTCACCATTGGTCTGCAGATTCTTGAAATTGTTCGATCGTTGAAAAAATCAATAGCGATCTTAATTCTCTTCTCACTTACCTCGCCCTTCGGCGTCTGCATGGGACTCGCTGTGACGACAAACGGAAATGAGCTCACACAAGACGCCGTGTCGGCCATTTTGCAAGGTGTTGCCACGGGAACATTTCTCTACGTCACGTTCTTCGAGATTTTACAGCGAGAGTTTGGCGAGCACGGCCAGGACTTATTGAAGGTGCTATTCACGGTTCTCGGGTTCAGTTTTATAGCAATAGTCAGGCTCATGGCCGAGGAACCAGAAGGAGACTCGCCGCCAAACTACAATTCCACGATGGTTCTTGGCTTACGTTAAATGTGGCTGTGACAGGAGAAATGGGGCTCAACGGATTTGTGACTAGACTAGCTCCTGATCAAATAGCACACTCATGTAGCCTAAATTGTGTTTCGTTAATGGAATGGATGCACAGTCTAATCATGATCTACACTGATCACAAACCCCACACTTCCCAATTTTACTGTGATGGTCATATGTGATTGTGACGGGAGAAATGGGGCTTAAGGGATTTGTGACTAGTCTAGCTCCTGATTATATAGCACACTCATGTAGCCGAAACGGTGTTGCGTTGATGGAATGGCGAACAGTGTCGATCATGATCAGACTAGTGCGGATGCACAGGCTGGTCTGGATCTACACTGATCGCAAAACCCATTTCTCCAGTGAAATTCACAAGCCATGTGATTTTGTACTAAAGAAAATGTACGGTATTTCATGAAATATGTTTACATAAACTGTGATATTTTCTGTAAACGGTGATATAATTCTGCATTTGCTCTGAATATTTCGTCAACTTTCCACGTCATTTACGGAAACTA
The DNA here is from genome assembly GCA_029237695.1 of Conchocele bisecta. Classification (NCBI taxonomy): domain Eukaryota; kingdom Metazoa; phylum Mollusca; class Bivalvia; order Lucinida; family Thyasiridae; genus Conchocele; species Conchocele bisecta. Next base: position 22,285,099 of record CM055276.1, read on the forward strand.
CTGTCTATTTCTCCAAATGCTAAACAGCAAAAACAATATTTGTTTCGATAATATTAAAATTTACAAACATTTAAGAATGAGCCTTCTTTTTATTTCGTGAAATTTGGTCCAATATTGATTTTAGTGCGAAAATAAAACTCCCCATGTTAAATCCCCATAGACATATTCACAGAGTGAAGATGTCTATGCGATTTAACATGGGGAAATATTTTGAATTTCAGAAATACTTGACCGATTTTCAAAACTTAGCTTTTGTTTTCTTAGTTAGATCATTTCCAATCTATCTAGCCAGGTTTCGGAGTCAATTTCCAAATTCGTTTTCTGACTCCTCCCCCAGCTCCTCCGCCTCCATTTTCCCCCATGTTAAATTCCCATGGACAAATCATTTTTTGGTAATAGAATCAATATTTGACCAAATTTCACGAAATAAAAAGAAGGCACATTTTTTCAATTTTGACAAAATTTAATATTATCGAAAAAATATTGTTTTTGCATTGTTTATATGGCCGTAAAATGTTCGCAGGTTTCGTGAAACGGACAGTAATTTACATGTTGTAAACATGTTTCACGAGATGTTGCACCTCGTCTTATGTACAAACTCACCTGACTGGTTTCATTTTGGAAGGCGGGAAATGATCAGTGTCATCTGCCGTTTTTTAGGTCTGTCTAACAATTAACCATTGTCTTATTTCTTCATCCAAACATAGTTGGAAGCGCATTAGAGTCGTCTCCATGTGCTGCCAACACATGTTTTTATAAATTTGTATCAAAACTGGGCAAAAAGGGTTATTGTTTTTATCCAGCGCAAATCGGTTTTATCGTAGACGTTTTAACAGTAGCTGTCTAATAAATATGTCTAATAAATATTATCTGTCTACACACAATTATAATATATGCAATATCGTCCGGCATAATATACAATGCAATGAATTCTGAAACGCATGGGAAAGGGCAGGATGTAAGATGACACAGTTATAAAGATTGAAATATATCCGAAACCAGTGGCGGATCCAGGATTTCGCCGAAGGGGGGGGGGGGCAGTCGAAATCCGAACGACTTATTTTCAGTACATAATGCTCATGTGATCAGGCATATTGTGAATGGGCTCTCTACAATATATGAACCTTGATTAGTTGCGAATTGCAATCTAGTAGGGTACGGGAGTAGATTGCAAGAGTTACCGTTCGCAACAAGACCTTTTCTTTTATCTCTGATAATATCACCCTTATTTGACAGTGCTTTGTTTTGTTTTACAGATTGCAAAAATCTCAATTGCAAAAGAAAATCTGGAATCCTGAAAGGGGTGGGGCCACCCCCTGAATCCGTCACTGGAAACAATAGTCAGACATTGGGCGGGCGGATACTGCGTAATGGCAGCAGCCAACAGTACTGTGTCGTGTTATGTCATATCCCAGTATATTGCATTAGCCCACATTACGTTGCGCGGCGTTGTTGATTCGTTAACGTTTGTTTCACGTCGTTGTCAATTACGTCACGCTATTGACGGCAACGTGGCTGTTCTATGAAAATACGTAAAGCAATATGATTCTTAATTGTAACGCCATTTTTTGGTTATTTACATGTTTAATCTATCGGAAATGCAATGTACTGTGGTACGAACACACATTTGGTCGGTTTAAAGGTCGCGAACAGTCCTTCGGACTCTACGCACTTTAAACAGACAAAATGTTTTTCATACCACAAAAGTATTGCGTTTTATCGCATCTTTCGAAGAAAGGAGTGCTTATGGCATACCCTCGGCGTCGTAGTCACCATCCGTCCGTTTCCTTTCACCAAAAGTTTTGATATTTCACACATGCCTTTCTCTAATGATTCTGTATCATGCTGTGACAAATATCACGATGCTCAGACCCCTGCTAACCCCAAGGTCAAGTTCACAGTCTTAGTGTTTTCATAAACCTAACCTTGGTGGAAATTCGTTATAATTTCTGTTTCCTTTCACCATACGTTTTGATATTTCACACATGCCCTTCTGTAATGATTCTCTATCATGCTGTGACAAATCCACGATGCTCAGACCTCACCTAACCCCAAGGTGACAGTCTTTGTGCTTTCATAAACTTAACCTTTGGGGAAATTTGTTCAATTTCTGTTTCCTTTCAACCCATTTCTTGATATTTCATACATCCCTTCCTCAAATCCATGACCCTCAGACACCCACTAACCCCAAGGTGAAGGTCACAATCTTAGCGCTTTCGCAACCTTAACATTGGGGGGGGGGTGTCTTTTAATTTCTATTTCACACAGCTTTTTGATATTTGTTAAACTAAAGCACCACCAGGCGCGCTTCGTTGTCTTCTGACAACTCTTGTTCGAAACCAATACCGGCGATAAACGGCAATGCGATAAAGGTGGTGACTCGAGAGTCGGGCTCAAACAAAAAACGGCAGACGACATAAACCATTCCCCGTATGTAACATGACATGACTGTATGAACATACATGTATATAAACAGCGATAAGTGCAATAATAGTTAAAATGACGTGTTCAGCTGACAATGCAACGTGCGTATGGGAAATGTTATGTGTAGCGAGTTATGTCCCTTTATATTATATTTATAGTCATGTACTGACGAGCATTGACCTCACTACACTTCGTTGAAGGCGGTGTAGGCTCTCAAACTGTCAAACCCATCATGATCTAGTTGTTCGCATGACAAGCTTGCGTTAATATCATTATTTCAAAATAATTGACTACTGTGTTGAAATCAAGCTGCTTAATTGGCTGAGCCTGAACAGGATTTGCACTGTCATACACTACCTCCTGCGCTAATCTTGCCAATAGTTATAAATTTCGTTATTTCAAAAATACTGGAATTTTGTGCTTGGAAATCAAGCAGTTTGATTGGCTGAGCCTGAGCAGGCTCAGACAATCAAATTGCTTGATTGCGAGTTGACAGTGTCAACAGATGTTCCGAAACGCGTATGCGCAGGCTGCTTTGGGACTATGCTGGCCGTACATGTCATAAGGCACATTTTCCCAGTCAATGTCCCATATGAGACATGACATGTGAGTTTGTACATTACAAAATGTACAACATTTTCCGCAAATGGCCTCAAAAGTTGACAAAAATCTTCAGAGTACATGCGGAATATAATTCCGCATGTACTCTGAAACTTTTGTCAACTTTTGACATTATTTATAAAAAAATATTGTAAATTTTGTAAACGTATTTAATCAAATTACGCTCCTAAGTACAAAATCACATGGCGTGTCTCATAATTATGTGGAGGTGACTTGAGAAATGGGACTTATGACATGTATGGACATTCTAGCTCCTGGTCTATCTGTGTTAGTCTGCTACAGAGTGTACCTACACTGTTTAATGGACACCGACTAAATGGCGAACAGTACAGACCCTGATCTCACTGCGCACTTGTTCAGGTTGATCTGGGTCTGGACGTGTCATTCAGAATATAGGTCATCACCATGCTGTCACGGTCACCTTGTTATCCGACATTACGAAAGCAATTTTACAAAACAAAACGTGATAATTATGTAGTTAAGACGTCGTATAAGGTATAGTAAGACAACTGAGCTATCACGTGATCACGTTATGTGGATGGCAGAAACACGCCACCATAGAAAGCAGCAACAAAAACACGCATTTGATTTCAAGTTTTCATAACTATAATACGTTCAATAAAAATAACAGAACAGAACATAACATATCTTTATCCCGTCAACACAGTGCGTATGTGCTGCCCGCCCCCCCCCCCCCCCCCCCCCCCCCCCCCCCCCCCCCCCCCCCCCCCCCCCCCCCCCCCCCCTGAAACACGGTGCCGTGAAACATTTTTGATATCCAGTCAATACTATTTTTGCATTTTACAGCCATTTGTAGGTGTTGACGGGATAAATGGAATAGTAGGTTAGTGCCGTGAATGGGAAAAAATATCTGGCGCGGCACGGAAACGGGATGTGCTCGGCAGAGCCTCGCCCATCCCGTTTCCTGAGCCTTGCCAGATATTTTTTCCCATTCACGGCACTAACCTACTATTCTCTATTTATTGTGCAAATCTCAGACCGCAACATGCGGTATATGAGTATATATTGATGTTCATGAAATACATTGTAAGCGTGCAAAATGATGGCGACAGGGTGTCTGTTACAATAGTCAGGTGACATGTATTACAAATAATGGCATTCATGTGTCTGATTTTAAATAAGCCGATAGTCAAGGTGTATGATCACGTGGTACTAACAACAACAACAAGTACTGAAATTTCCAGAATCCATCTGATTCAAAGTACGTATTCTTTTATAGTGTCCTTATTACGTAACGGATTCTGATGTAATATGGCGCATCAAACGCGTCATGTTAAGCTGCATTTGGTGGTCTCTTTATTTTCGCCCAAACTTCTGTCGTTTTTGCGAAGAATCGAGTTCCGTGTCTCTGACACGGAAAGCGATTCTTCGCAAAAACGACATAAGTCTGTGCCAACCCCCCTGGACCACGAAATGCAGCTCATGAAGACGCGTTTGCTGCGCCATATTTCATCAAAATCCGTTGCATATTAAGGAAAATATCTAATAATACTTACTTTGGAGTGGGCGAATTTGTTGTTGTTGTAACCACGTGATCATGCATGTTTCAATAAACTTAAGTGCAAATTTAGGATAGTCTGGAAATTTTAATTGACGAATTTACCTTCATAGAACATAGGCTGCATATGCAACCTTTGCTCATTACATGTAAATCCAATACTTGTGTTACAGTGTTAATGTGAAATGTATAGACTACCATAATTTTGCACTTTGTAGTCGAATGACGTTTAGTGAAACGAGCCCCTCGATTTTAGGCTAACACAGGAGTATAGCTACAGCGTATGCGATCAGCGTAGCCCAGTAGCACATTTCATCAACATTGCAAAGTATACTTTAGTAGCAAAGTATACTTTGAGGGAGAAATTTTCAATTTTTTTAAAAATTTATTAATTTTTATTATACTGGATTTATTACATTATCACAGCCATTTAATGGCTGTGATAATGTAATAAATTCAGTATAATAATTCTGCATACTTTTAATCATGAAATATATGCATTTATTAGTTCTATATGAAATAATGCATTTCAGGAAAAATAAATGATTACTCCCTCAAAGTATACTTTGCTAGTAAAGTCTACTTTGCAATGTTGATGAAATAGGCTACAGATCAGCTTGTGCATACGCGCAGTCTGATCAGGGCCTACGCTAATCGCCATTCAGTCACTTAGGAATGATTACTGCCGTTCGGAAACGGTGTAGACCACGATACAACATGTAGGGGGATTCATGTTACTGCTATTTGATTCCTGCTACTGATATTGGATTCATGCTACTGCTATTTGAGTCATGCTGGTGATATTGGATTCATGCTGTTGCTATTGGATTCATGCTGCTGCTATTGGATTCATGTGTGTTACTGATATTGTAATCTTACTGCTGCTATTGGATTCTTACTGCTGATATTGGATTCATGTTGTTGCTATTTGATTCATACTGCAGATATTGGTTTCATGCTGCTGCTATTCGATTCATGCTGCTGTTATTGGATTCATGCTGCTGCTATTGTCAGTATTGAGTTCCACAGGAGTTCCACAGGAGCTACACAGGAGCTACACTAATAAAAAACTATATATATATCGTGTCCTATATATATTATTATTGTGACTACAGCGAACTTGCAAAGTATACTTATCTAGCAAAGTATACTTTGAGGGAGCAATCATTTATTTTTCCTGAAATGCATTATTTCATATAGAACTAACAACTGCATATATTTGATGATTAAAAGTATGCAGAATTATTATACTGAATTTATTACATTATCACAGCCAAATTGGCTGTGATAATGTAATAAATTCAGTATAATAAAAATTAATAAATTTATCCTAAAATTTAAAATTTCTCCCTCAAAGTATACTTTGCTAGGAAAGTATACTTTGCAATTTTGATGAAATAGGCTACATTTTTGCCAATCTATTGGCCGAGTTTTACATATGAGTCGAGTTTAGGCTATGCTTATTGAAAACGGGTGGTTAGCGTGATTTGTAAAGCTGACTCTGAATTTAATGGTACATGCCCACACAGTAGGCACAAAATGTTCTTTATATAAATTAAATAAGTGTATAATAGTGTCACTATTCCACCAGTTCTAAATATTACGAATATTACATACAGATATAATCATTTATTAATATTTATTTTACTGATAGTGACGCGCGTTGGTATCAGGCTATTTTTATATGCAAATGTGGCATGATATTTTTTAATTATTTATACTAAATAAATGCGTCACCTGAACAAATAATATTTTGACAGATTATAAAGTATGATCATTGCACATCGAAAAATAACTACAGAGAATAAACAGTAATGTCCGTTAACATGTTAAGTAAACACGGTTATCACCCCTGATATCAGTGTGGAAATTTACTTCTGATATAAAATGTACAATAATGTCAATCAATATGTGAGGTAATGTTGAATGAATATTTATTTTGCCAAACATGTCTCGGGCGATGTATTTGATATAAAGAACAGTTTGTGCCTACTGAGTGGGCATGTACCTTTCATAATGGTGCAATCACATACATGTTAGTGTATTTATTTGTCTGTATGTATTGTTCATGTATATGCAGTGTTCCAGATAAGGAATTAGTAATTGAGTATTTTCACTCCATCATATCTGAAGCAATTGGGTATTTCAATATTTTAATTGGGTAAACTAAAATCACACTACTGTTTACCCATCAACAGATAGCAAGTATTGAATAGTTTGCTTCGAAATGAAAACATGTGTTTGTATTTCATTAGAATTGTCTCCTTGGAGACAATTCTAATGAAACACAAAGATGTGTTTTCGTGGAAAATAAGAAAAATATGCTATATCTGTATTATGTTTATTGTTTTCTGTAGCATAATAAAGGTACCACAAATTTGTTATTGCTTTTTGATACTCGCTACTTCTGATTTCAATTGGGTTTTTGGCAATTTTAATAGGGTATTTACGCAAATACGCAGCTTATCTGGAGCTCTGTAATATATATCTTTGATTCAAATGTACAAACTATGCAATAGTCAGTGTCAGAGATTTTCTTGATATTATTCACCCAGGCGTGAATACCCCTTTGTAGGGGTGGCCAAATGGTCAGAGAAATAATCAAAGTACTGAATGAACTGAAACTGTATAGCCAGAAACAAAAAATAGGAAAGTGTGCCTGCCCCACACTGCTGATGCTCCCATTGACAGCCTGTATAACAATATTGATCTAGTGTGGGTGCATTCATTACACCTGTCGTAGACATACATATTATATACCGAATTGGAGCATAGAGACATGCCTTTAATTTGATGCATTTACCATCAAAATAGGTATTATGAAATATGAATTATAACCGTTTATAAAAGTTCCATGTTTTACCGCATAATAAGTACACGAGTTCCAGCGAATAAACCTGTCTTCAGAAATGGCGACCGACAGCCATAGTGAATGATCTAAAAACAGATAAATAAAATGGCGATACCTAAAAATAGTAACATACATCGGACGCTGGCATAACTGTATCTGATGATACAGTAAAAAGTGCCATGAAAACAGGAACCCTCCACTTAAATGCATCGACTAATGTTTGGATTTCACGGCCATTTTTATTATTTCTCTGACTTTCTATTGGGTTCTAGACATAATTAGGACATTTAATCATTTTACCAACTCCGTTATGTGTTATTCTACGGAGCCCCGCAGGGGACATGGATTTTTTTTATTAATTCGTTCCCACGAATTAACAATTTGTTCTCACGATATAACAATTCGTTCCCTCGAATTAACCATTCGTTCCCCCGAAATGACAATTCGTTCCCACGATATAACAATTCGTTACCTCGATTAACAATTCGTTCCCCCGAAATGACAATTCGTTCTCTCAATTTAACAATTCGTTCCCTCGAATTAACAATTCATTCCCACGATATAACAATTCGTTCGCACGAATTAACAATTCGTTCCAGTGGGAACGAATTGTTATTTCGTGGGAACGATTTGTTAATTCGAGGGAACGAATTGTTACTTCGTGGGAACGAATTGTTAATTCGTGGGAAAAATTTGTTACATTGAGGAACGAATTGTTAATTCGTGGGAACGAATTTTTAAATTGAGGGAACGAATTGTTATTTCGTGGGAACGAATTGATAAAAAGAAAGAATTCTACGTCCACTGCGGGGCTCCGTATTATTCACCTGTGGTATGTAATTGTTTTTATTTATTTGTGGCCGTGACAGGAGAAATGGGGCTTATGGGATTTGTGACCAGTGTAGCTCCTGATCAAATATCACTCCTGTAGCCGGATAACAATATAAATTCCTTGTTAGAAGCATGATGGGTGATTCATTGATGGAATGGCGAACAGTGCAGATCCTGATCAGACTGTGCGGATGCACAGTCTGATCTGGATCTACACAGGTCGCAAAACCCATAAGCCCCATTCCTCCAGTCACAGCCACATATATGATTTAAATGTACACACTATGCAATTTTTACAGAATGGTCATTTACATGTAACATTCATATCTAATATGATTTTAGAACCCCTTCTGTGAATGGAATAGTCCAAGAGGTAGAATGGAACGATCGACTTAGATATTCAGGGGTGAATGTGCTAGCTGTTAACTGGCATCAATGAAGATTTATGTTGTCTCACAAATCGGATACATTTTGTTTTATTCTTTTTTACACCATCCCCAGTTTTTGTCGCGCCTGCTTTAGTCGCCGCTTTTTCCGTCGTCGTTGTCGTCGTCGTCGTCCAAGCTTCGTCATCATGGTATAACTTTAATATCAGTTATATACATGTGAGCATTTGGAACACACTCACTTTGCCCTTAACATGACCTTGACGTTTTTTACCTTCACCTTTTTTGCGGAAACATTTAGCCATTTTGTTTGAGTCAAGCTTCTTCGTCATGGTATAACTTTAATATTACTTGACGGATTGCTTCAATATTTGGACACTTGATATATGTGAACATTTGAAACACACTCTTGCCGCCATTAACATGACCTTGACCTTTTTGACCTTCCCATGGGTGTAGAAACACTTAGCCATTTGTATGTACATGTGAGCATTTATAACACACTCAATCTGCCATTAACATGACCTTGACCTTTTCTACCTTCACATTTGCGGAAACACTTAGCCATTTCTTTTGCGTCAAAATGTTTGTACAAGCTTCTTCATCATGGTATGACTTTTAATATTACTTGACATATTGCTTCAATAGTTGGATACATGTAAGCATTTGGAAAACACTCATGCCGCCATTAACATGACCTTGACCGTTTTGACCAGCACATGGTTGTGGAAACACTTAGCTATTTGTTTATGTCAAAAAGATTCTTCAACCTTGACCGTGTTTATAAGCATACACTTCTCTGACGGTTTGTGTGAAGCTTACTTTAGCACATGCCCATGATCATGTTACGGTCAAATGCCTCGACATGCGCGACACCACTTCCATGGCGGAATGAGTGAGTTCATTTCAGTCTCGTAAATACATTGGTGCTGCATTCCACGCCTTCTGTGTAAAATGTTTCATGTCGAAAAGTGCACCGGTTTCCTGACAAAACGCCTATCAGTTCTATTTAGAGCTATCGCATAAACGCCTGTTGCGCCTAGTAACCGGCGCAAATTTCGTATTGTAATGTACAAATAAAATAAAAGTGCGCAATAGCCTCATTTTCTCATAACGTGCTATGAAATGTCGCTAGCCGCATGTTCTCATCTGAGACACGCCATGCGATTTTGTACCAAAGAACATGTGCGATTTTTCATGAAATATATTTACAGAAAATGTGATATTTTCTGTAAATGACGTCGAAAATTTTCATAGCAAATGCGGAAACCTATTCTGCATTTGCTATGAAAATTCTGTCATCTTTCGACGTCATTTACGGAAAATATCGTAATTTTTTTAAAATATATCTCATGCCATATCGCACATGTTCTTAGGTACAAAATCGCATGGCGTGTCTCATATATTATAACATCATAAGTGACGCTACACTTCGTTGGTATTCTTCTTTTAAAGTTTTTTTATTAGTAATAAATCGGGTAGTATCCATGGCAACCTTTTTAATAGTCATATTCACTGACTGATTAAAGGTGCTGTGTCCAATACTGTGCAAATGGATAAACTAGTACATTTATATTTCATATGCGATTTTCACGTACCTGCATGTGTGTGTATGTGCGTGCGTGCGTTGTAACGATATGACATGTTACTCTATTTAAATCAAGTATTACTTGGTGCATAATAATATATATTTAGATAAGTACACATCAACGGGGACCAGTTCAATCTGGTAATTCTGATGCAAGAGCATTAAATGTCATCCGTTGAATATATAAGGCCGTCTGCTGGGGATGGCTAGTGAGTGTACACATTTCTCGCTTAACCCTTAGACCGCTACACACAACACTTGTCGCCTGCTGTTGCTTTTATATCGTGCCTTATTTCTCAGTAGCAAACATGTTTTGACAGCACTTCAGAATCATTTCCAATGGAAATGATTCTGAAGTGCTGTCAAAGCATAAATTATTCTAAAGTGCTGTCAAAGCATGTTGTTGATGATAACAATGGAAAATAGAAACTAAACAGCAGACGACAAAAAATTCAGATAGCGGTGTAAGGGTTAACGGTATACTCCCGGGCTGGGATGGTTGTAAGGTTGTGCCCCGCTGGGTCGCCTTGGGGCGCCGTTTGATAGTCTGGGCACGGGTGTTAAACCGGAACTCTGAGTTTTAGGCTAAGTCCACTATAAGATCGATTTCGTGCCAATAAAAGTATGATTGCAGGACTACTCCGTTGTTCGTCTTAGAGAGGTTCCACAGAAGATGCAATTCAGATGGTGATCACAACAATGTTACTGCTTCTGCTTCCAACAAGCAATACTGATTGTTATTAGGCTACAGGAATATGCAATATGATCAGGTTCTTCACTTGTCGCTTATCCCATAAACACCTTTCTCCAGTCACAGCCACATTTCATCTATACAATATCGATTATTGAAAAAATATATGTACATGATATTATATGAGCGACGACTGAACCGGAACAAAATCAAAGTACTGAAAGTACTGAAATATGTTATCTCCACAAAAACTGATCGGTGTGTGCCGGTAAATTAACTTTGTAAAACACACTGGTGTAACTTGCAGGGTCGGTATTGAAATATATAGAAAATCGTCCAACCCCTTTTACTACTAGCTCCGTACGTACTGTCCCGTGAGACCTATCTGCTGTATTCATACGCACGAAATGTCATGATTAGTATCTTCCAGAATTTAACTGATAAACTGAGCACAAAACTGTGAAGACTATAGAGAATAGTATACGTAGAGTTTTAGATACAAAGCAAGACAGACCAAAACGCCATAGGATAAGTTGTCACAGGGCACTATTTTCTTTGTCGTACTCGTCGTTTAGGCGTAGCACGACCAATGGCTGCCCCCACAGAAATATGCGTGACACAATATGCTATCTCAAGGGAGATAACATATAAAAACCCATACCATGCAGATCTATGTCATTCATGATCGGTGTAGCTCATGATCGGCATGCATGTGCACTTAGCTCTGCGCCTTTCGTTGGATAAATTTGTTTGCAAATAAAAACAAATATGACAAAAAAGATTTTTGATTTTGATACATGTGAACACAGGCCTTCGGCGTGTTTCGGCCTCCATCGGTATAACTCTATATATGAACAAGGCTTCTAACTTCGGTCGGATACTGCCTGGCAGTGCCTTTAATGTTTGATGAATATATCACTGACACATTAATTAAGTTTTCGCCCATATATCGTGTATGCGCTATTCCAAGTTAATTTTCTGACAATTCCATTAGCCATCAGAAAAAAAGTAGGCATATGTTTGTGACTGGGGAAATTTGGTTCATTTCCGAGCATTGCTGTTCCAGATTAGATAACGATGATCATATCTGCTTGCGAGCAGTGTAGTCCCAGATCAGACTGCGCATCCGCGCAGTCTGATCTGGGACTACACTTCTCGCCTTTCAATTAGTGCAATATATATCATACAGACGAATAACAAACAAGATGTATCCTTATCATGATGGTAAGGCACTAGCGAATTACCAGAAGCCACAATTCTAGTAACAGCTGCCACATCTGAGAAACGTGTTACAAACAAGGTACTGTCTGTTTCACGAAAACTGTCCAAATTTTACGGCTATATAAAAAATTCAATTTTTTTTTTCGATAATAGTAAATTTTATCAAAATATAAGATTTATGGTTACATTCCACCATTGATTGACACTATATAATTTAACAGAAACCTTTGTCACATGGATTTATTTACAATACATATAGAATGGAATACTTTCTCTGTCAGACATTTGCATAATGAATTATCTTGTGGACAGTAAAATATACTTGGAGAAAACAAGGTGTTGACAATCATGTAAGAAATTCCCATGACTCGGAAGGCATGCTTGATTAAACAAACAGACGCTCGAGAATGGATCAACGAATGATAGGGTCATGTGACGTAGGAATACGCGACATGAAAATTCTCTCAATATTTTTGTAACAAGAGTTAATGTATATGTATTTCTAATAATTATAATCCAAAATTCACCAGTAACCACGAACGGTTAGCTGACAGCAAGCAAAATGTTTCGCACTATTTCTTCAATATGTACTACTTTCGAAACACTAAGGACCACACTCGATTTACTGGAATGAGACCATGAGCCTTCTTTTTATTTCGTGAAATTTGGTCAAATATTGATTTTATTACGAAAAATTGAGTTGTCTATGGGTATTTAAAATGTGGGAAAATGAGGTGGAGGAGCTGTGGGAGGAGTTAAAAACGAAAATTTGGGAAATTGACTCCGAAACCTGGCTGGATCATCAAAACAAAGGTCAATGAAAGGAAATGTTAACCCTTAGCCTGCTGACTGAAATGTTGTCGTCTGCTGTTTATGTTTTATTATCAGCAGGCTAAGGGCTAAATGGTGATTTAACGTGGGGAAATATTTTTTTCGCAATACAATCGATATTGGACGAAAGTTCACAAAATAAAAAAAGAAGGCTCAATCTCAAATATTGATAACATTTAACATTATCGAAAACAATTTTGTTTTTGCATTGTTTATATACATGTAGCCGTAAAATTGGGGCAGGTTTCGTGAAACACACAGTAGCGCCTGTTGAGACGGACTGTAGGTTTGAAACAACTGTTAATAAACTTCTTAGACATTTATAGTTGGGTTGAGAAGAATTTAGACTGTCAACAAAGCCAGGAATTAGACACAATACTATTACTGCTTTATCGTTTTCAGATCGCCCATAGGGTCATGCAGTCGAACCCCTCTAAACCGGACACAAATAAAAGTTATTTCTACTTAATTGTAATAGGGTTCATTGTCATTTATCTCGGCTGAGTATGCCTGTTCGTGATCGCAAAGCACCCACACGTGTCTTGGAGTCGTTTTCTGTCTGTTTTACAGTGCAACCCCTCTATACCGGACACCCAGGGTGTCCGGTTTAGAGGGGTTCCACTGTATGTTCAGAAAATCGATACACATATACTGTGAACTGCTATTTTACCAACTAAACCGTTTTGCTCGTACTTCATCCACATCTGAGATCCATGGCCTTCAACACATGCAACCAGGAAGCATAAGGCCATAACAGGTACTTTGGTTCACAGACACGGGTTTCCTGTATTCTTCATGTGTGGCTGTGACTGGAGAAATGGGGCTTATGGGATTTGTGTCCAGTTCTGTTTCTAATCTTCTAGCACATTACTGTAACATTATAAAGGTATATATGAATGACAGCAGTTTCAGCGACTATATGGCGAACAGTACTGGGGGCCGTTTCACTAAACTTCGTACGACTAAAATCTTCGTAAGTGTAAAGTTATGATAGTCTGTAAATTGCACATCAACAATGTTTGCTTGTAAACAATTATTGGATTTACATTTATTGAGCATAGGCTGCACATGCAGCCTATACTCAATAAATGTAAATCCATCAATTGAAATTTCTAGACGATCCTAAATTTGCGCTCCATTTTTGTCGTAAGAAGTTTAGTGAAACGGGCCCCAGATCCTGATCCGGTTGTGCGATCTGAATGTACACTAGTCGCAAGTCCCGTCCAGTCACATCCACTTATGTTTGTTTATGTGTTTGTTTGTTGGGGTTTAACGGCCTATCAACAGGTCATTTAAGATCGAGCCAATGGGTTTAGTACTAATTCCCATATATTACCAAGTCCATGTACAAAAGGGGGGGGGGGGAATCCCCAAATCAGAACTGAATATTTACAATAAAACGAACTATATATTCAGCCCTGAAATCAGATTAATCCTGATCTGATGCCAGGTCCTCGCCACACCAGAATCACTTGGCCCCCTCCCAAAATCAGTAGGATCAGTAATAATCTTACTACTTTTATAATGGGCAATAACCCAATTCAACTCCCAGGTCACAAAAGAGCCAAATATAAAAACGTACCTGAGGGCCAAACCAGGCAAATCGTGATTCCTATAAGGAGGAACCCCTATCGTCAATTTACGCCGTCACGTTCGCCCGACCAACCACCCACTACAGCCACTTATGTGTGTGAATGACAGTATTGTAGTGGGCAAATGAATAAGAACAAATTAACATGAGCAAGCAATGTACATGTAATATATATTACTATATAAAGCGAACATTAAAATGTAATCTGTGTGACTGGAGACTTGGGGCTTATGGGTTTTGTGACCAGTGTAGATCCAGATCAAACTGTGCATCCGCACAGTCTGATCAGAATCTGCACTGTTCACCATTTCATCAATGAAATATCATGCTTCGAACAAACAAAATATATTGTTATCAGGTTACAGGAGTGAGCTATTTGATCAGGAGATACACTGATCACAAATCCCATAAGCCCGATTTCTCCAGTCACAGCCACAAATGACAATGATTGACTCACCGTAACGAAAACGAATGCATGTTAACTTTTCAGCTAGTTTTCTATATAGTAGCTTAGAAAAGCTCAGCTCTACGGATGTGTTTTACTATTTCATCTGTCTTTTATATTTTCTGTATCCGTGAGAGCTGAGACCCTTATAGTGTAAAATTTAGTCACAATAACAGCCCAACTTGTCCTGGTGTTTTGATACACAGTCTGAGTGAGAAGTTTAACACTTCACAGTCATGTTAAAAACATTCATAGACCAATAATTCACATGTAGGTATATATAGTTTGACATTGGTTATCCTTTTATTCCCATTTGTGTAGCAAAACACCAGGACAAATTGGGCTGTCATTGTGACTAAATTTTATACTATAAGGGTCTCAGCTCTCACGGATACAGAAAACATAAAAGACAGATGAAATAGTAAAACACATCCGCAGAGCTGATATTTTCTAAGCTATATGTATAGCTGCTAGCCTCTGTAGCCGATTTCACCCAAATTGCTAAGCATACTTATCTAGCCAAGTATAGTTTGAGGGAGGAATAATTTATTTTTCCGGAAATGCATTATTTCATATAGAACTAACGACTGCATATATTTGATGATTAAAAGTATGCATAGTTATTATACTGAATTTATTACATTATCACAGCCAAAATGGCTGTGATAATGTAATAAATTAAGTGTAATTAAAAGTAATAAATTTATCCTTAAATTGAAAATTTCTCCCTCAAAGTGTACTTAGCAAGATATGTATACTTTGCAATTTTGTTGAAATAGGCTATAGACCATTTTGTGACATTCCATGTTTGCTATTAAGCTTTGGATATATTCCATACCAATAATTTTATGAATTTGTTTCTAATATTAACGTGGTTCCCGACTACTTCCATATACCACTTACGTGAACAAATAATTAAATTTGAGCATATCCACGAATAACGTGCCAGCATCGGCTGTCATTGTAAATGTATGTTATTAATTTAATTTGGAACTTATGAATGTCCTAGTCGTACGAAGTAATATGAAACAGACCTCCACTCTCCAACATCTGCACCCTGCAGCATGAGAGAGCTAGTTACACTATCGCGTGCACTAAGGCCTAAAAAGGTGTTGTGGTGCGGGCAACCCGACCCTCCCTATGAAGATGCCGTAATTTAGGCGCTTGTCTCTTAGCGTGTTTCTGCAGTAATATCAACAACAATAAGTACAAAATAGTGAACCTATTCCACCATATTGGCACATACACAAGGTGCATGATCAGGTGGTTACAACAACAACAACGTCGCCCACTCCAAAATAAGTATTATTTTATATTTGTCTTAATATGCAACTGATTTTGATGAAATATGGTGCAGCAAACGCGTCTTCATGAGCTGCATTTTGTGGTCTATGGAGTTTGGCACAGACTTAAGTCGTTTTTGCGAAGAATCGATTTCCGTGTCAGAGACATGGAAATCGATTCTTCGCAAAAACGACAGAAGTTTGGGCGAAAATACAGAGACCACCAAATGCATCTTAACAAGACGCGTTTGATGCGCCATATTTCATCAAAATCCGTTACTTAATAAGGACACTATAAAAGAATACGTACTTTGAATCGGTACTTGTTGTTGTTGTTAGTACCACGTGATCATACACCTTGGTACAGCTGTCTGGTAGTATTAAAAAATGTATACCCTCCCTACCTAGTTTTTTTCTGGACCGTTGACCGCACCACATGTTGTTTTAAAGGCCTAATAATGCCAACTTCTTTATTTCAAAATACTTGAATATTGTGCTTGCAACTTGATTCTCTGTGCGACAGCTCAGGCTAAGCTAATAAGGGATCATAGCTAGTTATCTCCCTTTGAATGTATTTATCTGGTCCAAATTGTGTAGTTTAGGACCTTATTGCTTGTAAAAATGGCGAATATATCATGATTTGCTGTGCAAAAGAGCAATTATTGTGATTTCGACTAGTGTTGATCCCGATCATCCTACATATCTGCGCAATCTGATCCGGGACCGCATTATTCACATTTTCACACGTATTACTGTTATTGCACACTCAGTGTAGACCCAGATCAGTTAACAATTCATTCTCACGAATTAACAATCCGTTCGCTCAATTTAACAATTCGTTCTCATGAAATAACAATTCGTTCCCACGATATAACAATTCGTTCTCATCATAGAACAATTCGTTCCCTCGATTTAACATTGTTATATCGTGGGAACGAATTGTTAATTCGAGGGAACGAATTGTTAAATTGAGGGAACGAATTGTCATTTCATGGTAGCGAATTGTTAATTCGAGGCAACGAATTGTAAAATTGAGGGAACGAATTGTTATTTGGTGGGAACAAATTAATAAAAAAAATCCATGTCCCTTGCGGGGCTCCGTACATATGGGCCACGGGCTGAGAAATTGGGCGTTAACCCTTTGAACCCGAAAGCCCGCTATATCGGTTTATGCAAACAGTGCAGATCCAGATGAGCCGGCTCGTAACGGGCATCTCATCAGGATCTGCACTGTTTGAAAGTAATTTTCATATTTTTGAGAAAATACAAATAACCCTTTTTATATCCGAGCTATTAGCTCGGATTTAGTAACTATATGAAAATTCTCAGTCATTGCAGATATGCTAATGAGTTAAGTGGAGGTCGCAGTGTCACGGTTTGCGGGTTTAACTTTAGAAAAACACGCGGTACTACGCCATAAAAAAGTAGTTCAACAACAGTAAAACAGCGAGCTATCTTACCGTTTCAGCGTGTGTTGTTTGCTTTTTTGTTCTATATGTGTGTTATTGCAAAAGTTTTTGTATACTTTATAAACTATTAACTGTTATGTATTAATATGAGTTCTTTGTTATGTATGTTGATATTTTGCGCAATGATATAGTAGGGGGCGGGATTTCCCTGTGACGTTTTTCTTGAATGACCAATCAGATTAAAGCTTACATTCTGAACTTTGTACATAGGTCAATGGCTCGATAAAATCCGACATTGGACAGCGAAATGATGATGATTTAAAGCAGAAACATTGTTTTTTGACAGTTACATACTGTTTTAATCATCTTGAGCTATCGATATTATTAATCAGTGTCCATTTTACTTAAAAAATCAACTAATCTATAATGAATTTAGTAAAACAGTTCGCGTGGAAATCCAAACTTTCCAAAGAGGTGCTAGCAATTTTTTGATAATTACACGTCGTGTGTGTTAGCGCATACGCTGCCGACAGTCTTGCGACTTGACGTTACACAGCATATTCAGTACGATACACAAAGGAAACGTTGTCTTGAGTTTGAATAAGGATAATAATTATCTCTAAATTATTTGTATTATGAATTAAATAAAGTATATTTAAATAATTAGATATTAATTTAGATAAATATTTCGGCATCATTTACTCAATAAATTAAAATTGAATGTGTAGCTGAAATGAAAGTGAAAGTAGAACGTTTTTGTTATATCCTCCGGGTTACAAATCGCTGAGGATTCCTATTTGAATTGGAAAATGATACGAATTTTAAATGTAGGAGACTGTGTCAGGAGAAAATGGACTGATGACGTATGTCACCAGTCTAGTTCCTGAGCTATGACTGTGACAGGAAAAAAGGGACTGATGACGTATGTCACCAGTCTAGTTCCTGAGCTATGACTGTTACAGGAAAAAAAGGGACTGATGACATATGTCACCTGTCGTGTTCCATGCATGACTGCTCGCTCTTGTTTGTAATTGTTGTAAAATATATAAAGTTTAAACTGTGTATACAAAACTATAGATATACTCCCCCCCCCCCCCCCCGCATGCAAAGTATGTCGAGGGGTATATAGTTTTCGTAATTCCGTCCGTTCACGTTAAAGAGTTTGGGTACCCATTATCTCTGTGACGGAAAGTCGGATGGACCTCAAACTGCATATACTTCCTTATCATCAACCATATTTTCATTCCATACCACACTCATGCGGCCTTAATTTCCAATTTGCCTTAAAGTGTTCTGCAACCGTAATTCGGATCGACTTCAAACTTCATATACTTCCTTATCATCATCCATATTTTCATTCCATACATGTACCACACCCATGTGGCCTTCATGTCCAAGGTCAAGGTGAAATTACTTTGAACAATCATGTTTGTCAAGATAAATATTGTTTTTGCAGCATTGATAATGTATACTGATTCGACGAATATATTGATCTTAAATGGAGTATATGTGATTTTTTGTGTGAAATATTAAAATGGTTGCCATGACAACCAATATTATTAAACGTTCACATGTTAAGTGTATTGCAAGATGGTAACAGTACTCGGGTGTATTGCATTGATTTTCAAAAAGTAAACACCTTTTCAACAAATACTATTTTTGTGTTTTCCGATATTGGTTACCATGGTTACTATGGTAATGCATATATATTTCAGAACTAGTGTATAATAACATATGACAAAGCAATATATCCTGTGAGTATATATAGTCGGGAAATTATTGAGCAAGTGAAACTTGTATGTATCTGACCATTTGAATAGTTGCTGTCTCAACTACTGACAAGCCGCAATTCATCTATTCCGCAAAGTTCCGCATCCCTCCTGGTGTAAATTCTAAAGACTACAATGTACTTTCCAACAAATGAATTCTTAGTATATGTGTCCTCCACAAGCAAGTACTGTGAATGATTTCAGGACTTTCAGTCCTTTGATTATAAATGGAATAGTCTGAAAATCATTTTTCGATGATTGGATTGGTTGCAAAATTAACATTCCAGTTACTTAGGAGTGAAAGGGTTAATATGTATATGAGGAGCGCATGTATCGATCATCATGTGCGCACATACTATAGTGGGACCTCTCTAAAGCGCACATTCTGGCGACCCCATTTAGTTTAATTGTGTTGGGTTTCACTGTAATCTGTTTCACTTTCGTGATTTTTCATGATTGAAAATGACAAAACATGTCTATGATGTTGTTACTTACAGTGGAATCTTTCTAAACCGGACACCCTGGACCTTCCAGGGTGTCCGGTTTAGAGAGGTTCCATTGTATATGTGATTGACACAAACTGTTGGCACAACCATAGTTCTGCATTACATTAGAGTTATGCCGGAGTAGTCTTTCCAAATGTTCGTTTGAATCGTTCTTTGTTTACTTTCTACTTCGTGGAGAGTGACCAAAGAAGTTTGCTAATGGACATTATATTAGGTAAGTTTATGGTAATATGTTTGTGTGATATTGTAGAATTGTCTCTCAATATAGCGAAGTATGAACGTGAACGCCCTGCATTTTTTTCCTATATTTTAGTGTGCGAAATGTAAATGCTATTACGCAATTGTATACCGTTGACTGTGGTGTAGCGATACAGTACAGTACAACTTGTTGCGTATTAAAGGTACATGCCCACTCAGTAGGCACAAAATGTTCTTTAGAGGAATTCAATAAGTGTATAATTGTGTCAATATTCCACCAATTCTAAAAATTACGAGTGCCAGCTATGCCGATATAATTATTAAGTAATATTTATTTTACTGATAGTGACTCGCGGTGGTATCAGGCTATTTTCATATGCAAATGAGGCATGATATATGTTAATTATTTATAATAATAAAATGCACATTAAAAAATAATATTTTAGACAGATTATAAAGTGTGATCATTGTACATCAAATAACAAATATAGAAAATAAATAGTAATTACCGTCACAATTTCAAGTAAACACCGTTATCGCCCCTGATATCAGCGTGAAATGTTACGTCTGATATAAAATGCATAATAATGCCAATCAATACATGTGGTAATGGTGAATGAATGTTTATTTTACCAGAACATGTCTCAGATGATGTCGCTGGTATAAAGAACAATTTTGGCCTACTGATTGGGCATTTACCTTTAAGCAGAAAACGTGCAGCTAGCACACACAATGTTGGATTGGAGGAATGGCGACAGGCGTAGTCCATGATCAGAATGGGGCTATGCCCGTCACTTAATTGTCGCAAGGTACAGTTTCTCAGTTTCCCATGCACTGATAATTATATCAATAAGCCCCTTTTGCCATAGCGAGTCAACTATGAGACAGTATTTTGTAATATATACTCCAGTAATCAACGTGCATGATCACAAGGTTACAACAACAATGGCTCAAAGTGTTAAAAGCGCGCTCACTCCAAAGTAAGTATTATTTGATATTTTCCTTAATAGACAACGGACTTTGATGAAATATGGCGCAGCAAACGTGTCTGCATGAGCAGCAATTGGTAGTCCGGCAGTTCGGCACGTACTTATGTCTTTTTTTGCGGAGAATCGATTTCCGTGTCAGTAGACACGGAAATCGATTCTCCGCAAAAACGACAGAAGTTTGGTCCAAAGTACCGAGACCACCAAATGCAGCTTAAGATGGCGCGTTTGATGCGCCATATTTCATCAAAATCCGTTTCATAATAAGGACAACATAAAGAATACGTACTTTGAATCGGAGGGCTTCTGGAAGTTTCAGTACTTGTTGTTGTTGTTGTTGTTGTTGTTATTGTTGTTGTAACCACGTGAGCATATACCTTGTTAATTATGCCATTAGTAGTCGATAGCTAGCATCATTGTACTTGATAATGTAGTTTGAATGTTCACGTTTCCAATTCTGAATGAAAGCGGTCACGTCTGTTTCTTCCATTCATTTCAATATTTCTCAACAGAACATTAACTTATATTATATTATAATGCCTTTTTTAAACAATATTTACACCTTCCGTAAATTAATAATGGAAACGCCCATTCAACCTATTGCGTTTAAATCCCAGCAGATTACATTAGCTACACATGATGTCGCGACATTGTTGATTCGTCAAAGTTTGTTTGACGTCATGAATATCAACAGTGTTGTCAATAATGGTACGCTGTTCACCGGCAACTTCGCTGTTCTTTGAATTGCGAAGAAATAATGTAAAACCATATTTTTCAACTTTGAAACTATCAGAAAATAAAGTGTAAATATAAGTTTTAAATTCATATAGGACACAGGCAGGCAGTTTATTTTTCATAGACCCACATTCACATAAGCATGACAATGGCAAACTACCAGCGACACGATCAATACTGTTGCTTACATTCATGGAGTCGGTGACCTAAGCTGGTTCTAGATCCATGCCAAACGCGGGGTCAAGCGGCCTAATTTGCATGAGCTATGAGCTAGTTCCCTTTTTTTGGCGGCACCGTCTACATTCAATTTCGAAATATCTATCTCACCCACCCCCCACCCACATCTGTTTCCACCCAGAAAATGTAATATATATATATGTGTAGTGTAAAACATGCAAATAATATAATACACATGTAACATGTTTGGCACATACATACATGTATCTTTCCTGTAGCATCTAATATATTTATCGATCTGGCATACATAATAACCGTGGCTGCCATTGCCACGGAGATTATTTACTCCGTACTGTGGTTTACGGTCACGTTATCCTTTTCCCGACTGGTTCCTAAAATAATAAGTATTTTCAACATTTAATTAGGCCTATAAAAACTGTGGTGTGGGTAACAGTCCAGAAGCCGATTTCACCAACATTGCAAAGTATACTTTTCTAGCAAAGTATACTTTGAGGGAGTAATCATTTATTTTTCCTGAAATGCATTATTTCATATAGAACTGACGACTGCATATATTTGATGATTAAAAGCATGCATAATTATTATACTTAATTTATTACATTATCACAGCCAAAATGGCTGTGATAATGTAATAAATTCAGTATAATAAAAATTAATAAATTTATCATAAAATTTAAAATTTCTCCCTCAAAGTATACTTTGCTAGAAAAGTATACTTTGCAATGTTGATGAAATGGGCTACAGAAGAACTAGGTAGGGAGGGTAGGCTGTTTTTGTATTCTTATTTTTCAACACTACTAGACAGTGTATGTGCCAATATGGTGGAATATTTTCACTATTTTGGTGCTTCATGTTGTTGTTATTACTGCAGGCACACGGAAGACAAGCGCCTGGAATACGCAAAGAACGCCTTATTAAGCACACGAAGGATCGAAAATGATCCTTTTTTATTTATTTATTTTTAAACGACCAAATAAAGTCTAGTGTCGGCGGCATATTTGTAGGTAGGGTGGTGTTGCCCGAACCACAATACTGTTTGGTTAGGCCTAATGGAAGTGAATATTTGATGCCATTGTTACTCAGCTCTTGTCAGCTCGTCACGTATACAATGAAACCTCTCTAAACCGGACACTCTGCGGATCCCATTGTGTTTAATTTCGATAGGTTTCATTGTAATTTGCTTAATTGTCGTGCCTGTTGTCATGATGAAAATCATAAAAAAAAATATTATGAAGTGGTTACTTACAGTGAAACATGTCTAAACCGGACACCCTGGCCATTCCATGGTTTCCGGTTTAGAGAGGTTCCATTGTAAATCTAAGGGAGGCAATCTCTGGTTAGCGCAATCTGTAACGAGTGCACTTTTTTCACCAATGTGACCACGGGTTCGATCCTCGGCAGGGGCAGTATGTGAGATGGTATGGTTATCTGGTTATCGCCAGATCGGACAAGTGAGTTTCTTCCGGGTATTCCGGTGTCTTCCCACGTTAATGACTGTCCTTACGTCTTCATCTGTGCCAACGAAAGCGTTTGTGTAAGTGCTATCGCAGTTGTCTACACTCGTTGTAAAATATATACAATTGTAGCTTTGGCCATAGCGTTGATTCTCGTCTCATGCCAAAGTCTGGTACAATTGAAAATATGACAAATATGGATGTTACTGAAGAAATAGGGCTTATGGGATTTGTGACTAGTGTAGCTCCTGATCAAATGGCACATTCATGTATAACCTGATTGCGAGGTATAGTGTTTGTTAGAAACATGATGTGTGTTTCAATTAATGGAATGGCGAACAGTGCATATCCTGAACAAACTGTACGGATGCACAGGCTGGTCTGGATCTACACTGCAGAACAAATAAGCCCCATTTCTCCAGTCACAGCCACACATATGGACAACATCAGAAGGGGGTCAGTAGAAGAGCAGAACTCCGTTATGGGACTTAACCCCCTTCTTTCGCGGATCAATTTAACAGATTTCAGTCTAAGGATACGATATTTTTGTTGAAAAAATCACATTATTTTATTTATTTCTCGATAAAGGTATATGTTGTTACCACTCGTTTGACACTTTCGAGGTCAAATAAAGAAAATAGAATTATTTTCTCTCGAAAGTTATCTCAAAATCCCGTCTGTAATGGGTTCATTCCAGCATGGATGTTAAATGCAAGTGTTGCTCTATCACCGTGAGAGAAGGGACGGACGCTGGCTATCATGTGGGCATGGTGTACCAGTACGAGACGAGTAGTATGGCGTTGTGCTTGTAACGCTATACTTCGGCCCAAAACTATAATTGTCTAAATCCAAATTGTTATCTCCCTTCCTCCCCACGATACATTGTTTCAAAGACCGTAAACTGCGCCTGATCTCAGTTCTGAATTGTTTCGTGGAGGCATAGAACACGAATACACTGAGCGCGTGATGCGACACGCTGATCATTTCGATAATCAAGCGCGCCCCCCAGTAGATAAAGAACTGGTTCCATTGTTCGTCCTTCCCCATGTCCTTTATTCGCATCGTGAACGGACCAAAGTTTGTGGCGGACATGTTCTGGAGCGAATACGTTATCGTCACGGGTAGCTGCGTGAGGATACGGAAAAATGAAATCTGCAGCAATGTTATTGTCGATGGTCGGCATGTTTTTCCTTTGTGGTGAATCCGCGGCTCCCCGTTTGCGCGCGTCATCATTGACTGCTCGTGTTGTTTCGCGGACTTCTGCGACGCGTGTAGCACAAAAACGTTGAGTATTAACGTCACTACCGGGACAAAGGCGAAGAACAGCATCTCCGTTATCCACGTCCAAACGGAGAAAAAGTGGAGGACATAATCTTCGCCCCTGGCCTCACAGAAACCGCGCTGGTCCACCGTCCAGAAGTACGCCTGCGGGAGGGCAGCTCCCACGGTGAACACGGTGATCGCGGTTATCTCCCGTGGCGCGCGCGTGTGGCGCGAAAATCGATCGCTCTGGAACGGACTGAAGATGGATATGAAACGCTCGATGGTGAACGCGAGGACGAACAGTTGGCTGGCGTACTGTGGAATCAGATTCAATACGTTCCACGTTTCACACAGTCCCGGGACACCAAGTGCGGGTAACCCCCAGAAGTATTTCAAGTAGCTAAACACGTGTAGTATCTGGTAGGCGATATCACAAATCGTCACCGCTACTAAATATAGCGCGGACGCGTTGATTCGCTTCATCCGTGGATTTGCCCAGATTTTCATTGACAGTGTGTTTCCGATACACCCGATTATGTACCACATCACGTGTACAAATCGCCCCAGGACGACGATCGGGTATAGGTAGTACACGGTTATAGGATACACCAACGGGTACCCTTGGAAATCTCGTGTAATCTCGTCTATGAAGTTATACATCTCCGTGTCGTTCATAATTTCGGACGTGCCTTGTATTTCGGCATCGTACGCAGCGTCAGAATCCATTCTGCCTTTGTGTCCTAATTGGTGATCTATATTCCTGCTAATTTACTGACCAATGTCTATGAATCAACGTGGATGTGTTTAACAATTCCAACGAGAGGCGATTGTGGTCGGTAACAAATTGCGTGCTTCTAAGTATTCGACAGCGACATTTTTCAAGCACTTATACCGATGTATATGAATCTTGTAGCGCACACTGGGCGATCAATATCGAGTTATTGCCAACTCCTCTCTAGTTCAATGCAATCTGGAAATATAAGGAAAAAGGAGCCATAATAAATGAGACACGCCATGTGATTTTGTACCTTAACACATCTACGTAATTTCATTAAATACGTTTACAAAATTTACAATATTTTTCATAAATAAAGTCAAAAGTTGACATCATTTTCAGAGTACATGCGGAATTCCACTGAAAATATTGTCAACTTTTGACGCCATTTACGGAAATAATTGTAACTTTTGAAAACGTATTTCCTGAAATACGATTACAAAATTTACAATATTTTTCATAGATAAAGTCAAAAGTTGACACAGTAGCATGTACTCTGACAATATGCGGACATCTGCGTAATTTCATGAAAGACATTTACAACATTTACAATATTTTCCGTAAATGACGTAAAACGTTGACACAATTTTCAGAGCACATGCGGAATCATATTTCGCATGCACTCTGAAAATTGTGTCAACTTTTGACTTTATCTATGAAAGATATTGTAAGTTTTGTAAACGTATTTCATGAAATTACGCAGATGTCCGAAGGTACAAAATCGCATTGTGTGCCTCATATGAGGGCAAACAACCATGTGACAATGTATTCATCCTGGAATCCCGATATCCCTGTAGCCGATTTCATCAAAATTGCAAAGTATACTTTCCTAGCAAAGTATACTTTGAGGGAGCAATCATTGATTTTTCCGAAATGCATTATTTCATGCAGAACTAACGATTGCATATATTTGATGATTAAAACTATGCAGAATTATTATACTGAATTTATTACATTATCACAGCCAAAATTGGCTGTGATAATGTAATAAATTCAGTATAATAAAAATTAATAAATTTATTCTAAAATTGAAATTTCTCCATCAAAGTATACTTTGCTAGAAAAGTATACTTTGCAATGTTGATGAAATAGGCCCCTGATTGTCCCTCATGTATATTTTACTTTTGGTTTTCTCGTGACTTGAGAGTTGAATCTGGTTATACACATTATACAAATTGTGAGATTAGTACTAATCCTATCAGTTCTATGGAGTGGGATTAAGTGATTCTGGTGTCGTAACGACCTGTAGCCGATTTCACCAACATTGCAAAGTATGCTTGTCTAGCAAAGTATGCTTTGAGGGAGTAATCATTAATTTTTCCTGAAATGCATTATTCCATGTAGAACTAACGACTGCATCTATTTGATGTCGAAAGCTAACAAAAAATCAGACCTAAATTCGGCATGAGATCAGAAGTTTCGGTCATCATTCGATGTCATTAACATAAATATATGGCTTTCGAAATTAATATCGGCGAAAAACTTCGATGCGATAAATGAACTGATTCCAGAGCTGATGTATATTTCCTCCTCAATGCTGCCAATAGGAACTGTTCCAAGGTCACGTGCCTCTGGCATTTACGCCAGAAAGTCTGACAGGGTGAAGTTTATGTGGGGTTTATAATTTGATATGGGCCACCAAAGTCATGTTCTGCGAATTTAATATTAATGGGGGTTCGCTGAAAAGGGACACTATACTATCTGTGCCCAGTGTTGATCAGTAGCCGATTTCACTAACATCGCTATAAAAGCATACTTATCTAGTTAACTATACTTTGAGGGAGTAATCATTTATTTTCCCCGAAATGCATTATTTCATATAGAAATAACGACTGCATATATTTGATGATTAAAAGTATGCAGAATTATTATACTGAATTTATTACATTATCACAGCCAAAATGGCTGTGATAATGTAATACATTCAGTATAGTCAAAATTAATAAATTTATTCTAAAATTGAAAATGTCTCCCTCAAAGTATACTTTGCTCGAAAAGTATACTTTGCAATGTTGGTGAAATAGGCTACTGGTGCCAGATCTGGGTTGCGTTTCACTAAACTTCGTACGACTAAAATGTTCGTAAGCCTACGCTCAATAAATGTAAATCCAATAATTGTTGACAATAAAACATTGCTAATGTGACATTTACAGATTATCATAATTTTGCACAGACGAACATTTTAATCGTAAGAAGTTTAGTGAAACGGGCCCCTGGTTATTCTAATTCCAGGGCAAAATATTTTTTTTCTGCAAATATTTAGCGCTGCTTTTGGGATCCCCCCACCCCATCTATGCATGTGAAAATAGGATTGTACTCCGTTAACCCTGCCTGAAATGACCTTAGCTGTTGACAGGCCGTTAAACACATTTAAAATAATAAATCTAAACCGGACACTGGGCGGTTGGAATTGTCAGGAAAGGGCCAGAAATCGAGGATACTACACACTTGTGCGCGGTCAGTGCACTTTATATGTGGCTGCAACTGGAGAAATGGGTCTGACGGGAATTGTGACCAGTGTAGCGCCTGGTCAAACTAGCACAAGTCCGCGTTTTGTTCACCGAAAACAACGTCATAATTGCTCATTATCCCGTCAACACAGTGCGTATGTGTCGTGAAACACGGTGCCGTGAAACATTTTTGATATCCTGTCAATACGACCTAATCACTTCGTATGAATATGTGCGGTGGCTGGGATTTTTTTTTTTTTTTGCATTTTAAAGCCATTAATAGGTGTTGACGGGATAAATGGAATAGTAGGTTTGTGCCGTGAATGGGAAAAATATCTGGCGCGGCTCGGAAACGGGATGTGCTCAGCAGAGCCTCGCCCATCCCGTTTCCTAAGCCTTGCCAGCTATATGTTCCCATTCACGGCACTAACCTACTATTCTCTATTTATGTGGTCAAAAACGTTACCTTGTAAATGTAATACCATGCTTGTGTATTTTGATATCATGTTTATCAGGCTCGGAATTCTTACGCGTTTCCTAGCCTTGCCTGATAAACGTGATATCAAAAGACACCAGCCTGGTGTTTTCTATTTATCAGGTAACCTGCCCTGTATCGACCGAATACGTACTGACTGATAACATATTTGCCTGATACAAACATCCGGGTTACAACGAAGAGAAAACAGACTTTCCATTTGGTCGAATGACGACAATGCAATGACGCAACGTAAATAAGTCCACGTTTTGTCCGCAGGTAACGACGTCATCTGTGGTCATTTTCGAGCATAACACGTTACCTGATAGATAGAATACCAGGTTACTCTGTTTGTATACCAAGTTTATCAGGCTCTGCTCGCCTCGGAATTCCTACGCGTTTCCTAGCCTTGCCTGATAAACTTGATATCAAAACACACTAGCCTGTTATTCTGTATACCCCGGTCACAACGCTGTCATAACTACTTTCTGTGACGTTTCATTGGTCACATCGAACGATGTCACATCACATTACAAACGTTACGTTAGTCCAATGACTCAACTAAACAGAAAGTGAGAAACAAATTCATAAAAGTCTTCCTACAAACATTTATTATTATCGTACACAGTTTAGAGCTAGGGACCCCAGAATTGCATAGAGCATATTTAATACGGTCGGCATACGGATGGCGGAAACCATCAAACATTCCAACCATTATGCTAAGTGTATACACTGTTTGCCATTTACTTAGTCCTTAGATCGCGAGAAACAAACATTGTCGTCTGCTGTTGTTTTAATATTTTGTCTTTATTCTCAATAAAAACATGGTTTGGCAGCACTTTAGAATCTCAAGTGCTGTCAAACCATGTCTTTTTTTTCTCAACCCAATCTACGTTATATTTGCTCAATTAATCGCATATTGTGACGCTTTCGCCAATATCTATTAAGTTAATCAGTAAATGTCACAATACGTACTGATTTATATTTAGAAACAGATGTTGACGTAATTTCCTGTGACGAGAAACATACCATCGGCATAAAACCGCCAATCACGTGACAGTATCGCGATTTTGTATCAAGACGGATACGGTATTGCGTGTATAAACGTGATTAACATTGATTTTGAAGCACAGACAATACCTTTCCCATCCTTTACTTATTATCTCAACTCATTATATGTATAATGACACTAAATAAAGCACATATTAACTCGATTGTTTTGTCTGTGCTACAGAATTACAAAATTCAGGTTGTCATGCGCGTTGTTGTATTCGGTAAAGATAATCCAGTAGCCTATTTTACCAACATTGCAAAGTATACTTTTCTAGCAAAGTATAATTTGAGGGAGAAACTTTAAATTTTAGGATAAATTTATTCGGCATTTTTATTATACTGAATTTATTACATTATCACAGCCAATTTGGTTAGTTCTATGTGAAATAATGCATGTCAGGGAAAATAAATGATTACTCCCTCAAAGTATACTTTGCTAGAAAAGTATACTTTGTAATGTTGGTGAAATCGGCTACAGAGACACTGATGCAGAACCTGATCAGTTGATGTACACATCTATTTCACAAGCAGTTTAATGAAACTTTTACATCATGTTCAAGCCTAATTTAGGGGGGGGGGGGGGGGGGGGGGTGTCCACATGAATTCCGAACGTGTTTGTCACGTGACGTAGTTTCAATTCCAGCCGCTCACTGTTGCCACCACCAGAGTGGTCACAGGAGATTTATATTTATTAATAATAATTAATCCTATGCTTTAATTAGTGTATATCCAGAGCAGGATGTGTGTAGCTTATGGGAATACGACATTCATAATAGAAAGGAAAATATACAATGTCGGATAATAGCCAAGTTGATGGTAAGATTATACATTGTAAATGAAAAATCAATGGCGGTGGCCTGCAATTATACATCATTACTGTCTGTTCCACGTTTTGCTGCCGACGAACTTTTGGCTATTAAACACATTCAATCTAAAAAATAGTTAAAAGTAAGTACTTTTTCATCAATAACAAAAAAAGTCACCCTCCCCAAAAATAATTGTTTGATGAAATTCCATCAAATATTGATTTTATTGCGAAAAAACTATTTTCCTATGGGAATTTAACAAGCTATCTCGTCAGGTTTCGGGATCAATTTCCAAAAGAAAATAGTTTTTTTAACCCAAAAAAAATGGAAATTGACTCCCCATGTTAAATTCCCATAGAAAATTCGTTGTTTCGCAATAAAAATCAATATTTGATGGAATTTCATCAAACAAAATTTTTTGGGGAGGGTGTCTTTTTTGTTATTGGTGAAAAAGTACTTACATTTAAATATATTTTAGATTTAATGTGTTTAATAGCCAAAAGTTCGTCGGCACAAAAACGTGCCACAGACAGTAGTGTCTATATCGTGTATTCAGCTCTCGGGAATAAATTGTTCTGAGATATTAACGTCTTAAATACTTCGATACAGCGAGAATAATTGAACTCACATCAACCTGACCTAGTTACCAATATAATGATATATATTACTTGTTAGGAGAATGATGGGTGTTCCATTGATGGAATGGCGAGCAGGGCAGGGGCCCGTTTCACTAAACTTCTTACGACTAAAATGTTCGTAAGTGCAGATTTAGAATAGTCTGTCATTTCAATTGATGGATTTACATTTATTGAGCATAGGCTGCATATGCAGCCTATGCTCAATAAATGTAAATCCAATACTTGTTTGCATGAACACAAAGTTATTGTGAAATTTACAGACTATCATAATTTTGCACTTACGAACATTTTAGTCGTACGAAGTTTAGTGAAACGGCCCCCTGATCCTGATCAGACTGCGGATGCACAGGCTGAGCTGTATCTACATTTTCTCCTCTCACAGCCACCAATATGTCATGGTGGCACAAACAGTATATTCTTAAAATAATGAGTGTTCACGTATATGGTCACAAATGCAATAAAGCCACATTTTCTGACTAACCGTTCCAAACCGGGACCATATTCCAACAATCGCGTTTACAGTAGTTATCGAGGTGCATGGTCACGTGGTTACAACAACAACGTCGCCCACTCCAAAGTAAGTATTATTTGATAGTTTCCTTAATATGTAACGGATTTTGATGAACTATGGTGCAGCAAACGCGTCTTAATGAGCTGCATTTGGTGGTCCAGTGAGTTTGGTACAGACTTATGTCGTTTTTGCAAAGAATCGATTTCCGTGTCTCTGAAACGCAAAAACGACAGAAGTTTGGGCGAAAATACAGAGACCATCAAATACACTTACCAAGACGCGTTCGATGCGCCATGTTTCATCAACATCCGTTACGTAATAAGGACACTATAACAGAATACGTACTTTGAATCAGATGGAGTCTGGAAATTTCAGTACTTGTTGTTGTTGTTAGTACCACGTGATCATACACCTTGAGTTATTATGTTGTTAGATTTGTGTATGTGATCTATGTGAGACGACTACATGCTGTACTGTATTGTGATAGGTCGAAATCATGTTTAAACAGATTTTCCGACCTATCATTTTCTGATATACGCTGCAAAATTAAAAAAATAATGCGGTTAACAAAAAAATCTAATGCACCGATTTACTTTTTTGCAAATTGTTGTCGAGTCTAGTTAGGAAATCGTACGGAGTGCAAGATTGTTGCGCAGGTCATTCCGTGCGGATCACACAAATCTGCGAAGAAAATAGTTACAATACAATTACAAGAAATTAGCAATTTTTCACGACGAAAGTGTATCCAATTATGTTGCTGCTTTCATTATATTTCAATAATAAAAGCAATACATGCATCATCAGAATTGTAATTGCCTCAATTACTATTTTGCTATTTTGATTTTTATAATTTCTCTCTGGCATCCGTACAGGCTGATCAAGATCTGCACTGTTCGCTATTCCATCAAAGGATCACAGCCATGCTTCTACAAAGCAATATAGATCGTCATCGGGTTACATGCGTGTGCTGTTTGATCAGGAGCTACACTGGTCATAAATCTCATAAGCCCCACTTCTCCAGTCATAGTTAGATACAGGGGCGGATCTGGAAAGGGGGGGTCCGTGGTTGCAACATCCACGTTCAGCCACGGAGTTTACATATATCACAGTTTACCACCAGTTGGAGTCTGAATTTGAATGCCGTAAAACACAGGAAAGTGCATTTCGAAGAGCTCAAAAATAGGACAACCCCCTAGTTGCGAACGGTAACTCTTACAATTACTCCCGTACCGTCCGTAGCTAGCTACGGACGGTACGGGAGTAGATTGCAAGAGTTACATTCGCAACTAGACAACCTCCGTTCCCCAAATGCTGGTTTCGCCCCTAAGATATACGTCATGCACAGTCCATGAAGCGTAACATTACCAATTGAATATATCTGAGATTTATATTTTAGTTGATATGTATGTGGATATAGGCGCGAGTTCCGATATTGCGCGACTTTAGGAGAGCAATATCATTGCGCGGCGGAACGAGTGGCATATATCCACATACAAATCGAATAACCTTTTTATGTCCCACCACGATAGTGGAGGGGGAATTTAGTGTTACCCTTGTCCGTCCGTATCCGTCCGTCCGTCCGTCCGTCACCAACAGTGTGACTAGTAAAACTTTTAAACCGTACTAGCTACAAACCTGAAACTGGGCATGCAGCTTCCTTATGATGAGTAGATGCGCAAAGTTTATTTAAATTTTGTATTCGAACACCGGTCATGGATTGTCTCCCCCTTTTAGACTTAGATTTTTAACTTGCAATATTTAAAGTTTATTTCTATTTTTTATTTTTATTCGACCTCCGGGTCATGGATTATCTCCCATTTTGGACTTGGAATTGTGCCTCGTTTATTATCAAAGCGATATGTGGGGCATCCGTTTTCTCTGAACACATTTTCTAGTTATTGTATACGTAGATCACTCGCAATTTATATAAAAAATATACAAGATATAACAAATGAGTAGTGAATTTGGAAGGAACTATTTTGCGAGGTGAAACGTAGTTCCAGCACAGATCAATATGAACTCACGTGACGTCAATATGGAAACGTATTATAAACCTACTTTCGTTTCACATTGAAACACAATTCAACGCAAGACGTTAATAGTTTTCCATATTGACGTCTCGTGAGTACATATTAGTCAGTGCCGGAACAACGCTTCACCTCGCAAAATAGTTCCTTCTAAATCACCACTAATTTGTTTATTGTATTTATATTTTGTATATTTTTTGCCGTACATATACATTGCGAATGATGTACGTATATAATAAAAAGGTTAGTTGATGTGTTCGTGGATATATGCCACTCGTTCAGCCGCAACGTTCATCCTAGCACAATAGCTTTGCGCGGATGAACGGCACGTTGCGGAACTCGTGCATATATTCACATACCAATGAAACAACATATAAATATTGACGGCTTGCATTGCATTGCGTTTCAATGGGAAATGAAAATACGTATATAATAACATTTTAGACATAGTGCATGTACCAGCACCGTGTCTCAGGATTGAAGATGCCTCAGATAGACAATCCGTTTTAATTGCGGAATATTCAGCGAGGCAATTGGCCGGCCTGTACATGTCAGCTTTGTAATTGCCAGTGGCTGGAAATCATAATGCTGTTCACTTTCCTAATGACATACCTCAGGCTCGCTGACATAAAGTACGGATGGTTTGCTGAAAGGTCGTCCCTGCTTCCCGCGCACTAATCATGAAGATACCATCGGCGACCTGAAAATACAAAATTCAGGGCATCAGTACGTGTATATGTGTAACCCGGATGTTACAGACAGAACATCCGGGTTAGTGCATATCCACCTATCGATATTTCCATCAACATCGGGCGGGATGTGTTGATGAAGCGAGGTGAGCGGCGGGCATCTTATGGCGAATTAATTATACTTATTCTTATTCCCACCACATCCCGTGTAATTCTGGAAGTCGCTGGATTGTGTTCTAATTCTAATATAGATGGCAGTATGAGCAGACTCGTGGATATATAATACGCCATTTCGATGCATCTTTGGCTTGTCAAATACCCGATACTGTGGATTATATGCCTGTATAGAGAATTTTATATCACTGATGGTGCACTTCGTACCGGTGTAAAATGTTTCACGTCGAATTTAGGCGCTGGATTAATGACGAATTCCCATTCAGCTACATGCAAAAGATATTGCATAAACACATTTTTGTCTAGTAACCGGCGCAAGAAATTTGCGCCGGTTACTAAACGAAAAGTGTGTTTAAGCGATATTTCTAAGTAGAGCTGAGTTGCATCTCGTCAGGAAACATGTGCATTCTTCGACGTGAAACATTTTACGCCGGTGCGAAGTGCATCACCGGTGTATGCATGTGCCAGTGATGCTTATATGTTTGTTAAAGGAGCTTACTGGTTCAAGAGGCGAGTCTATGCTATACATTTCTCGTACTAATCTGGGGGCCATTTCACTATACTTCGTACGATTGAAATGTTCGTAAGTACAAAATTATGATAGTCTGTAAATTTCACATCAACAATGTTTTCTTGTAAACAATTATTTGATTTACATTTATTGAGCATAGACTATGCAGCCTATGCTCAATAAATGTAAACCAATCAATTGAAATTCTAAACGATTCTAAATGTGCAATTACGAACATTTTAGTAATACGAAGGTTAGTGAAACTGGCCCCTGTTCCACCATGTTATGCACATATATGAGGCCCAGTGCGTGGAATAATCCCTTGTGTTTGCACACTAAATGTCAATATTGCAAAATGCTTGAATGTCTTGCTTGAAATAAAGCAGCTTGATTGGAATTACACCCCAGTAAAAGCAACAGCACATGGTTTTATTTCTTAAATACTTGAATGTTGTGCTTGAAAAAAGCATCTTGATTGGCTGAGCCTGAGCTGTTCTACAGCTCAGGCTCAGACAATCAAATTGCTTGACTACGAGTTGGAATTGGCAACATATGTTAAGAAACGTTGATGCTCTTGGCAAGATTAACGCAGGCGATAGTGTAGTACATGTTATAACTGGTACTGTTTTACACATTTATTTCCCTGATGTCGTCGCTATTGATGCATTAAATTTTCAGTCATTATTCGAATTCCTACTTTCGAATAATATGAATTCCCAGGAGATAAATCAGATGAAAGCTGGCACACTGATATGTGGCCGTGACTGGAGAAATGGGGTTTATAAGGTTCGTGACCAGTGTAGCTCCTGATTAAATAGCACGCTATGCATATGCAGCCTATGCTCAATAAATGTAAATCCAATAATTGTTTACAAGAAAACTTTGTTAATGTAAAATTTACAGACTATCATAAGTTTGCACTTACGAACATTTTAGTCGTACGAAGTTTAGTGAAACGGGCCCCAGATGCACAGGGTGATTTGGATCTACACTGGTCGCAAAACCTATAAGACTCAATTTTCCTTTTATAGATAA
Source organism: Conchocele bisecta (assembly GCA_029237695.1). Taxonomy (NCBI): domain Eukaryota; kingdom Metazoa; phylum Mollusca; class Bivalvia; order Lucinida; family Thyasiridae; genus Conchocele; species Conchocele bisecta. The sequence goes on from CM055276.1 coordinate 22,321,043, forward strand.
GGCGGAAAACGGTGAATCTGTAGTAGTCCCCAGGTAGCTACAAGTGAAACAGTTCGTTGCTGTTGGCAGACAGGCCCGCCTCAAAATGCACTCTTTTTTCTTTCAGAGATTGAAATGTCGATAGCTATGTAGATTGAGTTCAACATTTGTAAACGGGACAAAAATGCATCGATGTTTCAAACAAATGCGACCATGTTCCTGTTAGTTATACTATACTGCGCATTGAATTGTCAGAATATTGACTTCTGTTAGTTTCACATATTGTAGACATGTAGACACCACCAACTATAATGATATGGCCTGCTCCTCAGGTTTTAAATCAAGTATTACTGGGTGCATACTAATATTTAGACAAGCCACATCAACGGGGACGAGTTCAATCTGGTAATTCTGATGCAATGAACGTTAACTCTTTGAACCCGAAATCCCGCTATATCGGTTTATGCAAAAAGTGCAGATCCAGATGAGCCGGCTCGTAACGAGCCGTCTCATCAGGATCTGCACTTTCTGAAAGTAATTTTAATATTTTTGAGAACAAAACCACCCCCTTTTCATAAATGGACGAATCTGAAAATCATTTTGTGACCATTGGATTGGTCGGAACATTAGCATATCACAGTCCATTCCAGTTCCTTATGGTTGAAAGGGTTAAATGTCATCTGTAGAATATCGGGGTATAGAACCACGTGGTCTATTGTTTACACTGCCGTAATGGCAGGTCTCAGGTAAATCTTATGTTTCATCGGTACGACTGCCGTTGAATCGGAATCGGTTTAAACTTGGTCCGATTATACTTTCTCTGCAGAATGTTCATATTAACTACATAACTAATGTTACTAAATTTGGTAATGGCGGACTCGTATCTTTAACGGCTGGAACATGGTCATCATTAAAAAGAAGAAACTGCAGTCGTATTGATGAAAAATAACATTTACCTGATACCTCATGGGCGCCGCCATTAATGGAGTGTAAACAATAGACCACGTGATCCCATACACTGGAATATATAAGGACGTCCGTTTAGACAGTCTAATTATATACAATTTTTAGGTTACCATACCTGCATAGATTCTCCTATATTTGGCGCACATTTTTGGAGCCTGAATAAATGCAACATTTATCAAAATTCGGAAATATAAACCAGACCGATGACCATCGGGTTGCTTCTTTACTGGAATATATATCCCGGGTATGGACGGTGTTCGAGCCAATTCCCACCCTTAAATATAAGCCGAATAAGCCTGTCTAATCAGTGTACTACATGCTCACCAGGGGCTCGTTTCACTAAACTTCGTACGACTAAAATGTTCGTAAGTGCAAAATTATGATAGTCTGTAAATTGCACATTAACACTGTTTTCTTGAAAACATTTATTGGATCTACATTTATTGAGCATAGGCTGCACAGCCTATGCTCAATAAATGTAAATCCATCAATTTAAATTTCCAGACGGTTTTACGAACATTTTAGTCGTACGAAGTTTAGTGAAACGGGCCTCAGTGCTATACACTCAGTTGGCGTTGGTTAGAAGGTCGGACCCACGCCGGGTCGCCTTAGGGCGCCGTTTGATAGTCTGGGCACGGGTGCTAGCTAACCCGGTGCTCTGAGATCTAGGTTAATTTCGAATAATCCACTATACTATAGGTTACACAGAAGGTGCAGTTCAGATGGTGATCACAATAACGTTACGTTACACGACGAAATTTACAGAAACAATAAGACCATTTAGTGTGATATTTAGTGTTATTATACCTCATCGTAAATTCGACGCTTTGCAGTGGTCAATTCCCTACCACGTGGTATAAAGCAATTGGCCATATGTGCCCTGAAGGCAATAATGCCATGACATAATATAATTATGGACCGTTTCGCCCGAAGATACCCGAAGTCTGGTCACGGAAACTACCGAACATTAATTGGAGTACCTTGTAGTTTATCGCGCATTGAAACCGAAAGTACCGAATGAGATGAAAGCAGACGCTGACTGGTAAGTGATATTGTGTGCAATGTGAAATGTTAGTTATATTCGATATAATAAAGTAAATGGTGCCCTTGGTTGAAGGGGATATTGTGGATTATCTCCCCTCGAGAACATTATCTCCCGAGGCTGCGCCTCGGGAGATAATGTTCCCTCGGGGAGATAATCCCCAATACCCCCCTCGACCAAGAGCACCATTTATATAGTATATGTTCCAAAGTTATTTGTCTACTATACATGTGTATCACTTATGCTCAGCAAAAACATGCATTTTGTTAGAATGTCTTAAGTTTTCTTCCGTCATTCCAACCATATTTAATAAGAAAGTTAGAATTTGCAATTCTTACCAAATGACAATTTACCCAAGATGTCGTTAGTTTCTTTTTATTTTCCGTAGTTCTACTTCTGTAGTTAGTTTGAACATTCTGCAGAGAAATTCAAATTTCTTTGCAGAATGTTCAGACTAACTACATAGGTAATACTGCTAAAGTTGGTATAGGCGGACCCGTAGAGGTTAACGGCTTGAATATTTTCACCATTGAAGGAAGAAACCGCAGTCATATTGATGAAAAACAAGATTTACTTGAGACCCCATGGGTGCCGCCATTTCTCCAGACAAAACAATAGAGCACGTGATACCATACCCTGTTATTTTTTTCTTCAGGATTATGAGTTTCACTATGCATTTTTGACCAGTAGTACATGTATATGCATATTATTTGCAATATTAAAGGTACATGCTCACTCAGTAGGCACAAAATGTTCTTTATATGAATTAAATAAGTGTATAATTATGTCACTATTCCACTAGTTCTAAAGATACCCCACGTCTTGATTGGCATCATTATACATTTTATATCAGACGTAAAGTTCGACACTCATATCAGGGGCGATAACCGTGTTTCCTTAAAATGTTAACGGACATTACTATTTATTCTCTGTATTTATTTTTGTATGTGCAATGATCATACTTTATAATCTGTCGAAACTATTATTTTTTTCAGGTGACGCATTTAATTAGAATAAATAATTAAAAAATGCCATGCCTCATTTGCATTTGAAAATAGTCTGATACCACCGCGAGTCACTATCAGTAAAATAAATATTACTAAATGATTATTATGTGCCTACTGAGTGGGCATGTACCTTTAATCCTTTGAATCCGAAATCCCGCTATATCGGTTTATGCAAAAAGTGCAGATCCAGATGAGCCGGCTCATCAGGATCTGCACTTTTTGCAAGTAATTTTCATATTTCTTAGAACAAAAACACCCCCTTTTCATAAATGGACGAATCTGAAAATTATTTTGTGACCATTGGATTGGTCGGAACATTAGCATATCACAGTCCATTCCAGTTCATTAGGGCTGAAAGAGTTAAGTCACTGTGTACGCACAGGCGATTCTAGCGTGTCTTGGATGGTCAATTATTGTTTGTATATACATAAAACACCCTTCTAAACAATGTATAAAACAATTCAAAAGTGCCCGGGTGTAAATATAATAATACTTAGAAAGGTACAAAACTCCCATTCGCCACCATTGTAACGAAAAGCCACACAATGTAGACAATTGGAACTCGCCTATACAACGCATTACAGCGTGTCGAAACCGCTGCTTGAGGTGGGTTTTCGGCATAGATTTTACAGTTGCTAATACATTAACATAAATCTCAAAGATTTCGAGTGTAAACTGTACTAAAAACGCGTCCAACTAACCTAAATTCGCTTTTTAAAATTATACACGTTCACTTCCGCATTCTCAATGACTATTAGCCGCCATCTTTGAAAATGTTTCAATCACGTGCACGCAGTAGTTTGGTTGGTTGCTAGAGACTGACGTCATTTCCATTAGCCAACCAAATCAGTGCGTGTCATGTGATTCGATATTTTCAAAGATGGCGGCTAACCTTCATATTTAATCAGGAAACGAAGGTGTATGATTTTAACAAGCGGATTTAGGTTAGTAAGACGCGTTTTTAGTTCAGTTTACACCCACAATCTTTGAGATTTATGTTAATGTATTGGCAACTGTAAACTTATGTCGAAAATTCACCCCAAACAGCAGTTACGACACGCTGAATGCGTTTTATAGGCGAGTTCCAATTGTCTACATTGTGTGAGTTTTCGTTACAATGGTGGCGAATGGGAGTTTTGTACCTTTCTAAGTATTCTTATATTTACACCCGGGCACTTTTGAATTGTTTTGTACATTGTTTAAAAAGGTGTTTTATGTATATACAAACAATAATTGACCATCCAAGACACGCTAGAATCGCCTGTGTGTGTACGTGGCTGGCGAACTACAAGTACAATCATCGTCACAGTTTTCTTCTTTATGTTTTCGGACAATTGGCGCAGTAGCAAACATAAATCGCCCCATGCCGTTAATTACTCCCTGAAGTACCAAGAAGTATGTTAGATCGATCGGATTTTCTATAATGTTTGTAATTGGACATCCCATCCACGTTAACCGTAACATGTAACATCCAAGCACTACTATCGTCAGAATGTTCGCAACGCCATACACTACCGTCTGTGTTAATCTTGCCAATATTTGTAAATTTCAATAGTTGCAATACTTGAATATGATGCTTGGAATCAAGCAGCTTGATTGACTGAGTCTGAGCTGTTCCACAGCTCAGGCGCAGACAATCAAATTGCTTGATTGCGGCGATTTGTCATTGCCAATTAAATTCGATACAAATACCTATATGTTCCGAAATGGCATTATTTTTATTTCTTTTCCATATATACTACCGCCTACGCTAATACAATCATTATTTGGCAATTTCTTTATTTCAAAATACTTGAATATTGTGCCTAAAATCAAGCAGTTTGATTGACTGAGCTTCAGCTGTGCCACAGCTCAGGCACAGACAATCAAATTGCTTGATTGCGAGTTGGCATTGCCAATTCAATTAAAATACAAATACAATGTACCTCTATGTTTCGAAATGGAATTATTGTCTTTTTTTCTTGTCCATATATACTACCGCCTACGCTATTCTCGTCATTCTTTATTTAAATACACTTTAATATTGCACTTGAAATCAAGCATCTTGATTGACTGAGCCTGAGCTGTGTCACATGCAATAAAAGGCCGACAGTCCCTTGTAAGGCACATGGATACGCTATTGCCTGCGCTAATCTTGCCAGTATTAATCAATTTCTTTATTTCAAAATATTTGTACTTAACTGTGGTGCTTGAAATCAAGCAGCTTGGCTGAGTGATTGATTGCAGCTCAGGCTCAGACAATCAAATTGCTTGATTGCGAGTTGGCATTGCCAAGAGATGCTCAGAAACGTTCATAACCTTGGAAAAATTAACGCAGGCGCTTCCTTTCGTACAACGATAAGTGCCAGATTACTTCCTTCTTCAGTCATTATACATAAATATCACAGAAAGTATCCCTTGATTACTATGGGGAAATTGGAAATGTCGATCCTCAACTGTATTCATCGCCTGACCTTGAACCTGATAGCTAACGCCACAGACACATAATGTCCTATTTAGACGCGCACTTTTAGCCGAAAGCGTAAAAGGATATCAGTTATGTTCAATTTCGCAACGGTTCGTTTGTACTTGTCATTAATTGAGGTTTCGAATAAGGAAAGCTGTCTGGAGGTTGCTCTAACTTTGGACAGGTTCATCTGAACAGAAGCAACACTGAAACAGCTTTAGTTAGTTTAGCTGAACACTTAGATAGCTACTCACAACAATTGTCGTATGTTGTTGCTTTTATATCTTGCCTTATTTCTCAATAAAAACATGTTTTGACAGCTCTTCAGAATCATTTCCAATGGAAATGATTCTGAAGAGCTGTCAAAGCATGTTGAAAATTATTCTAAAGTGCTGTCAAAGCACGTTTTTGAGGATAAAAATGGAAAATAAACAGCAGACGACAAAAAAATAAGATAGCGGTGTAAGGGTTAAGCATAGTGTATTGCATATATGTGCAATGGGCTTGGGCTACAAGTTCTCACACCATTAGCTACAGCCCTTACCAAGTATGCAGGTACATGGGTACAGACAAATAATCACGTGGTATATGTTTCCAGAATGTAAGAGAAAAAAACTCGGATAGACAGAGAGGGAAAAGATGGATAATGAGAGAGGAGATTGTGAAAAAGAATGAAAGCATCATGTGTCACAAAGTACATATACATGTAGTATAGAAGCTAATTTATCGACAGATTTCAGTGGTCATTGTTACCAGCTGGTAGAGGAAATGTTGGACAATGGATAGCATCTGATAGAGCTTGCGTCCCATGCATCCACCAATGGTATTACTCAAACGTTTTCGTAGTTTTAATATAGTCTTGTCTATCTTTAAAAATAACAGTAAATTGCACACGTTGTTTTCTTCCGGTATGCCATGCAAAAGCATATTCGAGTTTAGAGGATAAAATTGTCGCAGTGACTGGCGTAAATTAGTTAGCAGGGGGCCGTTTCACTAACCTTTGTACGTCAAACGATGCTCAGGGGTCCGTTTCACTAAACTTCGTACGACTAAAATATTCGTAAGTGCAAAATTATGATAATCTGTAAATTTCACGTTAACAATGTTTTCTTGTAAACAATTATTGGATTTACATTTATTGAGCATAGGCTGCATATGCAGCCTATGCTCAATAAATGTAAATCCATCAACTGAAAATTCCAGACGATTCTAAATTTGCACTTACGGACATTATAGTCGTACGAAGTTTAGTGAAACGGCCCCCAGATGATACGTCACTTACCATATACATCACTGTCAGCTCTAATCTTGCCAATAGTTGCCAATTGTTGTTTTGTTTTTCAAATTGTTTGTATCTTGTCTTTGATAGCAAGCAGATTGATTTCCTGAGCCTTCAACGCGTTATTCACCTTTTGTATTGCAAACATAAGTAGACGTCCTATACCTGAGCATCCTTAGATTCAAAGATAATTGATTTGCAAATATGATGGAATATATGTATAACATATATGTGAACACTGTCTCGTTACTGTATCCTATACGTCACATGGAGTGGCTAAGTCGGCAATATTTGTGTATTCCAGCCGTCAGCCCGTTTCACCTCTTCTGAATTTTCTACGTATGATTAGCTGCAATATATATCATATGTTCTACTTCGCATTGTCAGTTTCTTGTCAAACGCACGAAGAGGTGAAACTGGCTGATGGCTGGAACACACAAAGATAACAGAGTTGGCCACTCCATGTACCGTATATAATACAGTAACAAGGCAGTATTCACATATACTAGTATGTTATACATATAGTCCATCACATTTACGAATCAATTATCTTTGAATCAAAGGATGATCATGGTAATGTTTACTCAGCAATATGCCTACTGACCCTTGAGCATACAATATAATACAACAAAATATTTATCAAAAGACGGCAAACAGTGGTGAAGTATGTATTGATTCACTAGTAAATACATGCATATTCAACATGCGTGCCAAACTATAATGCATTTGCATCATATTTTGGCCCACGATGTGAATACCATGTAGTTACATGTGTTTCCCTTTGACCATTCATCGTGTTCCTTTCCGGCAGACTGAATGTGATCTTCGACTATTTTTACCATTGGAAACTGGTATGCATGTAATTATATAATTCATTATGGACACAATAGCTATGGTATATATATTTCGAGAGTACATTGTGTATGATAAGTCTGCGCTAATGCCAGTATCATACCAGTATCAATACCTTCTACTCCCTTTAGGTAAAAGTCATCCTCCAAATCGTTTACATACATGGCAAATAAAAATGGAGAGAGATTTAATATTTGCGTACATCGACTTAATAGCATTAAACAATTTCCCTCTTATTCCTATCTGTATCAGCTTATAATACAAATTTTCCCGTACTACGTAATCAAAGACTTTCGAACAATCAACGAAATCGCAAAATAGTTTCGATCCCTTGTTTACGACATGCGAAATTAAGCCATGTAGTACAAATATATGATATATAGTGCTCATATTTCTTCTAAATCCTGCCTGGGATTCAACGTATACATAATATTTGTCTGCCCAATATGTACGCCTGTGCTTAGCAAGGTTATGCCGCGATAATTGTTTACCGTATTTATATCACCCTTTTTGTGCATTGGTACTATATGTCCTTCGCCCCAAGAATCAGGAACATATCCAATATTTAGAGCAGCATTAAACAACTTTGTGAAAAAAAGAGTCCGAATTGACCTTCTATGTATTAAACATTCATTTAATATCATATCTGGCCACCACTTTTAGAATTATTTAATTGTAGTATTGACTTATCTATTTCATCATCTGATATTTCAACATTCAGTCCTTCAAACATAATTTGAATTTCTGAATCTAAGTATCGTTCATTAAAGTGTAAAATATCGTAATCAGCTTGAAAAAAATTATTATCTGGATTATGTATTTCTTTAAAATAGTTGACGAACGAGTCGGCCGGTATTTTACTTGTATTGTGTATGTCAGATGCCTCCCTTAATAGTTTCCAGTACTCCTTTGCATTATCAACTCTTGCGCATAACAATTTATTTGTTTTTTGTTTACTCTGATCAAATTTGAAAGCACGAACTGCTTTTTATCCGAGCTATTAGCTCGGATTAAGTAACACGCGGTACTACGCCATAAAAAAGTAGTTCAACAACAGTAAAACAGCGAGCTATCTTACCGTTTCAGCGTATTACATGTGTTCGTTGCTTTTTTGTGCTATATGTGTGTTATTGCAAAAGTTTTTGTATACTTTATAAACTATTAACTGTTATGTATTAATATGAGTTCTGTGTTATGTATGTTGATATTTTGCGCAATGATATAATAGGGGGCGGGACTTCCATGTGACGTTTTTCTTGAATGATCAATCAGATTAAAGCTTACATTCTGAACGGCTCGATAAAATCCGACATTGGACAGCGAAATGATGATGATTTAAAGCAGAAACATTGTTTTTTGACATTTACATACTGTTTTAATCATCTTGATCCATCGATATTATTAATCAGTGTCCATTTTACTTAAAAAATCAACTAATCTATAATGAATTTAGTAAATCAGTTCGCGCGGAAATCAAAACTTTCCAAAGAGGTGCTAGCAATTTTTTGATAATTACACGTCGTGTGTGTTAGCGACTTGACGTTACACAGCATATACAGTACGATACACTTCACAAAGCGAATGCGAGAAACTGAGTTCGGATCGGCTAGAATTGGACAAGACTTTTTGGCACAAGAATATCCAAACTGTTCGGGTGTATTCGGCTCATTTTGTCAATGGTAAGTCCTTGATATTATAAATAATCCGATAGTTCTACGTGTCAGCTGGTGAGACAATGTAAGCTGGTGTAATCATTATATTGTGTGTGAACCCCACCCATAGCTCCAGATAATCTGCGTATTTGCGTAAATACCCAATTAAAATTGCCAAAATCCAATTGAAATCAGAAGTAGTGAGTATCAAAAATCAATGAGAACAATTGTGGTACCTTTATCACAATATAGCATATTTTTCTTATTTTTCCATGAAAACAACACATCCAAGGAGACAATTCTAATGAAATTCTAAGATATGTTTTCATTTCGAAACAAACTTTTCAATTATTTCTGTCTGTTGATGTGTAAACAGTAGTGTGATTTAATTTTACCCAATTAAAATTTTGAAATACCCAATTGCTTCAGAACTTATGGAGTAACAATACACAATTACTAATTCCTTATCTGGAGCGCTGCGGCCACCCACTGAATTATAATGTTTGACACCCGTGCTGTCACTGTACTTAACATGCTTAAGACGTGCGAGATGGTGTATTTTGATGGACCTCAGACAATAATAAAAAGCAGTTTGTGTGGAATTTCATGAAAAATGTTTACAGATTTTTCGATATTTTCTGTAAATCATGCCAAAAATTGATGAAATTCTCAGAGCAAATGTAGAATATCACCATGTTGTCACCATTCAATGTTATTTATGAAAGATATTGTAAATTTTGTAAATATTTTTCATCAAAGTGCGCACATGTTTTTACTTGCAAACTTACATGGCGCATTTCATATGTATAAAATTTGTCCTAAATTGTCAATATTTCAGTGATATTTCATAAGAGTACACCTTTTCTTTTTTATTTCTCCTCAAAAGTGCATGTAAATGTTGTGACCACTCATCTGAACCGTCTCAGCAAGAATGTTCAGATGGTGTATGCAACATATACTTCCGAGAAGAAATAATAAAAATAAGTTATTATATTGTAACTAAATGTATAAAGTTACAATATCCGACAAGTACACATGTATTTATTTGTTTTTAATATATATCATGTATATGTTTCAAGAAAGAAGGCATAGTTGTATGACCATCTTAACCCAAACTGGGCACCATCAGTTAATCTGGGCGGACAAAAGCGAGCATCACCTACATCAAGATATGATCGGCAGCAGGAAAAGAAGAGAAGGAAGCCAGCTGAATCCACAACTAGTGTTGGACCTGATCACACTGAGACGGGTATGGATATGGGTGACAGCGTTGATGAAGACGGCGTTCAGTCACAGACTGATGTTGATGGTCCACTCATGGAGGCTATGTCGCTGGAGCTGCAGGAACTGCGTACAGAGAATGTGGAGCTGAAGGAAAAATTGGCCCATTTGGAAACTAAATTCACTGCAGGTTATTTTAAGGGTAGTGACGAGAAGGTGAAACATTTAACAGGATTACCATCATTCACAGTTCTATCTATATGTTTAATTTTCTGAAGCATCACCTGCCATCCAGTCTGGTCATGCCCAAATTCAAGGTAATGATATTGACATTAGTGAAATTGCCAAATCTCTTTCTTGCGTATTAATTTGACACTACTCAATCAACAATATCTAGACTTTTTACACGGACAATTGACTGTATGTACAAGCGGCTAAATAAACTCATAAGATGGCCAGAGCGCGAGACATTGAGAAAAACCATGCCAATGGAATTTAAGAAGTACTTCGGCCACAGGTGTGCAGTGATAATTGATTGTTTTGAGGTATTTATTGAGAAACCAAGTGGTTTGAAAGCCAGAGTAGAAACCTGGTCTTCATACAAACACCACCACACTGTGAAATTTCTAATTAGAATTACTCCTCAGGGCAGTGTGTCCTTCATATCGAAAGCATGGGGTGGTCGTGTGAGTGACAAGTTTGTGACAGAGAACAGCGACTTCCTGTCCTAGTTATTACCTGGGGATTTAGTGTTGGCGGACAGAGGATTTGATGTCAAGGACAGTGTTGGCTCGGTAGCTGCAGAAGTGAAGATTCCAGCATTTACGGAAGGTCGTGATCAGCTATCCCCTCTGGACGGGGAATCAACGCGTAAACTTGCCCACTCAAGAATACATGTGGAACGGGTTATTGGTTCAGTTCGACAGAAATATACTACATAGAACAGTTTTCTTCCCATTAATTGTCTCATGAACAAGGATAAGTTTGGTAAGACGGTCACTGACAAAATTGTTACCGTTTCGTGTGGACTAGTAAATTTGTGTGACTCAATTGTTGATTTTAACTGAACCAAATTGATCTACACTGGTCCTTGCACTTCTTCGTGTCCTTTTGTAAATACTGAAATCTTCTTTTTCTGATTCACTTATTTCGCCATCAAACATTTACTTTTCTATTGATTGCAAGGAAATAGCGATTCTGCGATTTCGTTCGGCTGCCAGCATGGTACCGGTAAACAGGTCGTCTGTCGGTCGGTATAGTCGAATATAACGACCGACAGCCGACCTGTTTACCTGTACCATGGCGGCAGCCGACCGAAATCGCTGAATTGGTATTTCTGGGCCAGAGGTGTGGAATTTCATCAGATTTGCTGGCACCTTTTGAAATTAAAATCATATACATATCCCAATTCAAAACCATTTTTAATAGAAGCTAAACCTGTATACTTTATAATTTATTCCATTATCATGATTATCACATAAAGCATGTAATAATAAAGTATAAACACTCATAGTAAGCATGATATTACTTCCTTTCAATGGTAATATGACCAGTGTAGGCACAGATCAGCCTGCACATTCACATACAGGAGTGTGCTAGCAGATTAATATCCAGATTGATCAAACCCCATAAGGCCTTTTTCTCAAGCCACGGTCACATATACTTTTCTATATTTGTGATGCACCGTTAGAGAAAAAGTCCACTTACTTCACTGGTGCTGCACTCCGTACCGATGGAAATATTTCAAAACAATCCACTTGAAAGATACAATAGGCGCCATTAATTGTAAAAAAATGTTTCAAGACGAGTAGTAATTTTATTCCATTATCATGATTATCACATAACGCATGTAATAATAAAGTATAAACACTCATAGTAAACATGATATTACTTCCTTTCAATGGTAATATGACCAGTGTAGGCACAGATCAGCCTGCACATTCACATACAGGAGTGTGCTAGCAGATTAATATCCAGATTGATCAAACCCCATAAGGCCTTTTTCTCAAGCCACGGTCACATATACTTTTCTATATTTGTGATGCACCGTTAGAGAAACAGTCCACTTACTTCACTGGTGCTGCACTCCGTACCGATGGAAATATTTCAAGACAATCCACTTGAAAGATACAATAGGCGCCATTAATTGCAAACAAATGTTTCAAGACGAGTAGTAATTTTATTGATTTTTTAACACTCATCTAGAAACATTTTATAATGGCGCATATTGTATTTTTCAAGTGTATTGTCTTACATTTTCCACCGGCGCGGTGTGCAGCACCAGTGTAATAATGATAATTAAGATGCGCCATGTGATTTTTTACCTACAAAAATGGGCGTAATTTCATATAAAAAAATACAAAATATACGATATTTTCCTGGAATGACACCGAAGGTTGTCGAAATTTTCAGAGCAAATGCAGAATTCTATTCCGCATTTACTTTGAGAATTTCATCAACTTTCAGCATATTTCATGAAATTGCGCACCTGTTTGTAGGTACAAAATCACATGGTGCGTCTCGATTATACAGACAGTATATCTGCATTGGCAATATATACATTGAAGTTCACATACAGTACTTGCACACCAAATTAATCACCTTTTTACGCGTTTGTTTTTCTTAAATTCTGGCATCTGTCTACAGTCTGGGCAATAGGTGTATATATAAGATTTCGGCACCTCGTGTTAATTTGTGGCATTTTTTTAAACCAAGTTCAATGTCATTTCAAGGTCATTGAACTTTATGCTTGACGGAAGTCGAAAATTGCCAATATATGAGCCAATAGGTAGGTCATGGTCCTTAACTTGGAAATTGGCGTAAGTTGTTCAAAAACATTTTCAGATGGATATATTAAAGAATTTACGTAAACTACACTAATATTCAGTATATTATTATCATATGTTCAAGATGGCCGCCAAAAATCGGGTATTTATGAGATTTCGATTGACTTGCTACATAGTTGTGTAATGCTAAGCGCTTTCACCTATATTCAAAGGTTAATTCTTTCAACTGGAATAATAATGCAGTTAATATACTCAATTGTCAGAAAACTCAAAATGGCCGTCAAGTAAATGGCAATTCCATAGTAATTTACTAAATATAACTGGGATAATTTGGTTGGGGAGGAAATCAACACTTTTCTCACTTTTCCCTGAGATTCCGTAACTACTAAAATGTGGACATATATTGAACCCTGATTTGATCGACTAATAACATCATGCTCTGCATGACTTTTCATTTGTATTATGAATTCAAAAAAGTATATTTAAATAATTAGATATTAATTTAAATAAATATTTCGGCATCTTTACTCAATAAATTAAAATTGTATGTGTAGCTGAAATGAAAGTGAAAGTATAACGTTTGTGTTATATCCTCCGGGTTACAAATCGCTGAGGATTCCTATTTGAATTGGAAAATGATATTAATTTTAAATTTAGGAGACTGTGTCAGGAGAAAATGGACTGATGACATATGTCACCAGTCTGGTTCCTGAGCTATGACTGTGACAGGAAAAAAGGGACTGATGACATATGTCACCTGTCGTGTTCCATGCATGACTGCTCGCTCTTGTTTGTAATTGTTGTAAAATATATAAAGTTTAAACTGTGTATACAAAACTATAGATATACCACCCCCCACCCCGGCATACAAAGTGTGTCGATGGGTATATAGTTTTCGTAATTCCGTCCGTCCACGTTAAAGAGTTTGGGTACCCATTATCTCTGTGACGGAAAGTCGGATGGACCTCAAACTTCAAGGTCAAATTACTTAGACATTTGCATCCGTACGATTTGCCTTATATTTTTCTGCAACCGTAAGTCAGATTGACTTCAAACTTCATATACTTCCTTATCATCATCCATATTTTCATTCCATACATGTACCACACCCATGTGTCAAGATGAAATTACTTTGAACAATCATGTTTGTCAAGATAAATATTGTTTTTGCAGCATTGATAATGTATACTGATTCGACGAATATATTGATTTTAAATGGAGTATATATGATTGTTTGTGTGAAATATTAAATGGTTGAGCACGTACTGCGAAGGATTTCAGGACTTTCAGTCCTTTGATTTAAACTGTGATCGAGCTGATACCATGTTTTGTCTATTTTCATCGGTTTTGTCTCGTCTATGTTTATTTAATTTTTCACGAAATAAATCTTTATATCGTTCACATGCTTCGTCTAAAACATATGCCTTATTAATATTCATGTGTATATTAGGTATACTAGTTTTTACTTTAAATATCGGTGAGCATACTGTATCTAAAATGTCGTTAAGACCAGCCACGGACTCGTCGATATCATTTGTAGAGGGATCATGTATAGAAAGGGTCCTTACATAGAGAAGAAGATGCCCAAAGGAGACGCAGAAAGCCGCGCAAAGAAAACCTACATCATGATAATTCCAGCACAAAAATATTTACACAATTCCCTAACATTTGATTGGTCCGTTGCAAGTCTCCGTCCAAAATTTATATCCCAGTAAACTCCATGCCGAACTACTTTCCGTAACCGTCAGGCGCAGTTAAAATAATTCTTAAGAAAACGGCAAATAAACATTTTCTTGATGAATTTATTTCAAATGCTGGAATTATAAGGAATGAATGGCCTTTTTGTGGAAGTTATCGGGGATATAAACTTGGAAAAGTCGCGGGAATACTGGACGAGGCCTTAAAAAAATTACAATTTTCGAAAAAAAACAAAAAGATTTTTTCTTTTTTTTTTTTGTCGAAAATTGTAATTTGTTATCGCTTCGTCCAGTATTCCCGCGACTTTTCCAAGTTTATACCCCGATAAATTCCACAAAAAGGCCATTCATTCCTATAATAAACACATGACACGCGCACAACGGTGGCGGAGGAGCCTTCAACGCTGCATAAACATGTACTCAGCGACCAGCGGTGTGCAGTCCCAAAAGGGTAAAGTGGAATATATACAGTCGAACCTCCCCGAACGGCCACCTCTCTGCAACAACACCCTCTCTATAACAGCCACTATTTTATATCCCCACTGGATGATTTCCTCTGTATCTAGCCCTTAGACTGCTGAGCACGAACATTGTCGTCGGCTGTTGATTTTGCCTTCGTTCTCAATAAAAACATGTTTTGACAGCATTTCAGAATCATCCATTGGAAATGATTCTAAAATGTTGCCAAAGCATGTTTTTGATGATAAGTATCGATTAAAATAAATAAACAGCGGACTATACAATTTAATTCATCATTAACAACAGCCACCTCTCTACAACAGCCAGTTTTGCGTCTTACCATGTGTGGCTGTTGTAGAGAGGTTGCACTGTATACACATTAAAACAGAAGCAAACAATGCCTCACAACAACTATTCCCCAATGAACTATTGAGGAACTAGCAGTCTAGACATGAAAACGGCTAGTCAATGTTCCATATATCAAACACGACATTTCGATCGGTGTCATATCCGGGAATTAATTAATACACAGAACATTAAGTAATGAATAAATACATGTATGGCGGCACACGCACGCATTTCGGTATTGTTATGTCATAATTACACTGATACCTCTCTAAAACGGACACCCTGGGGATCTCCCAGGGTGTCCGGTTTAGAGAGGCTCCACTGCAAATATACACTTGTTGTGGAATTCGTGTTTGCTCATACATTGTATATCTGAACTACAGTGAAACCTCTCTAAACCGGACACCCTGGGGATCTCCCAGGGTGTCCGGTTTTGAGAGGCTCCACTGTAAAGATACAACTGTTATACAATTCGTGTTTGCTCATACATTGTATATCTCAGTGAACTACAGTGTAACATCTCTAAACCGGACACCCTGGGGACATCCCATGATGTCCGGTTTAGAGAGGCTCCCCTATAAAGATACAAGTGTTGTAGAATTAGTGTTTGTTCATACCAAGGATGTATTGCACATGTCTCACATGTTCATAAACTCTATATCTGTAGCTGATTTCACCAACATTGCAAAGTATACTTTTCTAGCTAAGTATACTTTGAGGGAGTAATCATTTGTTTTTCCTGAAATGCATTATTTCATATAGAACTAACAACTGCATATATTTGATGATTAAAAGTATGCATAATTATTATACTGAATGTATTACATTATCACAGCCAAAATGGCTGTGATAATGTAATAAATTCAGTATAATAAAAATTAATAAATTTATCCTAAAATTGAAAATTTCTCCCTCAAAGTATACTTTCCTAGAAAAGAAAAATGTGCAATGTTGGAGAAACTTCCCTAAACCGGACACCCTGGGGATCTCACAGGGTGTCCGGTTTAGAGAGAATCCACTGTAATTATACAATTGCTGCGGAATTATTGTCATATATATATATAGTTTGTGTAACCTTCTGGCCATCCCTTTCAGCGCCAATCTCAGTAGGCGTCGTAGGTCAAATGATTTAATTCCTTGGAATAAGACGCCAAGGGCCCATCATTCGGCAGTTGTCTGCAATTATCGGCAATACAACAATACGACGTTTTTCCTGGAATATGGGACCAGCCACGAGAAAAAAGGAGCTTATTTGAGTTTCCAGTTTAGCTCTGGATCAGCTACATGCAGCACACGCCTGCTGTATGGTATGGATATATTAGAGTCATTATAGGAATGAATGGCCTTTTTGTGGAATTTATCGGGGTATAAACTTGGAAAAGTCGCGGGAATACTGGACTGAAGGCCGGAAGGCCTCGTCCAGTATTCCCGCGACTTTTCCAAGTTTATAACCCCGATAAATTCCACAAAAAGGCCATTCATTCCTTATAATTCCAGCATTTTAAATAAATTCATCAAGAAAATGTGTTTATTTTCCGTTTTCTTAATAATTATTTTAACTGCGCCTCACGGTTACGGAAAGTAGTTCGGCATGGGAGTTTACTGGGATATACATTTTGGACAGAGACTTGCTACGGACCAATCAAATGTTAAGAAATTGTGTAAATATTTGTGTGCTGGAATTATTCAGTCATATACATGTATCAACCAACTGTTGTCTGCTTTTGCTTAATCTTTTAAGTACAAGTGTAAAATTATTATCAGGATATACACTGGCCACATATGGTTCTAATGTCCCGTTAATCAACCGGTGAGGCAAATATGTGGCTGTGACTGGAGAAATGTGGCTTATTTGTTTTGCGACTAGTGTAGATCCGGATCAGCCTGTGCATCTGCACAGTCTGATCAGGATCTGCACTGTTCGCCATTGCATCAATGAAAAAAACATCAGCAAAGTGTCTATCAAGGGATACAGATCGTTATCAGTATACATGGGTGTTCTATTTGATCAAGCGCTACACTTATCACAAATCCCATAAGGCCCACTACTCCATTCACAGGCAGATATAATTGCTCTCGTTTCGTGCGGTTCCTAATGACAACGACGGCGTACATTCCTTCCTGCCGCGCCGGTATATTGCATTTCCCGCCAATTATTGCACACCGCACTCAGACACCGATACACATTAAAATACACATTACTAAATGATTATATCTATATAGCGGGCACGTTTTAGAACTGGTGGAATAGTGACACAATTATACACTTATTTAATTCCTATAAAGAACATTGTGTGTCTAATGGGAGGGCATGTACCTTTCAATCTAAACAATATTTAACTCTAAGTAGTTTTTCATCAATGACAAAACAGTCACCCTCCCAAAACAAAATTATTTGATGAAATTCCATCATATATTGATTTAATTGCGAAAGAACGATTTTCCTATTTGAATTTAAAATGGAGGCTAAACATTATCTTTTTAAATAATTTTTGAATTTATGGACCGATGTAGATCAGCCATACACTACTTACTACATGCGCTTGTCTTGCCAAGATTATAGGAATGAATGGCCTTTTTGTGGAATTTATCTCGGTATAAACTTGGAAAAGTCGCGGGAATACTGGACGAAGGACGGAAGGCCTCGTCCAGTATTCCCGCGACTTTTCCAAGTTTATATCCCCGATAAATTCTACAAAAAGGCCATTCATTCCTTATAATTCCAGCATTTGAAATAAATTCATCAAGAAAATGTGTTTATTTGCCGTTTTCTTAAGAATTATTTTAACTGCGTCTCACGGTTACCGAAAGTAGTTCGGCGTGGGAGTTTACTGGGATATAAATTTTGGACAGAGGCTTGCTACGGGCCAATCAAATGTTAGGGAATTGTGTAAATATTTTTGTGCTGGAACTATACGTTAATTTCTTTATTTCAAAATACGTGAATATTGTGCTTGAAATCAACCAAGTTGCTATTGTATCCTAGTTCTCATATGTTTGTAAATAACATACTTTTGACAAGAAAGAATATCGTTATTATGGTATACCATGACATATGTCATGATCTAGTCCGCCTTCCGAATCAGGAGGATTATATTGACGGAGACACTCAACAAATACTTTATATCTGATAATAAAATGCAGACTTTCCTTGCAAATCACATGGATGCACTGCTGGCTGCATTAATATTGCCAGTATTTGTATACATGTATTTCTTTATTTCAAAACACTCGAATATTGTGGCTTGAATTCAAGCAACTAGATTGGCTGAGCCTGAGCTGTGCTACATCTCAGGCGCAGCCAATCAAATGGCTTGATTGTCAGTTGGCATTGCCAAAAGATGTTCAATGACAATCCGTGCAAGATTAACACATGCGGTTGTTCCGGAACCTCGCTATACGAACACTCCAATGGTACCCGTGGTGTTCGGTATAGGGAGAACAATGAGCGTGATTGACCGAGCCTGAGCTGTGCTGCACTACACCATCAATATCTCACAACTACGGAGCCCAGCAAGGGACGTAGAATTATTTTGTTTATTAATTCGTTCCCACAAAATATACAATTCGTTCCCACGAAATAACAATTTGTTCGCTCAATTTAACAATTCGTTCCCACGAATTAACAATTCGTTCCCTCCCACGGGAACGAATTGTCAATTCGTAGGAACGAATTGTTATATCGTGGGGACGAATTGTTAATTCGTGGGAACGAATTGTTATATCGAGGGAACGAATTGTTAATTCAAGGGAACGAATTGTTATATCGAGGGAACGAACTGTTAATTCGAGGGAACGAATTGTTATATCGAGGGAACGAATTGTTATTTCGTGGGAACGAATTAATAAAAAAATCCATGTCTCCTGCGGGGCTCAGTACACAAAGGATTGGTGACAACTTGAATCTTTACAGTCAATCATAGTTCTCTCGACGGAGCATATATAAATATCGTGTCTCGTAATGATGTACGGAATGACATTTACACGATAATTGTATATAAATATATTGTTTATGTTGTATGTGTCCAAAAGTTGAGACGTAAAACATGAGTAATCTGTCCATCTATCTGTCTTGCAAGCAATTGAAGGATCAGTGCATACAGTGAAACATATCTAAACCGGACACCCTGAAAGGTCCCCAGGGTGTCCGGTTTAGAGATGTTCCACTGAAAAATCGGATACGTATTTGCGTGCTTTGAAATCATGAACATACATTAACATCCGAGATAACTGGCCAAGAAACTTTCCTACAAATGGCTTTAAAATGCACAAATGCCACCGCAGATATTCATACGCAGTGATTAGGTCGTATTGACAGGATATCAAAAATGTTTCACGGCACCGTGTTTAACGGCACATACGCACTGTGTTGACGGGATAAATACTGATTGAACACGATCATTCGATTTATATTTGATTGATTTCAAACATAGTGTTATTCGTACCACAACCGTTCACAAATACCTTTAAAGGGACATTCAGAATTTTTTGAAAAAATAGTATTCAAAATAAAAATGTGTTTTCATCATGGCCTTGTGTAAAATTGTTTAATTAAAACTATATGGCGAGACTAGGACTGTTGGGTTGTTTCCATTTTCACGGATATCGGAGATAGGAAATCCGATATCTCTGTACCTATATGTGTGAAAATAGAAACAACCCAGCAGTCCTAGTATCGTCATATACCTGTATCTTCACTTAAACCACTTTACACAGGCCATGATGAAAACACGTTTTTATGTTATAGTATAGTATTTTTTTTTCTCAAAAAAATATTGATATGTCCCTTTAACCCTTTGAACCCGAAAGCCCGCTATAGCGGTTTATGCAAACAGTGCAGATCCAGATGAGCCGGCTCGTAACGAGGATCTGCACTTTTTGCAAGTAATTTTCATATTTCTTAGAACAAAAACACCCCCTTTTCATAAATGGATGAATCTGAAAATCATTTTGTGACCATTGGATTGGTCGGAACATTAGCATATCACAGTCCATTCCAGTTCCTTAGGGTTGAAAGGGTTAAATGATTACACAATGGTACGTAGTTAAGAATATCACTCACCTTAGTCTATTGTTGTGCCCCAGTTCCAAAATTAATCTGGAAGTCGGAATCTATTTAGTTTCTCTGCGCGGCTGCTCCATCTGAAATTAAAAAAAGTACTCTGGTTCTCAAATATCGCCGCGTCAGAATAAAATCCCTGCGCGTCGATCATTTTGTTGTCATGGAGAAATAAAATTGTACTGTAAATTCTCCACATGGTCATGATTGGTCCTCCCTGCTGATGCAGTGGCGATATAACGTCCGTCTACGTGACCATCGAAGAACACTGTGTACGGAAGGTCATTGTATACGGAAGGTCATTGAGCCAATTCCCTCGTTAAAGTCTACGATTGGTCCGGCGAGTGTAAGGGGTGCCTCCCATCTCCATCACCACCCAAAGTATATGTTGTTACCACTCAGTTGAACCGGTTCGGTTCAACTGAGTGGTAACAACATAAACCTTTGATGACAAAACATGAATTCTAAATATTTCAATAAAATTAGGATTGTTTTTTTGTCAAAGTTATTGGTCCGGCAGTCGCCTGGCCTGCCGGACCCGTTCCTGCAGCCATGCATGTCGTATACATGTATCAACAAAACCCACCCTTTTATCAGATAAAATCAGATAAAGTCTTATTCTACTATGTACTATCATATAGGGTGACACATCAGCTAATACATAATGACAGTTAAATCGCTGTCTTAATATGCAGCATACTTTATGGACGTGCGACATAGGTATGTAACATGTGACGTACTTTATGGAATTGCAACACAAGTATGTAACATGTGGTGGCGTACTTTATGGACGTGCAACACACAAGTATGTAACATATGGCGTACTTTATTGACGTGTAACACAAGTATGTAAAATGTGACGTATTTTATGGACGTGTAACACAAGTATGTAACATGTGGCGTACTTTATGGATGTGCAACACAAGTATGTAACATGTGGCGTATTGTATGGACGTGCAACACAAGTATGTAACATGTGGCGTACTTTATGGACGTGTAACACAAGTATGTAACATGTGGCGTATTGTATGGACGTGTAACACAAGTATGTAACATGTGGCGTACTGTATGGACGTGTAACACAAGTATATAACATGTGGCGTACTTTATGGACGTGTAACACAAGTATGTAACATGTGGCGTACTTTATGGACGTGTAACACAAGTATGTAACATGTGGCGTATTGTATGGACGTGTAACACAAGTATGTAACATGTGGCGTATTGTATGGACGTGCAACACAAGTATGTAACATGTGGCGTACATTATTGACGTGTAACACAAGTATGTAATATGTGGCATACTTTATGGACGTGTAACACAAGTATGTAACATGTGGCGTACTTTATGGATGTGCAACACAAGTATGTAACATGTGGGATTTTATGAACGTGAACACAAGTGAAAATGTCGTAATTATGGAGTGTAACACAAGTATGTAACATGTGGCGTATTGTATGGACGTGTAACACAAGTATGTAACATGTGGCGTATTTGTATGGACGTGTAACACAAGTATGTAACATGTGCGTATTGTATGGACGTGTAACACAAGTATGTAACGTAGTAATTGTATGGACTGTAACACAAGTATGAACATGTGGCTACTTTATGACGTAACACAAGTATGTAACATGTTGCGTATTGTATGGACGTGTAACACAAGTATGTAACCTAGTATCTGGCTTAGTTTCCACAAAACTACACAATAGGTATAGAAAATGTCCATTTACTTCAATGGTGATGGCTGTATATATGTTTTAGATATTTATGGACGTGTAACACGAGTGTGTAACATGTGGCGTACTTTATGGAAGTGCAACAAAATAATGCAACATGCGGCGATGATTGGGAAAATGGGGTATATGTATGTCCGTTGCAAAACCAGACCAGCCTTTGCATTGAGAGTTCGCCATTTTGTCAGTCGAACATATTGCTGGACATATTGCTGGAAAGTACAGACACACATCATGTTATAGGATAGGGTGTAGGATCACGTTGTTTCCGAACGACGTGACGTTATGTCACATATGACGTCACGTCGGAAAATATATTTCGGAAATGTTCGGAAACCACGTGAGAGAAACCCTGTAAGAGCGCATTGTACAGCCAGCTGTTGTTCATCGACGACTATCGTGCACGTGTATGATTAAGCCTAGTAAAATAGCTTCTTCTTTTTTAATTCGTTCCCACGAAATAACAACTCGTAACCTCAATTTAACAATTCGTTCCCACGATATAACAATTCGTTCTCTCTAAATAACAATTCGTTCCCACGAAATGACAATTCGTTCCCTCCATTTAACAATTCGTTCCCTCGAATTAACAATTCGTTCCCACTATATAACAATTCGTTCCCACGAATTAACAATTGTTAAATTAAGGGAACGAATTGTTAATTCGTAGGAACGATTTAATAAAAGAAAAAGAAGCATACGTCCCCAGCTGGACTCCGTATGACTGCGACTTGACATGTCCAATAGATGTTCAGAAACGTTGATAATCTGGGGCCCGTTTCACTAAACTTCTTACGACTAAAATGTTCGTAAGCGCAAATTTAGGATCGTCTAGACATTTCAATTGATGGATTTACATGTATTGAGCATAGGCATGTGCAGCCTATGCTCAATAAATGTAAATCCAATAATTGTTTACAAGAAAACAGTGTTGCTGTGCAATTTACAAACTATCATAATTTTGCACTTACGAACATTTTAGTCGTACAAAATTTAGTGAAACGGCCCCCTGTGCATGATTAACGCTGGCGGTTGTAAAACTTCAAATAGATTATTTGTTGTGCTACCGGTAATATACATGTTCATTAGGTTAGTTAGGTAATGTCACGACCGTTAGTTTAAACATATTTTATTTGCATATTGTTTGCAAGTTCATTGTCAGTGGCAAAGTTACTATATACAGTACTATGCAAATGGGATTGGATTGAAAGCAAAGCTTATTTAAATCCTCTCCCTTACATGTGACTAGATATCATAGGATGCCGAAACCAAGACATTCCTGCCATCAGTTTTTGAACAGTTTATATTATGTGATAATTGATATTTTCTGGATTATAAGTTGTTCTGGTTTCAGCATCGTCTGATACACGGCAATTACATTAAAGCAATTAAATTTAAAATTTCCGAAAAATATAGTATTGACACAAATATACAGGCAATAGGTTCTATATAATCAATTACGTGATACATGAAATGGAAAAAAAATAAGGAAATAAGCAAGCCACAATAGGAGTTGGAGTCTTGTTCCCACACCAAGCCATGCCCAGTTATCGCCACCCCAAGTCAGTTAGTGATAAGCATGTGCACACGCAGGCATCATTATATGGTGCATTAAAATCGACCGGTGTTTTGTATGAATAGTCTAACTGATGCGAAAATGGCTTCATTGGAGTTATTGTCAAGTTGTCTATTGCCATAGAGTATATTGTGGAGGGTGGGTTGGCAAAAAGTGTGTATGTCGTCTATTAGTTGAGCTCTATGTGCTCCATATTGAGTGCAGTGGAAAAAGAAATGGGTGGCATCTTCAACTTGTCCACAGTTATAGTTGGGCGAGTCAATAATGTTCTTACGATATAAATCATGATTGAGAGAACTGCATTTCGTTCTAAGACGTGTGTGTAATACCTGGACATACCTAGTACCACGACGGTTGAAATAGTACATGCTCTATGTCGAGCCATGGGTGATTAATGGGTTTGAATGGGTTTTATTGGTCGCTTGAGAATATCATTAAGTCGTCTAGCAAATTGGCAAAACAGTTTTACAAGCGATAATGCGAGTGCAACCATGTTGTACATGACATAATAGCTTGTTAGAATCTAGAGATACTCCGTGTTAGTGATCTTATAGCACTGGGACTGCACTCCGCGTCGGCGTAAACTGTTTCACATCGAAAACTGCACCTGTTTCCTGACAATATGTCACTCAATGTGCTTAGAGTTATTGCATAAAAGTTATTTTCGTCTAGTAACCGCCGCAATTTCTATGCACCTCTTATGTATGTAGCTGAATGGCAATTCGTCAGGAATCCGGAGTATAATTCGACGTGAAACATTTATCGCCGGCGCGGAGCGCTGCACCAGTGATTAAGTCGCTTTTTGGATTGGGGCCACAAATGGGGACATACGGCGGTTGATAGCCAGCCTAGATTCAGTGATTGGTCCGGGGCCTGTTTCACTAAACTTCGTATAACTAAAATGTTCGTAAGTGCAAATTCAGGATCGTCTGGAAATTGCAATTGATGGATTTACATTTATTGAGCATAGGCTTCATATGCAGCCTATGCTCAATAAATGTAAATCCAATAATTGTTTACAGGAAAACAGAATGTGAAATTTACAGATTATCATAATTTTGCACTTACGAACATTTTAGTTTTGTAAACAATTATTGTATTTACATAGCTATTGAGCATAGGCTACATGTGCAGCATATGTTCAATAAATGTAAATCCATCGATTGAAATTTCCTAAATTTGCACTTTTAGTCGTACGAAGTTTAGTGAAACGGCCCCCTGGTTAGAGCGGGAAATACAATTGTATTTCACAAACTCCAGTGCCGGGATCGCGGATCGAACACGTAGAAATCACGTCGTAGACAGGGAGATTGACTGGAATTGTAGCCGATCTCCGACTGTCACGCCGACAGTCGGAAATCGTAACCTCGCGGCTACAATTCCAGTCTATCTTCCTCTCTACGACGTGATTTGCACAAGTGGTTGATTGGCTATTCCCAGTGACATAGCGGAGATTGTCGGGGAAATAGAGAGTTCGCGTGCCGACGAAACGTGCTACCTCTGGTGGGATTTAATGCATCGTTCTGTGTAAGATATTTATCCTGGCACGACATGAACTTGTGCAAATCTGATTTATGCTTCAACACGGCAGGAAAACGACATTACCCATGATGAAAATAAGCTTTAATGTCATAATTCGAGAACAGTTCCTATTTTTAGACGTACTAAGTCAGAGATTATGGATGTATATTTTATCTATGAATGCACCCACAAGATTTCGAAATTCATTTGTTTTTCATTTTCAAGATCGGTGATCTTTCGCAATTTACGCAGTCCGTTTGAATTACGAGTAACAATTTGCAATTGATGTGTCTGTATTCTCATTATTGGTTGTTTGTCGCGATCGTTCTATTCAAACATAATTGTGGCTGTGACTGGAGAAATCGGGCTTACGGGATTTGTGACCAGTGTAGGTCCTGATCAAATAGCACACTCATGTAGCCTGATAACGATCTGTATTGCTTGTTAGAAGAATGACGGGTGTTTCATCGATGGAATGGCGAACAGTGCAGATCCTGATCAGACTGTGCGGATGCACAGGCTGATCTGGATCTACACTGGTCGCAAAACCCATAAGCCCCATTTCTCCAGTCACAGCCATAATTAGTTACTAAATATGATGGGATATTCAGTGAAATCGCCATGGCTCGAAATGCCACAGGCCTGCATATTTTGTTCGAGTGATCGCATCTTTCGAGCCATCGCATCTTGCGATTTTGGTATATTTGTCGACTACTGTACCCGTCGAATTTAGGAAATAACGAAGCATAATATAGTGTATCCATGTTTTAGATGATAATAGTATTTATTCGCAGATTAAAGTTATGATGTGGAATTACATAAATTATATTTAAATGTAATTACAAAACTATCTTTATTTCAAGTATTATCAAAAGATCCAGTATTTACTATAAATAGTGGCGCACATAAGTAATGTCGCAGGTGGTTGTGATGTCACTCGAAACAGTGGGGTATGTGCCCAGCTCAAACGATGTTGTTTACGGCGCCCATAACAAATCGGGAATCAGTCATGAATCGTAAAATATTGCGACGCGACAAAAGGTGCTTTAGACTACTTAGTTTGTGACCAGTATAAACGCTGATCAACGTACAGACTCCTGCAACTTGATATGGGTTTACTATTTCATTATATTATGCATCATGAATGGCTGTCGATGACGAACATTTCACGTCCTGAACTGAATATGCAGGCCGATTTAATGCTGCACTGATCTGCAATTCAGTAAGAGCAAATCATTTTTGTCACGACCAGTCATCTCTGCCGAACTAGGAAGTGTGGTATTTTTAATGGGCGTTTTTCGTTGTAACTTCCGAGTAGCCACTCGAATAACACGAGGACCACTAGAACAAGCAGAGTACCGCCGTGTATTATCTTCTCTTTTTATGTCGTCTTCAGAATATGTGAAACACATTGTCATCTAACCAAATAACAACAGATAAACGCCGCACCTGAACTCGAATAATAGTATCTCGTATATAACGATAAGCCACGAAACGACAGTAGCTGGGCCTGAAAACATATCATACTTTGCATAGCTCAATATCGATCATGTTTTGCCCTGACTAACCGTCAAATATCATCATCATATAGGATAACACTGTTACGGCTGAGCCTCCATATATCACATGCACTCACACTCAGCGTTTTTCACGGTCTTACATACCGGCTTCGTGCGATAGGAGAATGAACTAGCTAGGTTAAATTAACCGCCTCACTGTCTCCTTCATTTAATGCACATATTTCGACTGTATGGCAGATATTAGTAAATTCGGAAACAAACGGGCCCACGGTCATTGGCCTGCAATTTTTGTTTTGGGCTCAAATGCCTGGGTTTGGAAGGTCCTCGAGGCAATTCCTACCCTTATATATAAGAAAATATATAAGCAGAGTTCCAACTCCAGTTAAATAATGTTGACCTTTAAACCTTACTCGAGTAACTTTAATCGAATCCATGCCGGGTGCAGGGTTACTAGGGTTCTAACTCGACTTGAACCTGAGCAACGACTCTGGTTGTTCCAGTGATACTCGGGTTATTCGAGTATAAACCGTGAGTTACCACGAAAAACGACCAATGACTTACGACAGTCTCTGTTAAATGCGCCGAGTGGCCGAAGCCCAGAATATTTAATAAATCGCCGTATATCGTTGATCGCTATCAAAAACGTTAACGACCAAATTGCACCACTTTAAGCAATTAATTGCACTTGAAAAGAAACAACATTTCATAGACAGGTAGATCGCAGCTCGGTCTTTGATCGTAATAAGTCGGACGCGGAGGTTCGAAAATTAGCCAAGCCCAAACTTCGACATGACTTTCGAATCATCGTATAGCAAAATAGCGAGAAATGAGTCCGCGGGATTTGAAAAATGTTTCGAGTGATCGCATTTTTCGAGGAGTTGCATTTTGAGACATCGCATGTAAAATACATTAAACATATAGGGAAAATTATCGGGACCGCGACGCTATTTCGAGCGAGCCCGACATTACGAGCCATCGCATTTTGAGCGATCGCGATTTCACTGTATGTATAACAAATATTACTGTATACTATATACGACGCATGGAGTTGCTATGTCGGCCATCTTAGTGTGCACAAGTCATCAGTCAGTGTTACCTCCTGTTGCGTTTGACACATACCACAAACAATATGACATATACACAGCATAATGTGCCACATTTTCAATTCATATGCAATTCATATGCCACACATTTTGTAGTGTAATCACGAATATAACACGTGACTAAGTTCAAAACAGCGCCTAGATACGTAGAAACACAGAAACATAAGTTTACTTGGAAACATTACTGTTATTAAACCGTTTTCTGCTTCAAATTTAACATATCCGTTGACAGATTTACACGACACTCTAATTAAAATACGGTCAAGGCAATTAAGAACAAACTACATGCATGGATGTTAATGCGACAACAAGCCTAATACAATAAAAAGGAACACGCATATTCAATCGTCTGAAAAAGGGGCACTAAATGTTAGATGTATATACTTGAACCCCTTTAAATCGGACACCAAGAAAACACCTGCGATGTTATTGTTGATGAGTTTCTTGGTCATTTATCTCGGGTGATAACGTCTGTTCGTGATCACATAGCACACAACCATGGCTCAGAATGGTAAAATGCCTGATTTACAGAGAAACCTCTCTAAACCGGACACCCTGGGGACCTCCCAAACATTGGTAAATTTATGAAAATAAACCTGAAACATATAGTAGAACGTTCTCTTTGAATGTAACATAATTCCAGCACAAAAATATTTACACAATTCCCTAACATTTGATTGGCCCGTAGCAAGTCTCTGTCCAAAATATTTATCCCAGTAAACTCCCATGCCGAACTATTTTCCGTAACCGTGAGGCGCAGTTAAAATAATTCTTAAGAAAACGGAAAATGAACACATTTTCTTGATGAATTTATTTCAAATTCTGGAATTATAAGGAATGAATGGCCTTTTTGTGTAATTTATCGGGGATATAAACTTGGAAAAGTCGCGGGAATACTGGACGAAGGCCGGAAGGCCTCGTCCAGTATTCCCGCGACTCTTCCAAGTTAATACCCCGATAAATTCCACAAAAAGGCCATTCATTCCTATAATAACCAATAGATTCAAAATAAACAATTGGCATAAAAAATTACAATTTTCGAAGAAAAAAAAAATTGTTTTCGAAAATTGTAATTTTTTATCGCCAATTGTTTATTTTTATCGCCAATTGCGAAAGTGGCTTTTCCAAGTTTATACCCCGATAAATTTCACAAAAAGGCCATTCATTCCTATACTAAAAGCAGAAGATGCACAACATATAGCTGGGAATATTACAGTTTCAAACAATATTCTGAAATCCTGATCACATATCAATTATTCTTTAAAAATGGCATAGTATCAACATTTGGAACAATTCAAATATAGAACACTACTAATATAACACTGTTTAAGGATTGGTGCGATAAAGTCATCAAGTACAGTATAGGGCCTCTCGGATTCAGGGGCCCCGTTTCACTAAACTTCGAACGACTAAAATGTTCGTAAGTGCACATTTAGGATCGTCTGGGAATTTCAATTGATGGATTTACATTTATGGAGCATAGGCTGCATATGCAGTCTATGTTCAATAAATGTAAATCCAATGATTGTTTACAAGAAAACATTGTTAATGTGAAATTTACAGACTATCATAATTTTGCATTTACGAATATTTTAGTCGTACGAAGTTTAGTAAAACGGGCCCCAGTTGTGTTTAACATGCACATTGTCGTGTTTGATAATCTAGTAAGACTGGCAAAAACTAGAAATGTGGCCTGTCGGCACACGAATGCCCCCGCTGGCAGCCAAAGAAAACGATGCATCTTTGATTATAAGCCATTTACCCGAGCGTTAAGGTTTCGAACGCACCAAGTCTGTGACCTTGACCCTGGGCTTAGCGGGGGCGGGACGACTGTGGATGTGTCACAGGGTGGCAGAGGACCATT
Source organism: Conchocele bisecta (assembly GCA_029237695.1). Taxonomy (NCBI): domain Eukaryota; kingdom Metazoa; phylum Mollusca; class Bivalvia; order Lucinida; family Thyasiridae; genus Conchocele; species Conchocele bisecta. The sequence goes on from CM055276.1 coordinate 22,351,157, forward strand.
GGAGCAATGCGTGTGTGAAATGTGAAGCAAGGAAACAGAAATATAAGCCATTTACCCAAGCGTTAAGGTTTCGGGAGGTACCGATGTACGGACGGACGGACGTACGGACGCCGGTAACACTATATGCCCCCCCCCCCTCCCCCACCACCCATTTCGGTGGCGGGGGCATAAAACCCGCATGCAAATATTCCATCTCTGTCACAAGTTATGGAGCAATGACGATATCTTAGTCACTTATATCGTGTGTACAGAAACACAAATATGTGGCCGTGACTGTGGCCGTGACCCTGATCAAGTAGCACACTCCTGTAGCCTGATAACGGACCTTACTGTCTGTTCCATGTTTTGCTGCCGACGAACTTTTGGCTATTAAGCACATTAAATCTAAAAAATATTTAAAAGTAAGTATTTTTTAAGCAATAACAAAAGTCACCCTCCCCAAAAAAAAGTATTTGATGAAATTCCATCAAATATTTATTTTATTGCGAAAAAAAGATTTTCCTATGGGAATTTAACATGGGGGCTAAAAATAGATTTTTGTTAAATATTTTTTTTATTTGTAGACAGATTTTCAAAATCTAACTTTTGTTTTCTTAGTTACATCATTTTCAAGCTATCTCGCCAGGTTTCGGAGTCAATTTCCAAAAATTTTCGTTTTTTGATCAAGAAACGAAAAGTTTTGGAAATTGACTCCCCATGTTAAATTCCCATAGGAAAATCGTTTTTTCGCAATAAAATCAATATTTGATGGAATTTCATCAAACATTTTGTTTTGGGGAGAGTAACTTTTGTGTTATTTACGAAAACATACTTACTTTTAAAGATTTTTTACATTTAGTGTGTTTAATGGCCAAATGTTCGTCGGCAGCAAAACGTGGAACAGACAGTAGTGCTTGTTAGCATGGCACGTGTTAGGGGTTGGTACCAATAAGGTCACCAAGTGCATTATCATGATTATAGGGCCTCTCGGATGCAGTTGCCTTTAATTTGCGCATTATCGTGATTGATAATCTACTGTCTGTTCCACGTTTTTCTGCCGACAGAAATCAGAGCCCATGTGAAATTCAATTTCATGAGGCTCTAATATTACATCCCTTATCACATCGCCGTTTTCGTCGAAACCAATTAGGTAATTTATTCCGAAAATTAGCAAAATATTCAGAGCTCATGCGAGCTCTGAAAATTGTGCCAACTTTAGATACATATTCTTTATTTATAGAGGGTGACTCGGTTGGTCGGAACCAATCTTCACCGATGCCCTCTTAAGAAGTGCATATACAGTCGAACCTCCCCGAACGGCCACCTCTCTACAACAACACCCTCTCTATAACAGCCGCTATTGTATATCCTAAATGGATGATTTCCTCTGTATCTAACCCTTAGACTGCTGAGCACGAAAATTGTCGTCTGCTGTTGCTGTGCCTTCCTTCGCAATAAAAACATGTTTTGACAGCATTTTAGAATCATTTCCATGATTCTAAAATGTTGCCAAAGCATGTTTTCGATGATAATTATCGAAGAAAATAAATAAACAGCGGACGACAAAATTTAGTTCAGCATTAACCTCCCTACAACAGCCACCTCTCTACAACAGCCAGTTTTGCGTCTTCCCATGGGTGGCTGTTATAGAAAAGTTGCACTGTACATACATAAATATACAATACATATTGGAATGATTACATAATGTATGCATAAGTGAATTTATCATGAAGAAATAATAATGATGAGCCATGACGAAAAGTGGTACCTGTGTCCCGACAGTCCCATATCAGACTGCGCATCGACGCAGCTTGAACTGGGTCTAACACGTTGTATTCGTCGTGGTTTACGGAAAATATTTGATTTCCTGGAAATCAATATCGGTAAAAGCCGGTAATGCGATAAAGAGTGTTATTATATCAAATGCAGAACTTGGTAACAGTAATCTGTTGCCGACAGTCTGAGGCATGACAATTGCTTAATGCCACCGAATTTCATTGAGACGACATTAATCAACGTTCGGCCAGCTGATAGCACGGACCTGGCTGGGGCATACACAACCGTCTGCGCTAATCTCGGCAATATTTGTCAAATTGTGAATATACTTGAATATTACAGAGCTCCAATTAAGGTGCGTAATTTGGAGATACATTTCTTATTTCTCCATCAAAAATGGCAAGTTGGGAGTGCTTTAGAATCGTCTCAATGAGACGATTCTAAAGCACTCCCAACTTGCCATTTTTGATGAAGAAATAACAAAATTTCACCACAAGTTGGTCAAATTACGCACCTTAACTGGAGCTCTGATATTATTCTTGAAATAAAGCAGCTTGATTGGCTGAGCCTGGATTGTGCTCCACAGGTTCCAAATTCAATACACGATGATGTGCTTATGCAATAAACAGAAGCTAACATTTGTGTTGACTTGAGATGGTATTTTTAAGCTCGTTGACGGAGTTCATAAGTAACTCGACATAACCTCGTTTTTTATGAAATCGGTAAACTGACATAATAAATATTAAAGTATCTCTTATGTATTCTATGAATTGACTGCCCAGCGGATATACGCGGATACATGCGGAGCCCCGCAGGGGACGTATAATTCTTTGTTTATGAATTCGTTCCCACGAAATAACAATTCGTTTCCTCAATTTAACAATTCGTTCCCACGAATTAACAATTCGTTCCCTCAATTTAACAATTCGTTCCCACGAAATAACAATTCGTTCCCACGAGAACGAATTGTTAATTCGTGGGAACGAATTGTTATATCGTCAGAACGAATTTTTAATTCGAGGGAACGAATTGTTAAATTGAGGAAATAAATTGTCATTTCGTGGGAACAAATTGTTAATTCGAGGGAACGAATTGTTATATCGTGGGAACGAATTGTTAAATTGATTAACACAAAATAATCCATGTCCTCTGCGGGGCTCCGTAGATACACAAGCATACGCTAATATTGCCAACAGTTGTCAATTTCTTTATTTGACAATACTTTAATATTGTGCTTGAAATCAAGCAGCTTGATTGGTTGAGCATGAGCTGTGATACAGTTGAGACTCAGACAATCACATTGCTTGATTGCGAGTTGGTATTGCCAATATATGTTGAATAGAAACGTTGATACTCTGGGAAATGTTAACGCAGGCGGTTGTGTCCAGAGTCGCAGACGCTGTAAGGTCAGTTTTCTCAACATCGGACCTTTGCACACATCTTAAATGAGATACAGACGCGGGAAATTAGACAAATTGCGAAATATAATTATCGACTATAGCGAGGGGATCTGTGTTTAATTCACGACGCCATGCTGAATGTCTAGCCACATATTTACGTGAAAATATACACCATATGTATAGGTTATTTGATTTGTATGTGGATATATGCACGAGTTCCGCAGCGTGCGATATTGCGCGAATATTGTTGCGCGGCGGAACGAGTGGCATATATCCACATACAAATCAAATAACCTTTTTATTAAAACGTACATCATTCGCAATTTATATGCGCTTCAAACAATATAGAAATGTAAATAGAATAAACAAATTAGTGATGATTTAGAAGGAACTATTTTGCCATGTGAAAAATAGTTCCGGCACTGCACAATATGAACTCACGAGACGTCAATATTGACGTATTGCGCAGCATTGTGTTTCAATGGGAAACGAAAGTACGTAAATAATTAATATCCGTTATTTAAGCTGGCTTATGTCTGTATATTCCTATTTTCTGATTAGGCCATGCAAAGTACGTTGGTTCTCCGGCACGTAGTTGCGGAAAGTAACGCTGGAGGACGAATGTTTAATACATTGAATGTATTTTGTATGAGATCAACGTCTGGGAATGTTTTCAAGTCGTCAGATGCAATAAGCATGTCAATTTAACATGTGGTTCACAGATACGTTTAATAAAGTTACTATAACCTCATTATACAAATTAACAATTCGTTCCCACGATATAACAATTCGTTCCCACGAATTAACAATTCGTTCCAGTGGGAACGAATTGTTAATTCGTGGGAACGAATTGTTAAATTGAGGGAACGATTTGTTAATTCGTGGGAACGAATTGTTAAATTGAGGGAACGAATTTTTATTTCGTGGGAACGAATTGTTATTTCGAATTAATAAAAAACAGAATTCTACGTCCCCTGCGGGGCTCCGTAAGAGGTGATATAGCGTTAGTCCATGTACGTACGTTAGCAACACCGTTCATTTGTCAATAACGTAATAACCGCTTCACTGATTTTGATAATATTCGACTATAATGTGTGGCTATGATGGTTCTTTGTTTTGCATCCGACCCTCGTCCAACCAAGATCAATGTCACTGACGACGTATGTTTATTATTATTATTTTTTTTTTTTTATTTTTTTTTTATTAGTACTATTATTATTATTATTATTATCATCATTATTATTATTTTTATTATTATTATTATTATTATTATTATTATTATTATTATTATTATTATTTTATTATTATTATTATTATTATTATTAGCCAGGCTGCCAGTTTAGCTGCGTAATAACGTTGACCTTGTCTCAGTGGTGTTTCTTTTTCAAATTATGAGAACTTTGTATGTAACCTAATAAAACATAATCTAATAAAACATAATCTAATAAAACATAAATCTAATAAAACATAATCTAATAAAACATAATCTAATAAAACACAAACGCAAAACCGAGTTTCTCCAGGTTTCTAGATGTCTGACGCAATAAGGAAGTAGATTATTCACAGCAAGTTTCCATAGCTAATAGTCGACAAAAACGATTTGTACAACATGCGGTGTTATTGATTGGTTAACCCTTACACTGCTGACTTCAATCGTGTCGTCTGCTGTTTATTTCATATTTTCCATTTTTCTAATAAAAAAACATGTTTTGACAGCACTTTAGAATCATTTCCATTGGAAATGATTCTAAAGTGCTGTCAAACCATGTTTTTATTGAGAAAAAGGCAAAATATTAAGCAACAGCAGACGACATTTTTCGTTTCCAGCATGCTAAGGGTTAAAGTTCGCAACGTCGCTGTTCCAGGAAAATGATGTAAACAAGAGTATTGTTCATTTTAATGCCATATTTGGTTATTTACAGTTGTGTAACTATCAGAAAATGCAGTGTAAATATAAGTAATAAAACCATGGGCTGTTGCGTTTCCTGGGGTGACAATACGTTTGATATGTTTAATGTTTGCGTCGAGTCCTTCGGGTTCCACTTTAAACAGACCAAATGTATTTAACACCTCAGTAAACGCAACAGCCCATGTTTTTTCCTTAATTGCAAAGCATCCAATTACGTATCAGAATGGTAAAATGCCTGATTTACAGTGGAACCTCTCTAAACCGGACTCCCTGGGGCTCATGCGAGCTCTGAAAATTGTGCCAACTTTAGATACATATTTTTTGTTATTGATAGAGGGTGACTCGGTTGGTCGGAACCAATCTTCACCGAGGCCCTCTTAAGAAGTGCATATACAGTCGAACCATCCCGAAAGGCCACCTCTCTACAACAACACCCTCTCTATAACAGCCGCTGTTTTATATCCTAAATGCATGATTTCCTCTGTATCTAACCCTTAGACTGCTGAGCACGAAAATTGTCGTCTGCTGTTGCTGTGCCTTCCTTCGCAATAAAAACATATTTTGACAGCATTTTAGAATCATTTCCATTGGAAATGATTCTAAAATGTTGCCAATGCATGTTTTCGATGATAATTATCGAAGAAAATAAATAAACAGCGGACGACAAAATTTATCAGCATTAACCTCCCTACAACAGCCACCTCTCTACAACAGCCAGTTTTGCGTCTTCCCATGGGTGGCTGTTATAGAAAGGTTGCACTGTACATACATAAATATACAATACATGTTGCAATGATTACATGATGTATGCATAAGTGAATTTAACATGAAGAAATAATAATGATGAGCCATGACGAAAAGTGGTACATGTGTCCCAACAGTCCCATATCAGACTGCGCATCGACGCAGCTTGAACTGGGTCTAACACGTTGTATTCGTCGTGGTTTACGGAATATATTTGATTTCCTGGAAATCAATATCGGTAAAAGCCGGTAATGCGATAAAGAGTGTTATTATATCAAATGCAGAACTTGGTAACAGTAATCTGTTGCCGACAGTCTGAAGCATGACAATTGCTTAATGCCACCGAATTTCATTGAGACGACATTAATCAACGTTCGGCCAGCTGATAGCACGGACCTGGCTGGGGCATACACTACCGGCTGCGCTAATCTCGCCAATATTTGTCAAATTGTGAATATACTTGAATATTACAGAGCTCCAAATAAGGTGCGTAATTTGGAGATACATTTCTTATTTCTCCATCAAAAATGGCAAGTTGGGAGTGCTTTAGAATCGTCTCAATGAGATGATTCTAAAGCACTCCCAACTTGCCATTTTTGATGAAGAAATAACAAAATTTCACCCCAAGTTGGTCATATTACGCACCTTAACTGGAGCTCCAATATTATTCTTGAAATAAAACAGCTTGATTGACTGATCCTGAGTTGTGCTCCACAGGTTCCAAATTCAATACACGATGATGTGCTTATGCAATAAACAGAAGCTAACATTTGTGTTGACTTGAGATGGTATTTATTAAACAAGTTGACGGAGTTCATAAGTAACTCGACATAGTCTCGTTTTTTATGAAATCGGTAAACTGATATAATAAATATTAAAGTATCTCTTATGTATTATATTAATTGACTGCCCAGCGGATATACGCGGATACATGCGGAGCCCCGCAGGGGACGTATAATTCTTTGTTTATGAATTCGTTCCCACGAAATAACAAATTCGTTTTATAACAATTCGTTCCTCATTTTTTACAATTTCGTTCCCACGAATTAACAATTCGTTCCCTCAATTTAACAATTCGTTCCCACGAAATAACAATTCGTTCCCACGAGAACGAATTGTTAATTCGTGGGAACGAATTGTTATATCGTCGGAACGAATTTTTAATTCGAGGGAACGAATTGTTAAATTGAGGAAATGAATTGTCATTTCGTGGGAGCAAATTGTTAATTCGAGGGAACGAATTGTTATATCGTGGGAACGAATTGTTAAATTGATTAACAAAAAATAATCCATGTCCCCTGCTGGGCTCCGTAGATACACAAGTTGCATACGCTGATATTGCCAACAGTTGTCAATTTCTTTATTTGACAATACTTGAATATTGTGCTTGAAATCAAGCAGCTTGATTGGTTGAGCATGAGCTGTGCTACAGTTCAGACTCAGACAATCACATTGCTTGATTGCGAGTTGGTATTGCCAATATATGTTGAATAGAAACGTTGATACTCTGGGAAATGTTAACGCAGGCGGTTGTGTCCAGAGTCGCAGACGCTATTAGGTCAGTTTTCTCAACATCGGACCTTTGCACCCATCTTAAATGAGATACAGACGCGGGAAATTAGACAAATTGCGAAATATAATTATCGACTATAGCGACGGGATCTGTGTTTAATTCACGACGCCATGCTGAATGTCTAGCCACATATTTACGTGAAAATATACGCCATATGTATAGGTTATTTGATTTGTATGTGTATATATGCACGAGTTCCGCAGCGTGCGATATCGCGCGACTTTAGGAGCGCAATATCGTTGCGCGGCGGAACGAGTGGCACATATCCACATACAGATCAAATAACCTTTTTATTAAAACGTACATCATTCGCAATTTATATGCGCTTCAAACAATATAGAAATGTAAATATAATAAACAAATTAGTGATGATTTAGAAGGAACTATTTTGCCATGTGAAACGTAGTTCCGGCACTGCACAATATGAACTCACGAGACGTCAATATTGACGTATTGCGCAGCATTGTGTTTCAATGGGAAACGAAAGTACGTATATAATGAATATCCGTTATTTAAGCTGGCTTATGTCTGTATATTCCTATTTCCTGATTAGGCCATACAAAGTACGTTGGTTCTCCGGCACGGAGTTTGCGGAAAGTAACGCTGGAGGACGAATGTTTAATACATTGAATGTATTTTGTATGAGATCAACGTCTGAGAATGTTTTCAAGTCGTCAGATGCATTAAGCATGTCAATTTAACATGTGGTTCACAGATACGTTTAATAAAGTTACTATAACCTCATTATACAAATTAACAATTCGTTCCCACGATATAACAATTCGTTCCCACGAATTAACAATTCGTTCCCGTGGGAACGAATTGTTAATTCGTAGGAACGAATTGTTAAATTGAGGGAACGATTTGTTAATTCGTGGGAACGAATTGTTAAATTGAGGGAACGAATTGTTATTTCGTGGGAACGAATTGTTATTTCGAATTAATAAAAAACAGAATTCTACGTCCCCTGCGGGGCTCCGTAAGAGGTGATATAGCGTTAGTCCATGTACGTACGTTAGCAACACCGTTCATTTTTCAATAACGTATGAACCGCTTCACCGATTTTGATAATATTCGACTATAATGTGTGGCTATGATGGTTCTTTGTTTTGCATCCGACCCTCGTCCAACCAAGATCAATGTCACTGACGACGTATGTTTATTTATTTTTTTTTTTTTATTTGTACTATTATTATTATTATTATTATTATCATCATTATTATCATTTTTATTATTATTATTATCATTATTATTATTATTATTATTATTATATTATTATTATATTATTATTGTTTATTATTATTATTATTATTAGCCAGGCTGCCAGTTTAGCTGCGTAATAACGTTGACCTTGTCTCAGAGGTGTTTCTTTTTCAAATTATGAGAACTTTGTATGTAACCTAATAAAACATAATCTAATAAAACCTAATCTAATAAAACACAAACGCAAATCCGAGTTTCTCCAGGTTTCTAGATGTCTGACGTAATAAGGAAGTAGATTATTCACAGCAAGTTTCCATAGCTGATAGTCGACAAAAACGATTTGTACAACATGCGGTGTTATTGATTGGTTAACCCTTACACTGCTGACTTCAATCGTGTCGTCTGCTGTTTATTTCATATTTTCCATTTTTCTAATAAAAAAACATGTTTTGACAGCACTTTAGAATCATTTCCATTGGAAATGATTCTAAAGTGCTGTCAAACCATGTTTTTATTGAGAAAAAGGCAAAATATTAAGCAACAGCAGACGACATTTTTCGTTTCCAGCATGCTAAGGGTTAAAGTTCGCAACGTCGCTGTTCCAGGAAAATGATGTAAACAAGGGTATTGTTCATTTTAATGCCATATTTGGTTATTTACAGTTGTGTAACTATCAGAAAATGCAGTGTAAATATAAGTAATAAAACCATGGGCTGTTGCGTTTATTGGGGTGACAATAAGTTTGATATGTTTAAAGTTTGCGTCGAGTCCTTCGGGTTCCACTTTAAACAGATCAAATGTATTTAACACCCCAGTAAACGCAACAGCCCATGGTGTTTTCCCTTAATTGCAAAGCATCCAACTACGTATCAGAATGGTAAAATGCCTCATTTACAGTGGAACCTCTCTAAACCGGACTCCCTGGGGACCTCCCAGAACTCAGCTTATTCTACACAACCGCCTGCAGTAATCTTGCCAATATTTGTCAATTTCTTTATTTCAAAATACTTAAACATTGTGCTTGAAATCAAGCAGCTTGATTGGCCTAGCCTGAGCTGTGCTATATATCAGACTCAGACAATCAGGTTGCTTGAACACGAGTTGGCATTCCCCATAGATGTTGAGAAACGTGGATAATCTTGCCAACATTAACACACTTCAGCCTAAGGACAGGACAAAATCATTTTAGTTGAAAAAATCTCAATAATTTGTTCTTTACTCCATATAGGTATATATTGTTACCACTCATTTGAACCGTCTCGTCGAGACGGTTCAAATGAGTGGTAACAACATATACTTCTGAGATGAAATAAAGAAAATAGGGAATTTGTTCCTCAAAAGTTTCATACTACTATAATTGTATCCCGTCGTTAATGGGTTAACACAGGCGGTTGTGTATTCCTAGTGGTCATATGTTTGAAACTAACCCACTTTTGACCGGGACGACTATTGTTATTATGTAATGGCGCAGGCGGTTGTGTACGGAGTATAGATACACTCACCCTCCCCATACAAGGTCTTCATGAGATGCATTTGGTGGTCCAGTCCAGACTTATGTCGTTTTTGCAAAGAATCGATTTCCGTGTCGGAGACACGTAAATTGATTCTTCGCAAAAACGACAGAAGTTCGGGCGAATATATAGAGACCATCAAATGCAGCTTAACAAAACGAGTTTGATGCGCCATATTTCATCAAAATTCGTTACGTAATAAGACCAATATAAAAGATTACGTTCTTTCAATCGGATGGATTCTGGAAGTTTCAGTACTTGTTGTTGTTGTTAGTACCACGTGATCATACACCCTCCCCATGGTAACTGTCATATCAACCTTAACATACACTTCAGCGATGACATGGCGAACAGTGACTGATTCGGGATACACTGATCGCAAACGTATTGAAGCCCTCAGAGCTCCAGATAAGTGTTGTGTCTAAAGAGTATTATATCCCCATATTCAAATTAAATGCATATTTGACTATTACAAATGTATGATTGATTTTTTTCATTATTAAATAGGGAACAAAGAAGAAAATAATTCACTTATTTGAGCTGCAAAAAGCAGCTCAACTAAGTAAATTTCAACTTTATTACAATATTGTCACTACTCAATTTGCAAATCAATGCGTATTTTCACATTGCTGTGAGTATTTTGTTTTGATAATCAATGCGTATGCTGGTAAAATAAGTACGTAAAATACGCCAATACGCACCTTATCTGGAGCTCTGACTGACCTTACGTCAGGGGTCAGTCTGACCTTGATCTACGCTTTCCAGAAACGTCAAACCCACGTTTTCCAGAGGCTCATTTCAGACGGACACCGTCATTTTTATTAATTGTGAATAAATTATCGGATCAAATTCAACAATCAACGCTGCTTGACTTGGTATTGTGATTGTGCTAACAGACACAATGCCGTGCAGGCATGCATTTAGGCAATAAATGTAGTTAGTATTAATGGCGACATTATCTTTATATGAATTGAGCATTTTATTCTGGGAATATAAACGTGCCATGACAAAAAGTATGACGTCAATGAAAGATGCACACTTGTGCATGCGCTAATCGTGCACATATTTGTCAGCTTCTTTATTTCAAAATATTTGAATATTGTGCTTAAAATCAAGCAACTTGATTGGCTGAGTCTGAGCTGTGCTACAGCTCAGACTCAGACACTCAAATTGCTTAATTGCGAGTTGGCATTGCCAATATATTTTCAGAAATGGTAATAATCTGCCCAATTCTACAGCTCAGGCTCAGCCAATCAAACTGCTAGATTGTGAATTGACAATACATATTCTGAACTGTTGACATCTGACCAAGAATAATTCCAGCACAAAAATATTTACACAATTCCCTAACATTTGATTGGTAGCAAGTCTCTGTCCAAAATTTATATCCCAGTAAACTCCCACGCCGAACTACTTTCCGTAACCGTGATGCGCAGTTGAAATAATTCTTAAGAAAACGGAAAATAAACACATTTTCTTGATGAATTTATTTCAAATGCTGGAATTATAAGGAATGAATGGCCTATTTGTGGAATTTATCGGGGATATAAACTTGGAAAAGTCGCGGGAATACTGGACGAGGCCTTCCGGCCTTCGCCCAGTGTTCCCGCGACTTTTCCAAGTTTGTACCCCGATAAATTCCACAAAAAGGCCATTCATTCCTATAATAACAGCCTAAATGTGTGCATAAAGCGTCTTCCGGTGAGCTCTGTAGCCTATTTCACGAACCTCCGTTAGTCGACTAAACTCGGTTAGTCTGCTAAACTTTAGGCCATTAGTCGACTAACGGGGAAAAACGCATTTCACGAACACGTTAGTCGACTAAGCAAAGTCTACTTTGCTTAGCCTCCTCGTTAGTCGGCTAAACTTTCGGTTAGTCTACTAAGCAAAATAGCTTAATCTACATAAACTCAAATATATATTGCTAGCTCTAAATATTTCGAGCTAGCAATATATATTTCGAGCTAGCAATAAAACATTTCGAGCTATCTCCAATTCTAGCTCTAAATCAATTAATGATATCTCAAATTGATTTGTAGCGAGCATTTATAACTTTGATTTGGAGAGCTCTCTAAATCATTTGGAGCTATTTCGAAATCATTTAGAGCTCTCGAAATCATTTCGAGCTAGCTCTAAATCAATTAATGATAGCTCAAATTGATTTGTAGCGAGCATTATATAACTTTGATTTGGAGAGCTCTCTAAATCATTGGGAGCTATCTCTAAATCATTTTGAGAGCTCTCGAAATCATTTGGAGAGCTCTCGAAATAATTTCGAGCTATCTCTAATTCATTTCGAGCTAGCAATATATATCTTATTTGGAGCTAGCATTAAATCGCTTGAAACTATGAAAACGATGTCTCCCTGAATTATTGAATTACGCATTGAATTACGCAGCACGATTTACCCAAATATACCCAAATCTTCATGAAAAATAACATTTATGATTATATTATATACTTTTTCTACAATATATCATTAGTATATTATATAATAACCACATTTTGACCGAAACATAGGATGAATAAAGCACATATTTCTCCGGGAAAACGATTAATGATTTCGAGATATCATTAATTGATTTCGACAGCTCTCCAAATGATTTCGACAGCTCTCCAAATGATTTAAAGATAGCTCCAAATCAAATGTTATATAATGCTGGCTCCAAATGATTTTGAGAGCTCTCCAAATGATTTAGAGATATCATTAATTGATTTCGAGAGCTCTCCAAATGACTTAGAGAGCTCTCCAAATAGTTATTGCTAGCTCCAAATATTTGTTGCTAGCGTCTTAGAGCTAGCAATATATATTTCAGTTTATGTAGATTTGGCGTTCCATAGGAATTCCAAGATGTCGGCCATTGCGCTTGTAGTTGTTTTCCGCTTCCGTTCGCGTCATCCGAATATACCGGAAACAGAAGGGATTTCCCCGAGGATTCTCCGACCTTGACCTTCGAATGATATTAGTCTTCTAAGTTTAGTCGACTAACCATAGTCTGCTAACAAAATCGTTCGTGAAATGCAAACATGTCAAAAGTTTAGTCGACTAACGGAGGTTCGTGAAATAGGCTATAGTAGATGTTCAGCATACTGGAAGAAGAACATCAACAATATATACCTTCTACACATAAAACACACCAGTGAACAGCATGAGCAAACAGAAAATACATGATATCGCGATGACTCGAAAGCCCACGGGCCTGCACATTTTTTATTTCGAGTAATCGCATCTTTCGAGTTATCGCATCTCGCGATTTTGGTATATTTGTCGACTACCGTACTCGTCGGATTTAGGAATAACGAAGAACAATAGAGTGTCCATGTTTAGCTGATTATAGCATTTAATTTCAGATTCAAATCTGCATGTGAAATTAAATAAACTATTTGCAAAAATGTATTTATTTCAATCATTATCAAAGGATAAAAAGCTCCACTATTTACTAATAAATATCGGTGCACATAGCAGGTGGTTGTGACGTCACTGTACGTGAGAAAATAACGTGCAGTGAAACCTCTCTAAACCGGACACCCTCGATGTCCACATGGTGTCCGGTTTAGAGAGGGTTCACTGTAAACCATCCATTTGATCAATTTTACAATATGGCTAAGGAACAAATTGGTGAAATATGGTAACATTGTTTGAACAAACCCAAAAAATATGAAAATCAAAATGAATGCGTCACACCATGATGCGCTTCGCATGTGGTGTTCTGCTGGACAGTAGCGGTCTTAAACATAAACACATATATCTGCTGGACAGTAGCGGTCTTAAACATAAACACATATATCTGCTGGACAGTAGCGGTCTTAAACATAAACACATATATCTGCTGGTTGCGATCTTTACTGCATGAGTCGAAACGGACACAACCCACAGTGGTCACTGCGGTAAAACTAGAGACAAACCTCTAGGGCCAAATCCACTCTAGAAAGCACGGGACCCACACATCTGTACATGTACAATAACATACATTACATTTACAAATCTAATCATATCTATCTTTCATATGAGAAAAGTACTTGTTCATGCAGAGACTGCTATCGCAAGAATGACGATACACGCCTTACAACCCGCACATCACGTGACAAGAACCAGTCCTGCTCGCTGCACGTGCTACACTTCCGTGTATTGAAGACAACAGTTTTCCGCTATGCTTGAGCGCACCGCGGAACACTATTAATCAGAAGGGACTGAGCTAAAACGCAGACCTTTATCATGGTGTGCAGCATTGGTACCTTTTGTTATCCCGTCAACACAGCGCGTATGTGTCGTGAAACACGGTGCCGTGAAACATGTTTCCTATCCAGTCAATACGACATAATCACTGCGTATGAATATGTGCGGTGGCTGGGGTTATTTGTATTGCATTTTACAGTTATTTGTAGGTGTTGACGGGATAAATAGAATAGTAGGTTAGTGCCGTGAATGGGAAAACATATCTGGCGCGGCAGAGCCTCGCCCATCCCGTTTCCAAAGCCTTGCCAGAAATGTTTCCCATTCACGGCGCTAACCAATTATTCTCTATGTATACCTCATGTTGCCATGTCATATGAGCTGAGTGAATAAACGATTAGTATTATTATTATTTTGTGTTCCGTGTTTTATCCGCTGTGCTAGCCATTCATTACAGATATAATAACACTATCGGAGACAGAGCGACATTATTTATAACCACTTCACTCACGTCTGTCTACACGATATGACGACATACATTACACCAAATAAATGAGACAGTGGAAAAAGGGGGCTGACTTCACGAGGGAGCCCACTTCTTCCACTGACAAAATTAGGAGATAACTGTATTGAAATTTGTAATTTGGGGAGATACTCGGTGGATTTACGGTTGGAAACTTCGATTTACGGCGACGCCGCAGCAATATTCTGAAAGGGGTAGTATTTCAATCTGGTTATTACTTTATGCTTAACATCCAATATGGCCGCCAAAAGCACAACAAAACGCAAACAAAACTGAAAAATATTAGGTACTTTGCTTACAATGAGTTATGTCTATTGACACGTTGTAGTAGTATAACTAATTATTTTGGCTGTGCTAAGCACAATCTATTTTCATTTTTTTTAATCCAATATGGCCGTCGCCAACCACTAAAATCGTCAGAGGTCGTGCAGTTGCAGTGTATGAGACGTAATATGTCTATATGTGCTGTTGCGTATGCTCAAGCGACCAGTTTGATCTGCGTTGATTATGCCGTCACTTTCTTCTTTATGGTGAGTATGGAGAGTATTCTGTTCGCTGTATCCATGTCGTGATACTTCCCCGCACATGGGCAAAGCTAAGGGCCCACTTCACCATCTGATGATAATCTGTGGCCAGACCTACAACCCCAGCTGGTCCGTGCCCCAGCCGCATGTATGTTGTCTCTATGAACATGTCTGTCCAAGTTGCATTATAGATTCCCGGGAGGTGGCGCACAAATTCACCGTTCTGTAGCCTTTTCATCATCTCGGGAGGGAGGCATTTCATATGGTAAATGTAGAAATCACCATAACGCGCATAGTTGTGGCAGCCAGCAGAATGGAAATACGGTAACATCGCTTCTGCAGCGAGGAGGTGAAGAGCCTAGTCACTCTCGTGTTCAGCACCGAAGAAGTTCATCATTATGATGACTGATTTGAGCAGATTGTCAGTCCACAACTTTGTAGTTCTGCTTCGACTTGCTGGGATATCTAGTTCGCCAATGAAGCGAGTGAATGAGGTAACACCCCCCCCCTCCCCCCCCCCCCCCCCCCCCCCCCCCCCCTCCCCGCATGTACTACACCACGGAGAACCTCATCCACTAGCATCCTGAGAGCGTGGAAGATTTGTTGGTATTCCTTCCCACTTAACAATTTATCAACACTTCCAAATGTGCTGGCTATGACCTCTTTCATGCCACTACCAGCCATGATGACAGATGTTGCGTGAATAAAACTCATTAACATACCCATGTCACCGAGTACTGGGACGACTGACTTAAAGTATGAGGGTTCGTGGAACAGTATGTCTATGGTGACTTTGTAGAGTTGCTGATCAACTGTAAAGACTAGAACAAGTGGCAGGAAGGCAACCTAATCGGTTTCGAACGATATTGCATTGGTTGCCGTTTGATGGTTTTCAACTTGGGAACCACGTCATCAAGACTGTCAGTGGAAGTAAGCTGAACCTGTGGCATGACCATGGCGAGACAGTGGACGCAAAGCTGGCAGTTGGGAGACGATATTTAAGCATCACAATTATCACAGATACAGTGACTAAGACCGTTGCCACCAAAAACTCCAAACCCTGCGTCATCATATGTATGTGACACATGTACAGCTGCTGAGTAAGTGAACAAGCGAACTTTATCGTATAAGCAGCAAACAGAGTGCTTGGACAACTCGGAGATCAATATGTTGTTTCGTCGCATGAGCACACCTAATGCTACCTGCAGATATGTTGGTTGGGAACATACCAAGCATGAGCATATCGATATAGGTGTAAATCATACCGTAGTTATCCTAAATATTCGGACATAAATACCCGATCAAAATTGTGTAGACCCAGATAGACGGTTCCTGAATGAGCAATCTGATCAGGGTCTACATGGTTGGCTATTATGCCAGCTTGCTAGGTAGAAGCCTAAACACACCAATAACCATCCCATTAGATTCATAGCACATAAAAAATAAGTATAGAACCCAAGAGTGTGTTTGTATCACAAATATGAAACTTGTTATGGTCATTCTAGTAATATAAAGCGGTTGCGGCGGCCATATTGGATTTTCAAAAATGCCAATGGAAGAAATTGTTCACACCCTCTGAAAAATGTTGGCTTAGACCTTTATAAACATAAATAAAATAACAGAAAAAGTCTGGACTCCATTTCCACCCTATAGATGTGTAATTTCCTCCTGACTATAAGTATCTCTATTTTAATGTACGACCATCATTTCTGACTCATTTTCCTGATGTCTGAACCAAATACCAATCCATATGGGCATACCCATTACAACCCTCACTATATTGGCCGATTTACACCTTGGCTGCAACCGTGACAACTGCCATAAACATAATACACGAAAAGAAATAGTGCAAAACAAATACGTAAACTAATGAATAATTGTGTTACCATTTACAAACTTTTATTTCATCTATATATTCTTTATCATCCACCAATTATTAGTTTATCTATGGTTCAACACTACATTACATATTAAAATGACTGTCCAATGACCTACATTGCTGGGAATTCCCATTCAAAGTTAGAAAAAAATGGCCGACATCGCTGATGCTTGCTTGTCGAGCTTGTCATTTTATAGTTTTATAGTTTTATAGTTATGGCTGTGTATATTCACAGTGCAATTTTGGAAATTATAATGCGATGGATGTTGGTAAACGCTAGGGTCGTAGGCTGTACAAGGATGTGATTATCCACCCTTTGCTGGTGATTGTGGAAGTATGGTGGGTAACCCGTCAACTTCAAGTAACCAGTGTTGTGACAGGGCACCACATGACCTTGATGCTGGACAGGTAACAGCTGTTGAGTGGATACAGAGTTGGGAGCGCTCTCGTCTTCTTGATTAGCTCCAGCATTTTTGAGAATAGCCGAATACTGACGTATTTGGTTGTCCGAACAATCTCTATTGTATGACTTCACAGAACTTTCAGGGTGAAACGGCGCGCAGGAATACATCTAATTATGTAAATGTGATCACATGACATGCTACCTACTTGCAGGTAATTGATCAGCCAATCAGTTTTCAACAATTTCATTATTGTTCATTAGAATTGAAGATATATGACGATCCTAGGACAGCTGGGTTAATTCTATTTTCCCTCATATAGGTACATACATATCGGATTTCCTAGCTTGTTGAGTTCAACAAGATAGACAATCTGATACTTATGTACGATACCGGGGAAAGTTTAAACAACCCAGCGGTCCAAGTATATTCAGATATCTTCGATTAAATCACTTTACACAGGGCCATGATGAGAACACATGTTTATTTATATATATTTTTTTTTTTTTTAAATCAGATATGCCCCTTTCAAGTTACTATTCACGTCCAGCCTCCTTGCATCAATACGGCATAGTATGCTCTAGCAGTTAGCCCCCATTTTTTTAAAGAGCAAAAGGAGCTCATTATTTCCAAAAAAAATGCTACAGGTAGTAAAATCAAGGGACATTTTAATCACGAATTTCGTGGAAATGACCCTTTATTATATACCTACCCATGAAATACATAGTTATACGATGTAAATAAAAGTCATATGTTCTCATCGATGAAATAAACAACTTCCGGTGAAAATACAACTACTTCCGCTATCTATATTCATAACGCGCATCTGCACAAAACAACGCAAATAGGCTGCAATACACATTCATTACCGTATACAGTCTAAAAATAACTGCTAATTTTCATGGAGCGGTATATAATAAATAGAATATTTATATTTTTGCAACGAATATGACATATATGTTCATCTCGTGGTGTGAAATGTCCATTCAAATTTGAAGCTGTATTGGTTACCTAACATGGCGCCTAACGGCACTCGTGAAATATGGACATTTCACGCCACTCGATGAACATATATCGTGAAATATAGACAGTTCACACCACTCGATGAACATATATGTCATATTCGTTGCAAAAATATGAATATCCTCTATATACTATGACATTGTAACTACGCCCGGAGGAGCGTTTATTGGGTGTATAACTAACAAAGTATACTTTGAGGGAGAAATATTTCAATTTTAGGATAAATTTATTGTTTTTATTATACTCAATGTATTACATTATCACAGCCATTGTGGCTGTGATAATGTAATACATTCAGTATAATAATTCCGCATACGTTTCATCATTAGTCGTTAGTTCTATATGGCATAATATATTTCGGGAAAAATAAATGATTACTCCCTCAAAGTATACTTTGCTAGAAAAGTATGCTTTGCGATGTTGGTGAAATAGGCTACAGATAGGCTACAGATATATTCTCAACGAAATCGATTGGCTGCCTCCAAACCTCATATCATGATTAAATATATATCCGCTTACCAATGGTTACAACAGTGTTTTCCCATTGATACTGTATTATGCAACCGGCTTCGTTAATTGTGTCCACATTATCAACGTGTTTGAACATCTATTGGCAATGTCAACTCGCAATCAAGACATTTGATTGTCTGGGCCTGTAGCCTATTTCATCAACATTGCAAAGTATACTTAACGACGCATTTGTGCCACGACACGACACAAAATTTGGGCAAATCGTGGGTCATCGGGCACCGTCGCAAGACAGTCCTACGAAATGTTGAGCATCGTGGCATCGACTTGCCGTCGTGAGGCAAAATTGGACATGCACCTTTTTTGTTCGACGATTTTTTGTGGTATCTATGTCTTGTGGCTGTCGCGAGTCTTTCATACGACAGTCTTGTGACTGTCGTGCGATAAATATCTTGTCGTGTGTACCAGAAGAAAATGTTTTAGTCAAACAATCTTACGACTGTCGCATGACAGTCGCGAGACAGTTGCAAGATTGTCTTACGAATATTATATTTCGTAAGAGGTTCGCACAACATTGCAAGTCTGACGTGCGTTAGTCTTGCGTTAGTCTTGCAACATATTTTCGTTTTTTGAGGGGTATATAGCTCGGGCGAATGAACGCTTGGAAATAAAAACTGTCTGTCGTCGCTGAGAGAGGATGGCTATTCCACCTGGATACAAACTTGGATTAAATTTGCAAACAGTCGAATAAATTAAAGTGACAAATGTCAAACATTCGGGCAGAACTTCGATGTTTCCACTGAAAGATCTCGAGAGCAAATGGCAGGCAACAGACCGGGCCTCGTTATATAGTCGGGAGACGGACGCGCAAGCGTCCCACGAGTGACCCACGACTGTTGTGCGGCAGTCTTGCGTGAAAAACAGCCCCCGACAATGCCCGACAACTCACGATGGTCCCACGACTGTCTCACGACTGACTTGTCGCGTACCCATCGCCAAACCATCGTTAATGTGTCGTAGCCCTTGTGACCACTCGAAATATATTTCGGACATGTTGCAAGATCTGGCCACGACAAATATGTTATGGGTCTACCACGACAAAATTTCGTACGATCCGTTGTGCCCGGGGCTTTATCAATGGTTAGAACAGTGTTTTCCCATTGATACTGTATTATGCAACCGGCTTCGTTAATTGTGTTCAAATTATCACCAACGCTAAATCAATCGAAATCGCCCACAGCACCGTACCACCAAATATAAGCCAATCAATGAACGGTAGTATCACACGAGTACCGGGTGATGTCTAGACTTGTTAATACACATCGAGGATATCAATAGGATGCATTTGGCACACTGGTGAGGGTGTCAATGAAACCGTCGACGTGCATAAAAATAGCTATCGCAGTTAGCTTCCATTTCTGAACATCAATTGGCAATGCCAACTCGCTATCAAGAAATGTGATTGTCTGGGCCTGAGCTGTAGCTTACGGAAGCCCCAATAGGGCCACTTCACTTTTTTTTTTATCTTTTCTTGAATTTTCGAGATCTTTTCTTGAATTTTCATAATACTTTCAAGAAAATTCAAGAAAAGATCTTGAAAATTCAAGAAAAGAACTTGAAAATTCAAGAAAACATCTTGAATAAATGGAAATTAAAAAAAAGTGAAGTGGCCCTAATGGGCTTCCGTAGAAGCTTGATTGAGGAAAGTAACGCTTACGTACAAGTCTATAATATACAGTGGAATCTCTTCAACTCTTCAAACCGAACAACCTTACGACATCGATGTGTTAAATTATGACCGATTTCACTATAGGAATGAATGGCCTTTTTGTGGAATTTATCGGTTAATTCCAGCATTTTAAATAAATTCATCAAGAAAATGTGTTTATTTTTCGTTTTCTTAAGAATTATTTTAACACGCGCCTGACGGTTAAGGAAAGTAGTTCGGCATGGGAGTTTACTGGGATATAAATTTTGGACAGAGACTTGCTACGGACCAATCAAATGTTAGGGAATTGTGTAAATATTTTTGTGCCGGAATTATTGTCAAATATCGCTGATGTGTATCAATTGTATCCCAGGTGTCCGGTTTAGAGAGGTTCCACTGTAATAAGTAATGTATGTATAATCGCATATATACAATGACGCGTTTAAAGGTGCATGCCCACTCAGTACATGTTCTTTATAGCAATTAAATAAGTGTATAATTGTGTCACTATTCCACCATTTCTAAAAATTACGACTGCCCGCTATACAGATATAAATAATCATTTAGTAATACTTATGTTACTGTTAGTGACTCGCGGTGCTATCAGGCTATTTTCATATGCAAATTAGGCATGCATTTTTTTTAATTATTTATACTATATAAATGCGTCACCTGAAAAAAATATATTTTCGACAGACTATAAAGTATAATCATTATACATCAAAACATAAATGCAGATAGTAAATAGTAATGTCCGTTAACATTTAAGGAAACACGATTATCGCCCCTGATATCAGTGTGGAAATTTAGTAGTAGGTCTGATATAAAACGTATAATAATGCCAATCAATACAAGGGGTAATGGTTAATGAATGTTTACTTTGCCAGAAAATGTCTCAGATGATGTCTCTGATATAAAGAACAGTTTGTGCCCAGTGAGTGGGCATGTACCTTTAAAATTCACCAGTATATTATGTGGATATCAACTGAGTGACTATCTGCCCTGGGGCATTATTGTCATCTCATTCCGTGTATGTGGCAGCAGAAGCACCCGGCATACCCGCTCTATCACCCCAACATCCCCACATACATCCCTAAAGACGTGGATAGTGATATACAGTGCAACCTCTATACAACAGCCACCCATGGGAAGACGCAAAACTGGCTGTTGTAGAGAGGCGGCTGTTGTAGGGAGGTTAATGCTGAATTAAATTTTGTCGTATGCTGTTTATTTATTTTCTTCAATAATTCTCATCAAATACATGCTTTGACAGAATTTTAGTGCTCTCAAAACAGGTTTTTATTGAGAAAGAATGCAAAAGCAACAGCAGATGACAATTTTCGTGCTCAGCAGTCTAATGGTTAAATATAGAGGAAATCATCCATGTGGGATATAAAATAGCGGCTGTTACAGAGAGGGTGTTGTTGTAGAGAGGTGGCCGTTCGGGGAGGTTCGACTGTATTGAAATCCAATTGTGAACAGTGTTCATGTCGCCTTGGTTTGAATGACAAAATTGGCAGTTAAAATTAGTAAAGTCACAAACTTTGAGTCAATTCTCGATAGTGAAGATAAAAGTGAAAAAATGGGCTGAATTGTAGCACTGTTCACCCTCCCCTAATGTCTGTTTCACGAAAGCTGCCCAAATTTAACGGCTAAATAGACCATGTAGAAACAATATTGTTTTCGATAATATTATATTTTATCAATATTTAAGAATGGGCCTTCTTTTATTTTGTGAACTTTTGTCAAATATAGAATTTATTACGAAAAATTGATTTGAGCTGGGGGAGAAGTAACAAAAAAAACGAAAATAAATGTTGATAAACTTTAATAAAAAAACACATTCATTTTGCATTGTTTCTATAACCGTAACATTGGGGCAGGTTTCGTTAGGGCTAGGGTTACACTAGGGGAGGGTGAACAGTAAGGGGGAGTATACACGGCATGTATGATCATCCTATTTACTTAGACCTCTTTTCCACTGATCCCTTCAATTTTGCTTGAGAAACACAGACGTGTTGATGGATAAAATTGTAGTCACCCCCCTGTCTTGTTCAATACCGTCACCACCCATCTACACACGGACACGACCGTCACCACCCATCTACACACGGACACGACCGTCACCACCCATCTACACACGGACACGACGTAACATCTAATGGCGTTCTCTGTAACCATTATTACATAATAATATAAATGTATTATTTATTGCATAAAATGGGTTTTCACAGTGTAATAACACAGTGTAATAAAAGCATAATACATTAGTGTAATAAATATGCAAATGAGCCGCTACAGAAAACATGTTAGGTAACCAATACGGCTTCAAATTTGAAGATGTGCTTATGCAACATATATATAGAGGATATTCATATTCTTGCAAAATATGAATATTCTATTTATTATATACCGCTCCATTTAAATTAGCAGTTTTTTAGACTGTATACGGTAATGAATGTGTATTTGCAGCCTATTTGCGCTGTTTTCTTTCAAATACGCGTTATGAATATAGATAGCGGAAGTAGTCGTATTTTCACCGGAAGTTGTTTATTTCATCGTTGAGAACATATGACTTTTATTTACATCGAATAACTATGTATTTCTTGGGAAGGTATGTGTTTGTGTTGATTTAATATGATATTTGTTAAACCCGTTGACTGATTTCATAAGAAACTCGGCATAGCCTCGTTTCTTATTATTCGTTATTATTATTCTTATTATGGCTGAGCCAGAGCTGTTCTGACGTCTGATTGAGCTGTAGCACAGGCCCGGCTCAGCTAATCAATTTGCATCATTGCCAGTTGACATTTCCAATATATGTTCAGTGACGTTGATAATATTGGCAAGATTATTGAAGCCGGTTGTGTATCAGTTAAGCCATAAAAAGTACTTTGGTTCTAAGATATCACCGCAGTGTATACCATATATACCCAGTGCTTCAGATAAGGAATTAGTAATTGAGTATTGTCACTCCATCATTTCTGAAGCAATTGGGTATTTCAAAATTGTAATTGTGTAAAATAGAATCACACTACTGTTTACACATCAGCAGACCGCACTTATTGAATAGTTTGCTTCTAAATGAAAACACATCTTGGTATTTCATTAGAATTGTCTCCTTGGAGACAATTCTAATGAAATACCAAGATGTGTTTTCATGGAAAAATAAGAAAATATGCTATATTTGTGGTCTGTTTATTGTTTTCTGTAGCATGATAAAGATACCACAATTTTTGTATAGCCTTTTGATACTCACTACTTCTGATTTCAATTGGGTTTTTGGCAATTTTAATTGAGTATTTACGAAAATATTCACCTTATCTGGAGCTCTCCATACCCACTACTGTACTCTGTTATTAGCTATAAAATCCAGTGACATGTAAGCAGTTACCTGACGCATATTGTCCCTGATGTCTACTCACCTACTATGCGAGTAAATATGGCTTTACCTGGGCGTTATGGGTAACGTGTACACGGCTGTTCTAACTTTATTTCGAGATTGATGGGGAAACTACTCAGATATCTTGTCTTTTGTATTGTTTGCTGGCATAATATGTATAGCTTGCCGTTGTCATATTTCTCTATCATGTATTGCACTAAATTGTATTTAGTTGACTGTCATATTATTTGCTGTATGTGTCACACGTACGAAGTGGTGAAACTGTACGATGGCTTGTACATATAAAGATGGTGGAGATGACAACTCAATGCTTCATAGAGTATACAGTAACACGACAATATTCACATATGTTATACTCATATATCACATCACCCTTATGAAGCAATTATCATTGAAGTCAAGTGTATATATCTATGACCTACTTACCTTAAAAATAAATATATTAAAAAAGAGCCGCCCTCCCGCGTTACATTCCGCAAACCCTGTGTCGGAGAACGAATGTACATTTGTGTATGGCCTTATACATTCTCACCGACAATGTTTCAGAATGTACACGCCTTTTCGTATCTGGCGCCCGTACTATTACTTAACAATACAAACACTATTAAAATTAACAGACACGTATGGCGTATTGTACCAACCATGGTAAGTATTGAATTAGCTGATTGAGAAAATGTACAGACATTTATTATATATGTGTAGCATTTATGTCCCAGATAAAAATGTACGCTTTCTTTATTCCTCCAGTATAGGTCGCTGATCGTACGGGTTTTGCAACCAGTGTAGATCCAGATCAGCCTGTGCATCCGCAATATATAGGCTGTCATCAAGCTACAGGAGTGCGCTATTTGATCAGGAGATACACTGGTCACAAATCCCCTAAGCCCCATTTCTCTACTCGCATACAGATCAGGCGCGGATCCAGGATTTCGGGTTAGGGGGGGGGCGTAACTATTTTGCAATACTTGACTATATTATCGAACGAGCTAATATAGTCAAGTATTGCAAAATAGTCGACCGAGCGGAGGCTAGGGGGGTCCGGGGGCATTTCCCCCTGGATTTTTTTTTGAAATTTCCTGCGTTCTGGCGCATTTTGGAGCAAAGCTATTGACACTGTCACAGTATGTTTAGATATGATTTTTGATTGAAAACGTTTAAATTTTGAAACAATAAGACAACGACCGAAAAATGCATGGCTTGGTATGAAACGTGCCTTGTAACTTGTAAAAAATCTTTACTCGGCGAATTTTAGGGGGGGGGGCGCGCGCCGGGTCCCCCCCCCCCCCTGAATCCGCTCATGCACATATACTAATATGTTAACGATCCTCTGGCGATAATGGAATTGGTTTGAGATGCGATATGTTGTTCTTACGGTTGCGAATATCAATTGACGTCTGTTTCCATAACTACGGTCGAAGACCTGTACGGATCACATATGGTAAGAAGTACATGGTTGTTTGATCGAAATGGTACCGTGCAACCTCTCTACAACAGGGGGCCGTTTCACTAAGCTTCGTACGACTGCATTTGCAGCCTATGCTCAATAAATGTAAATACAATAATTGTTTACAAGGACACAATGTTAAATTTTGCACTTACGAACATTTCAGTCGTACGAAGTTTAGTGAAACGGCAGACAGCCACCCATGTTAAGACTCAAAACTGGTTGCTGTTGCGAGGTGGCTGTTGTAGGGAGGATAAATATAGAGGTCCATTTGGGATACAAAATATCGGCTGTTAAGAGAGGGGACTGTTGTAGAAAGGTGGCCCTTCGGGGAGGTTCTACTGTATATTTATATATTATTGGACTTTGTATGTGAATATATGCACGAGTTCCACAGCGTGCGATATTGCACAATATCGGTGCGCGGCGGAGCGAGTGGCATATATCCACATACAAATCAAATAACCTTTTTATTATATACGTACATCACTCGCAATTTATATCTCAAAAATATACTAAATATAAATAAAATAAACAAATTAGTGTTGATTTAGAAGCAACTAGTTTGCTATTTGAAACGTAGTTCCGGCACAGACCAATATGAACTCACGCGACGTCAATATGGATAAATATTGACGTCTAGCGTTCCCTTGTGTTTCAATGGGAAACGAAAGTACGTATATAATAAGGAATCGTATTTAACCCACACCGCCGGCAATCTGTGTTCAGAATACAGTTGATCCTGTCTAAACCGAACCGGGTGTCCGGTTTGGAGAGGTTCCACTGTAATTCGGCCATATAAACACCACGTGGCGTATTGCGTGCTTTGCAATCATTAACAGACATTATTATTAGTAGAGATAAATGGCGAGGAATCCATTATTATTTACGGAGTATCCTGTTTAGAGACGTGTTACTGTACAGTACCGCCCGCGTTAATATTGTCAATATTTTTTTCAATTTCTATATTGCAAGCTACTTGAATATTGTAAACAAGCATCAAGCAGCTTGATTGATTGAGCCTGAGCTGTAACACAGCTCAGGCTCAGACAATCAAATTGCTTGATTGCGAGTTGGCATTGCCAATAGCTGTTCAGAAACGTTGAAAATCCTGGACTTTGAGTAAACGAGTGTAGCCTGTAATTGAATAGTGTTCTTCAAATAAAGCAGCTTGATTGGCTGAGCCTGAACTGTGCTACAGCTCAGGCTCAGACAATCAAATTGTTTGACTGTGAGTTGGCAATGCCAATATATTTGTCAGATACGTTGATGGCAAGATTAACGCAGGCGGTTGTGTAATACGCCGGCTGACACTCCCAGTGTGTCCCGTATGACGCTACACCAGCGTAACGATACATTTATTTGCTGCATCTATAAATTGCGAGACAGGTCATCTCCTAATTACCGTCAACTAATCCAATATATCCCGTTGTAATTAAATATAAATACCCGTCTCATAAATAACCCAGGATCGGGCAAATCCTGGCCTGTTTCGTCTCTAATCCGTCTAAATCCCGATCAAACCAATCTACTCATGTAGTCCGCTAACAATCATAAACAGATCAGTGGATAATTAATTCAGGTTTCGAAAACTGGATAATGAACAGTGTAGACACTGGTCAGGGCGGATTTTGTTGTTGTTGTTGTAGGAACAAGGAAGTTGCTTCCTTCGATTTTCTTCGATAGTGCGATATATGAGACAAGCCATGTGATGTTGTACCTTGTAAAAAGGTTTTTCAATTGTTTACTGAAACTGTGATATGTTCTGTAAATGACGACGAAAGTTGACGAAATTGTCAGAGCAAATGCGGAATATATAATATATTCCGCCATTTTTCTGAGAATTTCATTAACCTTTGATGTCATTTCCGAAATATATCACAGTTTTTTGTAAATATATTTTAAGGAAAAATGCTCATCTTCTTGTGTACAAAATAGCATGGCTTGTCCCATTTAATAACAACCGCCAGTTTAGTACAATCGTTTCTGTGGAGTCTCAAACAGTAATTTATTCTAGAGAAAACGTATGGATGGGAATGGGTTTGCACCATCACAGTACATTTGCCTCTGGATGATGATTGAGAAAATATGCAACTTTCAGTCTCTAGTTCCGCAAGTGATCAGTTTTTGTGGGGATAACATATTTCAGTACTTTCAGTACTTTGATTAACTGAGTGGGAAACCATTGTATAAATAATAAAGCAAATGGCGTTATCCAACTACCAAGGGAAGTAATCGTTTCTATAAATAATAAAACAAATGGCGTTATCCAACTATCAAGGGAAGTAAACCTTCCTATAAATAATAAAGCAAATGGAGTTATGCAACTGTTGAGGGAAGTAATTCTTACAATCGTACAGCAATTCCAAGCCGAAAACATGTAAGGAAAGGACGGTAAACTGGCGAATGACAGTAACTGACAGTGAATGACAGTGAATGTTTGTGTAGCCTGCTGTCCTGGTCAGAAAATATACGATATACAGTATATACTTCATAATTGAGACATGCCATGTGATTTTGCACCTAAGAATATGTGCGATGTTTCATGAAAAATATTTACAGAAACCGTGATATTTTCTGTAAATGACGTCAAAGGTTGGCGACATTTTCATAGCAAATTTAGAAGTTTATTCCGCATTTGCTTCGAATATTTCGTTAACTGTTGACGTCATTTACGGAAATTATCGAACATTTTGTAAATATTTTTCATTTCTCATGAAAAATATTTACAAAATGTTCGATAATTTCCGTAAATGACGTCAACAGCTCATGCAAAATATTTACAAAATGTTCGACCCCTTTTGATGAGTTTCTTGGTCATTTATCTCCGGTGATGATGTCTGTTCGTGATCACATAGCACACAACTATGGCTCAAAATAATCAAATGCCTGATTTACAGTGAAACCACTCTAAGCCGGACACCCTGGGGACCTCCCAGGGTTGCACTGTATTTATATATAATGACATCGAGAGATGACAGAAATGTTAAAGTTCATGCCGAATATAATTCAGCATGAACTCTGACTGAAATTTACGATAAATATGATCATGTTTCATTTTCCATAACGGCGATATAAAATTCAGACAAGCCATGCAATTTTGTACCTACGGACATCTGCGATATTTCATGAAATATATTTACAGAAAATGGGATATTTTCCGTAAATGGCTTTAGAAGTTGACAAGAATGTCAGAGTACATGCGGAATATAATGCCGCATGTACTCTGAAATTTCTGTCAACTTTTGACTTCATTTATGGAATATTTGTTCAATTTTGTAAGTGTATTTCATGAAGTAACGCAGTTGTCAGAAGATACAAAATCACATAGCTAGTCGCAATTATGATGATTTTTCGAATTCAATAACGGTGATATAATTATGTCGTTGTGGCATAACAGGTTAAAAACGCGTAACTGGGATGGTAAATGGTTAAATAATTTCCCCAATTATATTTAGAAAACAGCAGAATTGTCTGATAAATAAAACTTACCCTGAAAAAAAGGACAGTAAAGGCCTATTATTAATATTTTTTTCTGTTTTTTTTTCTGTTGGTTTCTAAATATAATTAGGGAAATATTAAAGCCAGACGTTCTAGAATATGGTCTTCTGTTTCAAATGTAGTAGCACCATACAGAGAATTGGCATCTCCGCCATTTTAGTTTGTATATGCTATCGGACGATTTCAGCACTTGGAGCTTTTGATAGCAACTTTTATGGCAGAAATACTAATACAATTTGGTGCAATACGCCACAGATATATGTATATGTATCAATAAACCCTTCATATATCAGACTTTGTATATCAATTTTATGAAACAACGCATAGCACGCTGTTCACTGATGTCTTCCGATAGTGTTGCACCAAATGTTATGTATGTGTTTTTCATATTGTTAGTGGTATGTGTCAAACGCCATAATAAGTAAAACTGGCCGATGGTGTGTACACAATAAGATGGTCGACATGGCAACTCCATGCACCGTGTAGGATATAGTAAGAAGATAATGTGCGCATGTGCTTTATTACAGCTTTGTATCTAGGTTGAAAAAATTTACCTACCCCTACCCAGAGTAGAACATTATAAAACATGTCTATTCTTATAGGAAATTCATTGTAGAGTTCGAATATGCGTGTTAAAATTGCGAAAACCGCGGCCGAATATCGATTGTTTTGCTGATTTCCATGGCAACCGTCAAATTAACAAGAACCTACAAATAGTTATAATGTTGGCCAAAATGTAACTTTCCTGTCAACTGTGCGTGTTGAAAGCCAACTTTGGAATTATTATACACCTTTATGTTACAGTGAAATAAACAATATTAGCCTGGTGTAGGTGTTCTAAAATCAAGATGGCCGCCAATTCCAAGATGATCACCCTGCCTGAAAATGAAAGAACAGACAGTATATCATATGCTATCACTTGTTTAGAGCTCATTATATAGATATTTAATAAATCCGGAAATTATGAGCAGAGAAAATAGAAGATCTGTTCCAAGTTTTGTTTCAAAATGGCCGCCATGAAACAGTACGTAGCTGCCAGTCGACAGATATCTTGAAACATCCGGAAATATCCATATTTCAACACAGTATGATACCAATAACTATAAAAAAATGTAACTATGTCAGTGATAATAAAACCCAATGAGCAATAAACTGTGTAATTCAGTAATTTTACTTTTAGAAATGGCCGCCGTGAAGCATCTTGCCGTTTGTATTCGATATATATATGTTAATGTTCAGTTATAAAATATCTTCATTTCTAACAGGATAAATACAGAAGTTACAAGAATCAATATGTGAAACTGTTGATTATAGACAAAAACATTCAGTCAATAATTTGTTGTTTCAAAATGGCCGCTATGAAGCAAATTGTGCAGCTCTTATATAAATCATAAGTTGAAAATGCATAGCACCAGAATACTCTGATCACGGCATACGTTGTTCACGATTCAACCAAAATAACGTTGTTTATTTCCCTGAATAAAATGTTGTTACCAATATAGCCATTGCACGATCCACACTGATGATCAGGAGCTACTTAAAACATATATATGTTACACGCTTCCTTACCAATTAGGCGCCTTATGTAACTTGGCTTTTTGTTTTATTTCCAACATACCCACGGTGGAACAATCATGTAGCTTGTAATTGTCGGATACTGTTTTAGAGCATCTAAATCCTGAGTGTAATGTGAGAACCTGTTCGATATAACATAACTATATCAGCTGATTCGTAGAATATCTATAACAAGCCTTAATTTGTGGAATTCGTTGTCGCTAATAAACTATGCTAACACCTGATAGAATGTGATCTACATTAATAGCTTGATGAGGTATTGGGTGTGCCTATAACATATCGAAATGAAAATAACAATGATAAAAAGAGTGTCACTTTTAATCGTTTGGATTTAATTAAAACATTTGTTTGGAGAACATTTACATAAACCATGTTTATAATTTCCTTCATGCGAAAGCATATACGATGATGGCAATGAAATCATCAACCAACTAGCATGGTTTGTGTTATTTTAAACACAAATATGCTGTCGTATTTTCGTCCGTCCGTCCGTCCGTCCGTCTGTCCATGTGATTTTCGCTAACTAAATGTTTTCGAGTAACTAGTATCTTTGCCACCGTAAGTCGGGTTAACTTGAAACTTCATATACATCTTTATCATCATACATATTTGCATTATATAGCTCATCCATGCGGATTTCATGCCCAATGTCAAGGCCAATTAACTGATAAAATAGTGTTGGTCCGACCAGGCTGCGACCGACGGTGTCAGTGAGCCCCTGCTCATTTGCTCTAGTATGGGCATGTGTATACATATGTGAACTAGAGGTCAGCTACCCAAAGACAAAGAAAATTCCAGTTAAAATATAATAAATTCATGTCTTAAACAGTATATAATCGGAGTAGTTAAAATGTTGAGCATATGATAACATATGACTGATTCGCAACCTGGTGGCAATGGCACGGATATCACGTTATGCAAATGTGAGTGTGTAGTACTCAACTAGCTTACATTGTACCACAAACCATTCCCTTATACTGTTGACATTAAGGTCCTAGACAGAATATGATTGTGGTTATATCTCATCATATGTGTAGGTTTGCTGGTTCTTGATTGCATGTACATTCAGATAGTATTATGTGCTTGTCATATCAATTTGACTGTGAGTGACACAAACATTCTGCAGGCCAATCGATTACATTTCCAGAGAACTATTTTTGAAGACATTGTGATAGTACATGTAATACATATAGTGAAAATGTATATACATGTCATGAAACGCAGAAACATGTTTCACAGGCATACCAAATACGCATAATACTTGTGTACATTTGTAGAAATATATGGTTACAACATTTGAAATAGCATATGACAGTCACAGTCACCTGTGCTTCGATGAAAGTCATTTAGATAACTTAGCGTAGACGACATAAACCGGTGTTCTGACTGACTAGTGAGGTACAAGAAACCTTCTTGTGTTATGATAGAAGAGGTTCCCCTATAATCATACATTGTTTGTTGAGCACTGAATGTGAGTGTAATTTATAGTATAACAACACACCATATATGTTATTGGTGGTGGCTAAATATATGTTAAAATTGCTAATAGTCTAAACTTATTTGATATCAGCAAAATGCATTGACGATAATGTACATATCAGTCTATGCAATATATACAATAGAAATACTATTATATGAACATGAATGGCCATGCAATATTTATTTCATGAAGGATAAGTGATATACATAGTGTATACAATTGGATTAGAAAACAAGTTGTAGCGCTTATTTGAATTCATCTCCTGGAAAATTACATTTTTTTTGTGATATGGCTAAGGTATAAATAGTGGACATATACCTGAATATGTTTCAGTGGCTCATACGTACTAGTTGAAGCTCTATATCGAAAACGTGATTATTTGAGTATACATGTATATGAATTCTACTACGTCGGATGGGCGTAATATTGTTGTTCATGAACTGAATGTTTGCATAAGCATAAAATGTACATCGAATGTATAGAATACTTTGGTGTCAGTAAGTAAGACATGTAGGTGTAGACACACATTGATAGACATTAATGATTGAGTCGGGGTAATATGTACACTTATACATGTAGCCTATATAGTGTGTGTACACACATGTTAAATTAACCATTAACAATTAAACATTATATGTGATATGTGGCGGGAACATTATATAATGCAGTATGATTTGATACACTTGAGAGTGCTGGCGAATTACATGGAGATATGTGACTCCTAATGGGACCTTACACACACATCGATTGAGCCACGATTACAAGTTTTGCAGCTGCTGTTATTTGTTTATTTATATGTTCATTATCTGATATGTTACTGTCGGCTAAACGTCATAAATGGTTTTAGTCCATACATTAGATTTATTATGACAGTACGTGCGAGTGTACATTATAAATGAAAGTACATATTCACTGCGCTTTTCTCATATATATGTGTATTTGTATATCAAATCATTTGATTGTGCTTGGAACATAAATAGTAACCCTATACAGTCATAGCGCGTGAACAGTTACATATTTGATACATTTGTGACATAATTTTAAATACACGTCACTATCTACAATGTGCCAGTCTACTCCATGATGGCATTATTTGTTCGTAAATGTATATGTATTCTGTTTCTTATGGAGCGAAATCAGATGCACAATATGTACTTTTATATATATAATAGTGTTTCATTGTAAACATGTGTAGATGAACACATCGATTTGCATAATTGCGTTATTAATTGTCGACAACAGTTAAATAATGTAATATTTATAATATGTACATAGATACGAGCGTACATCGGACAAATCGCAGAACATTACATTATACATGTACATGTAATATTCTCAAAATGTGTGAACCATTTTGAATCCTCTCTAACAGGAGCGATGAAGACAGGAAAACAGACCACATGATAGATACTGTGAATCTATGAACAGACAGATATTATATCAAAACAATGTGCATATACACAGTTAGATTTTTAGCTCCGATATTGATAAAACAAGCCTTTGGCGGCCATTTTGTTTTTTCTTAATTCTGATGTTATTTACCGTATCAGCATACAAACGTTGCACTTGTTGATACCTATGCGCTACCACATCATGTTATCCCGTTATTAAAGGTAGGCTTAAGTTTCAGATTTGTAAATGCATATGTGATGACGTGTGTCTTGTATTATTATACAAATTCAATTCAAATGGGAGTAACTCGCTACTAAGTGCATATTGTAAACATTGTAAAGTTCTAACCGCCGACAGCATACATATTCTTATTTTAAATGTCAGTATTTTCTGCAGATACGTATTTTAAATAAATAAGAATATGTTATTAGAAAGACATGGAAGCTCTATAAATTAGCAAATTGTTGATGATTGGTTAGAATATCGGTTGCTATGGTTGCACAAGGTTTGTGTAATTTATTAAATTAACAGATACATATATGCCCGAGTTAAATTTATGTGTATCCTATTAATAAAATCACATTTCACAAGTTTATTGACAGCTATCACTGCAAGAACTGCTAACATTTCGTCTGTATTTGATTCCACAGAAATCGGACGGTTACCATGGAAAGTCATAATTCTATGGTATTTGGCCGCGGTTTCCGTAATTTTAAAACTTGACATATATTTCTACGGTGAATTTCGCATGACAATATATGCATTTCACAATGTTCTACTCTGGGTATTGGATAAATCGCAACATAAACGTTGTACAGAATGCTGCCCAAGCTAATTGTTATTGATTGGTTAGAATATCGGTTGCTATGATGGTTACCATATTTCGTTTAATTTAAGAAATTTACGGATTAATATAAGCCTGAATCAAATATATGTGCATCCTTTTAATGAAATCATATTATCACAAGTTTATTGAACGTAATCACTGCAACAACTGTTAATATGTTGTCTCTATTTATCCACAGATAATTTACAGTTACCATGGAAATGTCCAAAATTACGGCATTCGGCCGCGGTTTACGCAATTTTAACACGCGGATACGGTTTCTACGATGAATTTCACATAAAGATAGATGTATTTCATAAAGTTCTACTATGGGTAGGGGTAACTCGAAAAATAAGCATCGTACAGAAGCCTGTCCAATACGGTGTATCACATTTGCAAAACATATATGCATAAATCATATGATGACCAGGGACCGACCCCACGGTTCCTTACTCTGTTTACCAACCATGCAGGGCATGTATTCACATGTGGGAATGACTGTGATAATGAGGTAGTTCCTACAATGCTCCGTTTATGCCATCGTAATATCGCTATCGGGTCGATACTACGATAGCACGATAGCACGATAACAATAGTACGATATCGGAGGAGGAGGGGGACGGGAATGGGAGAGGGGAGTGTGGTGGGGAAGGGGAGGGGACGTGGCGTATAGGAGAGAGGAAGAGCTGTATTTGCCTTAAACCAGCAGTTTCTTTAGGAAGTAGAAGAAAAAGAAATGTATTTGATTTAAATTAGCAGTTTCTCATCACATGTTACATTTACAATATGCAAATGAGGCATGATATTTTTTAATTATTTAAACTAACTTTTCTAATTTGTCGAAAATATTATTTTTCAAGTGACGCATTTAGCGTCACTTGAAAAATAATATTTTCGACAGATTATAAAAGTATGATCATTGCATATCAAAAAATAAATAGTAATGTCAGTTAACATTTTAAGGAAACACGGTTATCGCCCCTGATATCAATTTGGAAATTTATATCCGATATAAAATTATAATAATGCCAATCAATACGTGGGGTAATGGTGAATGAATGTTTATTTTGCCATAAAATGTCTCAGATGGTGTCTCCGATATAAAGAACAGTTTGTGCCTGCTGAGTGGACATGTAGCTTTAACGTCGACGGTTGTGTTGGATTTTTTCAATAGCATTTGCCCCTGGAGTACAAGGCTTGCTCTGAACACGGACCGGGTCATGTTAAACATATCGGAATCCATGTTTAATCTCGTACAATAACGACGACTTGAAGAGTGATGACATATTACGTCTCTCGACACTGGCAAGGCGACGATTAACTTGATGGCCCGTATCATTGTTCGTACATCGACCCGGGTCTTTTATATTACATTAATTGCGTGCAGAACTACTGGGAGGAGTCCATTGGTAAAACGGCTGGTCGGTTATTCACATTTCTGTTCTTTTAGACATTGATTTTCAAGATATACACAGCAAAATGTGCCACATATGCAATTAATATGAAAAAAAAATCATATGATGTTCGTATGTAAAATATACGAAAAACATATGAATTGAATATGAAATTCATATAAAAGAGCCGATATGAAATTCATATGCCACACATTTGGTAGTGTACCCGTTGTCGAGATTGTATTAAAACTGTAGTATCCGCCCCCCCCCCCCACCACCCCCACCCCCCTACACGATCACGTGTGTTTGAAGAAATGGTCATGATATTGGTGTCATATGGGTATTTTGGTGGATTTGGGTGGATTTCGTTTGTTTTTGGTAATTTAAATAGTTTTGAGCAACTACTAATGCTCAAACATTACACACGACAGAAATCGCCAATTATCTACACATTCACTGTTCAGAACTTTCCGGCCCTTTGTACACGTATACGTGTAATTCGCGGGAGGTGATATTGATAACAATGCACCCAAGCCACCAGAGATACCGAAATAACCCATAAAACACCGAAATTTGAACCGTTTTTCAAGAACCTGTGTATACAATAGCAAGGGTAGCATTTGCTTTTCTCTTGAGGTTCCGTCCGTACGTACGAACGTCCGTCCGTGGTAATTGGAGTCGTAAAGATTGCAAGCGTTTTCCATCATGCCGTAACTTCAATGTGTAGCTGTGATTTGAGAAATAGGGCTTCTGGGTTTTCCGACCAATGTAGATCAAGATGATCAGGATCTTTACTGCTTATGTGTTTTGCGACCAGTGTAGATCCAGATCAGCCTGTGCATCCGCACAGTCTGATCAGGATCTTCACTGTTCGCCATTCCATCAATGAAACACCCGTCATGCTTATAATATGCAATATAGATTGCTATCAGGCAACATGCGTGTGTTATTTGATCAGGATATACATTGGTCACAAATTCACCACACGTCACCATTACCACACGTATTGATTGGTATTATTATACATTTTATATCAGACGTAAATTTCCACACTGATATCATAGGCGATAACCGTGTTTCCTTAAAATATGAACGGACTTTACTATTTATTATCTGTATTTATATGATCATACTTTATAATCTGTGGAAAATATTATTTTTTCAGGTGACTCATTCAAGTAGTATAAATAATTAAAAATGATCATGCCTCACTTGCATATGAAAATAGCCTGATAGCACCGCGAGTTACTATCAGTAAAATAAATATTACTAAATGATTATATCTGTATAGCGGGCACTCGTACTTTTTAGAACTGGTGGAATAGTGACACACGTATACACTTATTCAATTCATATAAAGAACAGTTTGTGCCTACTGAGTGGGCATGTGCCTTTAACATATTTTGCGTCAATATCTTTCCTTTCCTTTTCATGTCCCAGTATGCCAGCAGGCATACCAATGTTTTACGAACAAAATACAGTGGAACCTCTCTAAACCGGACACCCTGGGAGGTACCCAGGGTGTCCGGTTTAGAGAGGTTCCAATGTACTCGAAAATATGCATGTTTTAATTGGGATTGGTTGCTCCGTAATGTAGCTCTAATTGTGTTGTATGTTCATGATTGCAAAGCAGAAACATTACACAACGTGTTCATATTCTTGATTTACACTGGAACCTCTCCAAAGCGGATACACTGAAGCCAGGGTGTCCGGTTTTGGAGGGGTTCCACTGTAAATTAGTACTGCACGTATCATTGTTGTCATAGCACGTGACATTTGGTGCGGGAGTGACATAAATACACGGGTGAGTAAGCTGCAAAAATGCTGGATACGGGAATGAGACAGCAAGTAAAAATGGTAACGAAAAGCACTGTTATACACATTTTGCTTGTGTTATTGTTCACATATTGGACTTTTAAGGAATTAAATGCGAGGGAGCGCTAGCGACCGCAGCATTTAGTTCCTTAAAAGTTCAATATGTGAACAATAACATACTTAGAGTTACGCCAAATCTATAATACAAGTTCCTATCCGAGTATTGATTTTCAATTTCATGTCGAATTAAAGTTGGTAATATGCAACTTATTGAGGCTAAATGGTGAAATATGTGAAATATGTGAAATATGTGAAATATGTGAAATAAGTGAAATAAGTGAAATATGTGAAATATGTGAAATATGTGAAATAAGTGAAATATGTGAAATATGTGAAATATGTGAAATATGTGAAATAAGTGAAATATGTGAAATATGTGAAATATGTGAAATATGTGAAATAAGTGAAATATGTGAAATAAGTGAAATAAGTGAAATATGTGAAATATGTGAAATAAGTGAAATAAGTGAAATATGTGAAATATGTGAAATATGTGAAATAAGTGAAATATGTGAAATATGTGAAATATGTGAAATAAGTGAAATATGTGAAATATGTGAAATATGTGAAATAAGTGAAATATGTGAAATAAGTGAAATAAGTGAAATATGTGAAATATGTGAAATAAGTGAAATAAGTGAAATATGTGAAATATGTGAAATATGTGAAATAAGTGAAATAAGTGAAATATGTGAAATATGTGAAATATGTGAAATAAGTGAAATAAGTGAAATATGTGAAATATGTGAAATATGTGAAATAAGTAGCGCTATACTGGCTAGTACGGAGCCCCGCGGGGACGTAGAATTATTTTTTTTATTAATTCGTTCCCACGAAATAACAATTCGTTTCCTCAATTTAACAATTCGTTCCCACGAATTAAGAATAACAATTCGTTTCCTCAATTTAACAATTCGTTCCCACGAATTAAGAATAACAATTCGTTCCCTCAAGTTAACAATTCGTTCCCTCAAGTTAACAATTCGTTCCCACGAATTAACCATTCGTTCCTACGATTTAACAATTCGTTCCCTCAATTTAACAATTCGTTCCCACGAATTAACCATTCGTTCCCATCAATTAAAAAATCGTTCCCTCAGGAACGAATTGCTAATTTGTGGGAACGAATTGTTATATCGTGGGAACTAATTGTTAATTCGAGGGAACGAATTGTTAAATTGAGTGAACGAATTGTCATTTCGTGGGAACTAATTGTTAATTCGAGGGAACGAATTGTTAATTCGTGGGAACGAATTGCTATATCGAGGGAACGAATTGTTAAATTGAGGTAACTAATTGTTATTTCGTGGGAACGAATTAATAAAAAAAAATCCATGTCCCCTGCGGGGCTCCGTAGGCTAGCGATTGGCTTAGAAAGTATGGCGAACTATAATAGAGTATAACATGTTGCATTTTGCATATGGCTAGTCGAACAGGGTTAACATTTCAATAAGGCATGATATGCAGACAACGAACATGTTTAATGTTTATAAATATGCAGCGCTATCGCTACATTATTAGGAATCCGGTATTTGTTTTTCTTTTTAGTAACATTTTGCTTAATCCGCGCTAACTTGCTTTCAAAAGTATGTGGCAACAGTATACAATCGGCTATATATGAAAAGGTACCATATGACGTTTGTACTAAGTAATTCAGCAGTTTTAAGTAGTTTCTAAGCCCCGGCTAAGCCGAGGTTTAGAAACTACTTAAAATTGCTTACACTATTTTTAGGAATTGTTCTTATATATTTAACTAAACATACTACACGTATTAATGCTGAAATAAATCGTTCTAAAAGAAACAGCATCATCCGAATACATGAAACTACAAAACTACCAGAGAATATATTCTACATGTAGATACACACCTGTGCCGAAAGCGATCCATACCTATTATATTAATCCGTTTGTTTTAAATGATTGTAATCAACATACATGGCATACGGTGTTCAAATAATTAAGATGTTCTTAAAAGCTTATACTGTAATACAATAACGTAATTAATCTTAGTTATAAACAACACATATACGCAATAATACTAAGTATACATACACACCTGTATAAGAAATGGTCCATAAATACTTTTATCCGCTAGGAATCTGAGAATGCGGTGTACAAGAATCGTAAAAGGCGAACACGAGAAGACGTCATTATTAATTATTATAAACTAGCGTATCGGCAATATCTGACAGCGACCGCTCTGTTCCGCATAACGCAGCCTCCCTCGGCGGCCCGCGGTATCGTGATGTTCCAAACTCCGGTGGCACTCGAGCCGCCGATCGGCACTGGTCGATATCACGGGCTATCGGCATTCGGTATTGTCCACCGATTACATCGCAGAGGAGTGGAGTACCTTGGAATATTTCTGGCATCCACATTACGTGATAGCCAAGTCGTCTTGCATAATCGCGTGCGTTAATCTTGCCCAGATTACACTACAGCCTGCGTTAATCTTGTCAATATCTGTCAATTTCTTGATTTCAAAATACTTGAATAGTGTCATTGAAATCAAGCAGCTTGATTGGCCGAGCCTGATATGTGCTACAGCTCAGGCTCAGACAATCAAATTGCTTGATTGCGAGTTGGAATTGCCAATATACTCGTATGTTCAGAAGTGTTGATACCCTGGGCAACATTAACGCAGGCGGGTGTATATTGTCCGCCGATTATATAGTCAGCGCTCCAGATAAGGAATTAGTAATTGAGTATTGTCACTTCATCATTTCTGAAGCAAATGGGTATTTCAAAATTTTAATTGTGTAAAATAGAATCACACTACTGTTTACACATCAGCAGACCGCAATTATTGAATAGTTTGCTTCTAAATGAAAACTCATCTTGGTATTTCATTATAATTGTCTCCTTGGAGACAATTCTAATGAAATATCAAGATGTGTTTTCATGGAAAAATAAGAAAAGATATGCTATATGTGTGGTCTGTTTATTGTTTTCTGTAGCATGATAAAGATAGCACAATTTTTTCATTGCTTTTTGATACTCACTACTACTGATTTCAATTGGGTTTTTGGCAATTTTAATTGGGTATTTACGCAAATACGCAGTTTATCTGGAGCACTGTATAGTAGAGTAGTATCGTGGCATATTTCTGCCATTCACATTTAAAACGTGGCAGCTAAGTCGTTTTTGACAACCGCCTGCGTTAATCGTGTACAGATTACACAACCGCGTGCGTTAATATTGCCCCGATTATAAACGTTTCTGAACATATATCGTCAATGCCAACTCGCAGTCAAGCTGAGCCTGAGCTGTAGCAGAGAGTCTTCCTGAGAATGACATGCATCGATGCTAATGTTGGTCATCCGCCTTGGCTGTCTAACGGCATAACGCGTATCTTTAGCAATGATGGTCTTAATTATTTCATATTCTCGCGCCAATAACAAATATCAACATACGAATTTCTGAAACGTTGAAAAATGTCCATAGTCGGTAACACTATATTCTTTACAAAAAAAATCAACACGGTTTATAACCATACAATATTGTGTCTGATATTATAATACTTATAATTCCAGCACAAAAAATATTTACACAATTCCGTAACATTTGATTGGCACGTAGCAAGTCTCTGTCCAAAATTTATATCCCAGTAAACTCCCACGCCGAACTACTTTCTACAGGTGCGCTGTCAGTGCTGTCAATGTAAACAAATGGCTGCCGTCTGTCAAAATATACACACTTTCTTGATGAATTTATTTCAAATGCTGGAATTATAAGGAATGAATGGCCTTTTTGTGGAATTTATCGGGGATAAAACTTGGAAAAGTCGCGGGAATACTGGACGAGGCCTTCCGGCCTTCGTCCAGTATTCCCGCGACTTTTCCAAGTTTATACCCCGATAAATTCCACAAAAAGGCCATTCATTCCTATAATAAATAGTACATTAACACAAAACAGTCGTCGATACCCGTTACATTCTATATGACTTCTCAACACTACTAGTAAACCTTGAGCTATTCCAAGTAAACATTAATGCCAAATTCCAAATACTCAGAAGAAATAATGACTTACTTTGCTGTTCTAGTCATGACTCATTGGATAATGCTTGCAATGCGGTGAGGAAAACAACAACTGTTCTCATTGTAGCGCCATCGTCATGCCCGCGCTTCCCGAAATGTGTGTTCCATATCAGAACGAGGTTGGACGGACCCCAACCTCGTTGTGATATGGAACTCTCATTGCGAAAAGCGCGGGAAATCAGAATTACTGTATCGACATATTTTAAAATTGGGAAATGCCGCGAAATGTACCATATAAAAAGCTTTACATTGGGTGAATACATTCTGACAAGTAACAAATTGTCGTATTGTTCATTTACTCGATACGCACATCCGTGTTATAATCAATTAAAAAGACGGTTCGTTGGTCGAACGACGTCACATGGAGTTACAAAATATTAAGCTAGTCTACGTAGTTTTCAACAAAATAATTCTGTCGCAGAAAACGTTACCTGATAAATAGATACTTACTATGATAGTGTCCTTTCATTATCAGGCTTCATGCTCGATTACAAGGTGCATGACCACGTGGTTACAACAACAACAACATCGCCCACTCCAAAGTAAGTATTATTTGATAGTTTCCTTAATATACAACGGATGAGCTGCATTTGGTGGTCTATGGAGATTGGCACAGACATATGTCGTTTTTGCGAAGAATCGATTTCTGTGTCGGAGACACGAAGACACGGAAATCGATTATTCGCAAAAACGACAGAAGTTTGGGCGAAAATACAGAGACCACCAAATGCAGCTTAACAAAACGCGTTTGATGCGCCATATTTCATCAAAATCCGTTACGTAATAATGACACTATAAAAGAATATTACTTTGAATCGGTACTTGTTGTTGTTGTTGTTGTTGTTGTTGTTGTTGTTGTTGTTGTTGTTGTTGTTGTTGTTGTTGTTGTTGTTGTTGTTGTTGTTGTTGTTGTTGTTGTTGTTGTTGTTGTTGTTGTTGTTGTTGTTGTTGTTGTTGTTGTTGTTGTTGTTGTTGTTGTTGTTGTTGTTGTTGTTGTTGTTGTTGTTAGCACCACGTGATCATACTGTAGGAAACTGTAGGAATTCTTCAGCGAGCCTCGGAATTTCTACGCGTTTCCTAGCCTTGCCTGAACAATAAAGATATTTATTAGATGTTAGCCTTGTGTTCTATTTCGATTCCTACTTTTCGATTTATACTACAGTCGATCTCTCGACTCTCGAACAGGTCTCTGTCGAACACTCCGGAAAATTCGGACTCGTCCTGTGGTCCCGACAAATTTCCCTATATAAAACATATACTATTTTACCTAAAATTCGAACTACGACAAAGTCGAACTCTCGAACCGAAGTCACTGTCCCTTGGTCAGTCAATCAACGTAAAGTGCTATTGATAGCTCGTACATGTATAGTCCGCAGACGATAACTTGCTACTTGTTTACATACAAACCGATCATAAACAAAACACAGAATATGTGAGACAGGTAAATATACCCGTGGCAATATGCCTTATCAATATTGATTTTTGAGATTTGTCATCAAGTGTTATGTAGTCGATGGGTTACAGTGAAGATATCAATGCCGTAGGTAGTGAGTTCGAATCTTAGTTTTTCATACATGTATACACATATATTTGTATTTGTTTATATTTTATTATATATGTCTTTTGTATGTGTGTTGCTCTTACAAATTACATTAACTAAGCATGAGACAGATTACATGTAGAAACTTAGTCTATCACTTTGAATAAAACTAATAACTAAATGCACATACGTGTGTACATGAAGAATCTTGGAGTATGTTCTCTCAGATCATGTCATATTGAGGTCAAACAGCAATAGTGATAACCCTCACCGTTTCACTTATTCCCTTCTCCAGCAAGCAGTCATACAAAAACACAGAATGATATCGACAAAAGTAATGCGTTTTGTGAGGTTCGAACTCGCGACCAGATAAAATGAACAAAAGTTCCGCTAACGTATGAATATTCTCCCGCTTCGATACCACTGAGCCACACTACGTGTCTATTTTGCGCACCAATATACACTATTATATTGACATGCATGCACGTGCACTTTATCATGTAGTTAGTATACACGAAAACGAGGCTTTGACAGGATAATACACCTGGTCTACCTATATTTGGACTCATCGATTGACCTCCAGCAACTTATTATCGTCTGTCATATAAGGCTGTCGCCAGCTGATCTGTTTGCCAAACGAGGTGTGAAAATCACGATTGGCAGTCTCTTTGGTTTGTTTTGCTTGACAGGTGGTGACATTAAATTACGAATCTAAAAATTAAACGGTGTTAATTCCACGTCAAGATGACCACGATAATTAAATAATTAATTTAATTTTAACTGTCACATTGTCTTTCTTTCCATCGAACTACGACTGACTCGAACTTTTATTCGAGTCCGTTCCGGTTCGAGAGATCGATCTTCTACTGTATTAGTTTGTATGGTATTTACAGGGTATGGGATTACGTGGTCTATTGTTTACATTGCAGTATTTGCGGCGCCCATGTAATTATTATTTGTCATCAATACGACTGCGGTTTCTTCCTTTTA
Organism: Conchocele bisecta; assembly: GCA_029237695.1. NCBI lineage: Eukaryota > Metazoa > Mollusca > Bivalvia > Lucinida > Thyasiridae > Conchocele > Conchocele bisecta. The sequence continues at coordinate 22,395,409 of CM055276.1, forward strand.
ATGGCGTACTAGTCCGGGGGCAAATGTACCCTTACGTATACGAATCCGGCACCTCGTGTTAATATTTGGCACCCGATGATTTTATAAACTTGAATGTATGAGGTTTCCAAAAATTCCGGGTGCCATTTTTTCAAACCATGGTCAATGTCATTTTAAGGGCATGGAACTTCATGCATTCTTAGTGGTCGAATAATGATATGGATATGATAACTTGCAGTCTTTATGGACTGATAACCATATAAATTGCTCAGAAGATCGGAATAACATATATTATGCATCTTACTAGCAGAAACACATACTACTTTTCAATGTATGGCGGTTATATTTTCAAAATGGCGTCCAAAAAGCTACGTTTTCAAATAGGTTGGTATGTAAGACAAGTATGGGCGTACTTTCATATATATATATAGAGGATATTCATATTTGTGCAACGAATATGACATATATGTTCATCGAGTGGTGTGGAATGTCCATATTTCACGAGTGCCGTTATGACATATATGTTCATCGAGTGATGTCCATATTTCACGAGTGCCGTTAGGCACTCGTGAAATATGGAAATTCCACACCACTCGATGAACATATATGTCATAATCGTTGCAAAAATATGAATATCCTATTTATTATATACCGCTCCATGGAAATTAGCAGTTTGTTAGACTGTTTACGATAATGAATGTGTATTTGCAACCTATTTTCAGTCCGGCACTGCAGGTGCGCGTTATGAATATAGATAGCGGAAGTAGTCGTATTTTCACCGGAAGATTTTTATTTCATCGATGAGAACATACGACTTTCATTTACATTGTATAACTATGTATTTCATGGGTAGGTATATAATAAATACCTATATTTGTATTTCAAAGTATTGTATAAGAAATAGAGTAATGCCGTTTCTTATACGTTACCATATTTACATTTCAAAATGGCCGCAAAACTGCATTTTCTGATAAATACAGGTATGCTAAAAATATCTTAGTAGTGATGCCAGTGCACACATCCATCACTTTGCTTAAGAAAGTGAAATAAGCCAACATGATCTGCTATTGATAAGAATGTATTTGCTAGCAACGACATAATAATCACGGCAATCATGTTTACTTTCAAAATGGCCACCAAAATAAAACTATTGCCAAGTATAGACCAGTGAAAAAGTCAAATAGTGAATTTCATGTGGATGCTTTTATCCATGCATTCAATATAAAGAGTCTAACAATACACCGGAAATGTATGTGTCAAATATTCGATGAGACTTGTCATGGTTTATATTACATTTGCTTGTCAAGTATATACATACTTCACACATATATTGCTTACTTGGAAGTTAATACACAATAATTCCAGCACAAAAAATATTTACACAATTCCCTAGCACTTGATTGGCCCGTAGCAAGTCTCTGTCCAAAATTTATATCCCAGTAAACTCCCACGCCGAACTACTTTCTACAGGTGCGCTGTCAGTGTTGTCAATGTAAACAAATGGCTGCCGTCTGTCAAAATAAACACATTTTCGTGATGAATTTATTTCAAATGCTGGAATTGTAAGGAATGAATGGCCTTTTTGTGGAATTTATCGGGAATATAAACTTGGAAAAGTCGCGGGAATACTGGACGAGGCCTTCCGGCCTTCATCCAGTATTCCTGCGACTTTTCCAAGTTTATACCCCGATAAATTCCACAAAAAGGCCATTCATTCCTATAATTGTTTGAACACACTGTGTCTACCACATAGTATCAAAGAATCCGGCATGTTTACAATATGTATACATGCATGCTCCTTAACCCTTTCACCCCTAAGTAACTGAATGGGCTGCGATATGTTCGTTTTGCAACCAATCCAATCATCGCAAAATGATGTTCTGACTATTTCATTTATAAAAAGGGGGTATTTGTTGTTCTCAAAAATATGAAAATTACTTTCAAACAGTGCAGATCCTGATGAGACGGCTCGTTACGAGCCGGCTCATCTGGATCTGCACTGTTTGCATAAACCGATATAGCGGGCTTTCGGGTTCAAAGGGTTAATCTGTGAACACACTGCACAAGGATATGACTTAATTTAAATGTTTACACAGATGTTCGAATATACTTAACTAATTGGCATTGTGGTTATAAGGAGTTGCTCACATGACTAGGTGTTCACATACATTAAATATGTTTATAGAGTGATCAGAGTGTATATACAAAACTATAGCACACATCGATACAACGATATATTATCGTTTCTGTGATGCAGAATTAATATTCGTGTTAAGCTGAATCTGATAGATACACTGTATTCAGAAAAGTAGAACAATTTCTACAATGATATTTGCGTATGGTATGCTCTTTTTTGAATTCAGTTAGTGAGTTAACAGATACTTTGTTTTTAAGTACTTTAATCATTCCAATAATGAAGCTTCCTCATAACGAATGTCACCAGGGTTGTGTGTCTATTTGCAAAATCATCGCATGTGTATGTATAAGTGTATAATAGAAAGCAGTAAACCACATGGAAAGTACACTGATGGACAATAAGGTTAACATTCACCAGCTGTCAGGGCGGACCTGCTGGACGAGCGGGGCTTTGGGGTACATGAATTATACAGTTGAACCTCTCTATACCGAACACGCCGGGTACCTGTGTTTTTTTTGCATAGTAAGATTCCACTGATTTAAAATAATTGAAATAAAGTGGAATCGTACCCTGCTGTCATGTACACTCCAGTGACAACACATCTATATATTTCCTATTATGTAACATGTATGTTTGTGACTAAAAAGAAAAGAAATTAAAAAAAACATGTTAATACTATAAAATGCGCACGGTAGAAGGAAATCATTTTAACTTAACAATTACATATGCTAGTTTTATGAGTTTCTATTAATATAATTAAGAGCATACATCAGAATGCTTTGTATTCAGAGCTGATGGTGGGCTTGGCCATGTTCTGCTATGATGTCCGTTACAGCGAAGAATGTGTACAATGCATGTTGTCATACCATGTGCTAATCGTGTCCAGTATCTGTCATCATGCTTGTATTTTCATTTTGCTTATCTGCTTGGTATCAAGAGCCAGCATAGTGTTTGCAATAAACTATTATTGGCATAGTCGGATGGCACAACAGACTGCTGGTAGCCTAATACGTTAGGAAATATATATGATCTGATATCATTATAATGAAGAAAGCTAAGACTGTTGTGGATAAGTGCTGGTCTGTATGATTTGTTAGCTAGAGATTATTGTAATGTATTGTTTCTGTCATATCTTATGTGAAAGGTTCTATTTCGATAAGTTGGTGATAATTTATAGTAGTACACGAAAAAAGCTGACTATATACTAGTATATCCTCTAGTATGGTGTCTGGATAACAGTGAATCCATCCTCATTTAAGTCTGATAATTAGACACGGTTATATATTGTGGTGGAGTTGCTATCTCAATGTGGGTCATGTATGGAAGTAACTGAGCACGGTCCCACCAATAAATAGTAATGATTATTTTAAATTACCACAAACATTGAATACAATCATACTAGTATATGTATATATTTTCGATCTTAACCAGACTGTGACCTTATCAAAACTAGAAAAGAAGATACAGAGAGGAGACCAAGTAACCCATAAAAACACATATCTACGCAATACACAATGGTAGCAGCATGACACGTGTACACATTAACTATCGTATATAACCATGCATGAGTCATGATGAACTGCGTTCAGATATGCATTTATTATACCCACTTTTTTTGTAAAAAAAAACGGGTATATTGTTTTCGTCACGGGTGTCCGTCCGTCCGTACGTCCGTCCGTACGTCCGTCACGTTTCTTGTACCTCGAAAAACTTGTTCACTTCACCTACTTCGCCTGATTTTTGGTATGAACCTTCGTTATCCATGTGGCAGTGCGCAAAGTGAATTTGGGATTTGGATCCGACCCTCCATCAATTGGATACTCTAAACGAAAAAACTCATAATTTCATCCTCGTAACTCGAAAAACTTTTTTCCACCCCCTTTCATACCCAACCGCGCCTTTCATTAGTGCAATGTAACTTCGTTACATGTGCAAGATTTGCGCAAAGTTTTTGAATGGAATTTTTGACCGACCCTCCATCATGGATTATCTCCACCCCCTTTCGGACTCAGAATTTCCCATTTTTTTTTTTTTCCTCGTAACTCGAAAAACTTTTTCACCTTTTTCATACCTACGCGCCCTCATATTTGCTATGTAGCTTCGTTAGCCATCATGCGCAAAGTTTAATTTGAGGTTTTTGAATCCGACCCTCCATTCATGGTTATCTCGTTCGGACTCAGAAATCCCATTTTTTTTCCTCGGTAACTCGAAAAACTTTTTCACCTTCCATACCTTACGCGCCTCATATTTGCTATGTAAGCTTCCGTGATCTGTCCAAGAAGGCGCCAAAGTTTGATTTTGATGTTTGATCCGACCCTCATCATGGATTATCCCCCTTTCGGCCCCTTTTCGGACTCAGAATTTCCCATTTTTTCCTCGTAATCGAAAAACTTTTTCACCTTCATACCTACGCGCCTCATATTTGTATGTCTTCGTTACATGTGCAGATGCAAAAGTGAATTTGGATTTTTGAGCCCACTCTCCCCCATCAATTTGATATATCTCCTCGTGCAGTGCGCAAAGTGAATGAAATGAATTTGGATTTTTGATCCGACCCCTCCATCATGGATTATCTCCCCCTTTCTTTCGGACTCAGAAGTTCCCATTTTTTTCCTCGTAACTCGAAAAACTTTTTCACCTTCATACCTACGCGCCTCATATTTGCTATGTAGCTTCGTTATCATGTGCAGATGCGCAAAGTGAATTTGGATTTTTGATCCGACCCTCCATCATGGATTATCTCCCCCTTTCGGACTCAGAATTTCCCATTTTTTCCTCGTAACTCGAAAAACTTTTTCACCTTCATACCTACGCGCCTCATATTTGCTATGTAGCTTCGTTATCATGTGCAGATGCGCAAAGTGAATTCGGATTTTTCATCCGACCCTCCATCATGGATTATCTCCCCCTTTCGGACTCAGAATTTCCCATTTTTTCCTTGTAACTCGAAAAACTTTTTCACCTTCATACCTACGCGCCTCATATTTGGTATGTACCTTCGTTATCATGTGCAGATGCGCAAAGTGAATTTGGATTTTTGATCCGACCCTCCATCATGGATTATCTCCCCCTTTCGGACTCAGAATTTCCCATTTTTTCCTCGTAACTCGAAAAACTTTTTCACCTTCATACCTACGCGCCTCATATTTGCTATGTAGCTTCGTTATCATGTGCAGATGCGCAAAGTGAATTCGGATTTTTCATCCGACCCTCCATCATGGATTATCTCCCCCTTTCGGACTCAGAATTTCCCATTTTTTCCTCGTAACTCGAAAAACTTTTTCATCTTCATACCTACGCGCCTGATATTTGGTATGTAGCTTCGTTATCATGTGCGGATGCGCATAGTGAATTCGGATTTTTGATCCGACCCTCCATCATGGATTATCTCCCCCTTTCGGACTCAGAATTTCCCTATTTTTCATTGTAAGTCGAAAAACTTTCTCACCTTAATACCTACATTTCTGATATTTGATATGTAGCTTCGTTATGATGCGCAAAGTGAATTCCGATTTTTGATCGGACCTTCCATCATGGATTATCTCCCCCTTTCGGACTTAGAATTTCACTATTTTTCCTTGTAGGTCGAAAAACTTTTTCACCTTAATACCTACGCGTCTGATATTTGGTTCGTAGCTTCGTTTTGATGTGCTGATGCGCAAAGTGAATTCGGATTTTTTATCCGACCCTCCATCATGGATTACCTCCCCCTTTCGGACTTAGCATTTGGGGAAAGTGGGTATATTGCGATGGCGCGCCATCGACTTTTTCTAGTTAGAAATGAATAAGTAGCAAAGTAAATATAAAAGTGATGAAGCATGACATTGAAATTATCATTACATAAGACATGTGCTTTAATAGTCTTCTTTTAATTAATGAAACCTGACACATATATTCAGGAGATGACCATTATAATTATGGTCTTTATCCTGTTTTTTTTTTAGATACATTCAATATTACAATATTCTTCATTTTCCATGACTGGCATTCAACTTAGCAAAAGTAAATACATGTACAGATACATTCCGTAACTAGCATTATGTTTGTAAAAAATGGATATGCCCCCGTGGCATACTGGACTCTAAGTGGAGAAACTCTTCCAAACTTTGAATTTTCGACGTAAATGTACACGGAGCGGCCGTATGGAACCTCAAGAGCAACGCAATATGCCCCTTGCTATCGCATAGGGGGCATAAATACATTTCTGAAGAAGATATTTTGCTTCGGAATTATGACAAAGAATTGTTGTCGTGGCTAGTGAAAAAATATCATTATGTTACATATCTCTAGAGATATATGTTCTAGGTTAATAACTTAATGATATACGACTGTACACCATACTGGTATAGCAGTACAACAAAGGAAACGTTGCCGTTTTCCATCGGTGACCTTGAAAATATAGTGTTGTGAACTTGACCGTGATAGTTGTTGTTAGATTCCTTGATTACAGTTCATTTTTAATTATTGTGATGCATACCACCGAAGTTATTGATACTTCAAATAAACCAATTCCTCGGCTTTAAGGCATAAATACCAGGATTTTGACCTTGATTTTGAATGACCTTGAAATGACCTTCCAAAATGCGCACAATCAGACTAAGTTTAAACAACGTTTGATACCGTCCGATTCAAATTTCTCTACATAATTCCAGACTAACTACTCAAGTAATACTGCTAAATTTGATATTGGTGGACTTGTAGTGTTAACGGCTGGAACATGGTCACCATTAAAAGGAAGAAACCACAGTCCTATTGATAAAAACAATATTTACCAGAGACCTCATGGGTGCCGCCATTACTGCAGTGCAAACAATAGTCCACGTGATTCCATACACTCATTTATAGGTTATTATATTTGCATGGGGATATATGCACGAGTTCCACAGCGTGCGATATTGCGTTAGGAGCGCACTATCAGTGCGCTGCAGAACGAACAGCATATATCCACAAACAAATCAAATTTGTATTCGCCTCGAAATATATACAAAATAAAAATAATAAGTAACTAAATTAATGATAACCAATAGGAAATCACGCGAAGGCAATATGGAAAAAATATTGACGTCTTGCATTGCATTGTCAATGTGTATGATCACGTGGTTACAACAACAACAACAACAAGTACTGAAACTTCCAGAAGCCCTCCGATTAAAAGTACGTATACTTTTATTTTCTCCTTATTATGCAACGGATTTTGATGAAATATGGCGCATCAAACGCGTCTTGTTAATTGAATCTGATGGTATCGGTACTCTGTCCCAAATAGCTGTCGTTTTTGCTAAGATGCGAATGACGTGTCTTAATCGATTCTTCGCAAAAACGACATAAGCATGTACTGAACTCCCGGGACCACCATATGCAGCTCGTGAAGACGCGTTTGCTGTGCCATATTTCATCAAAATCCGTTGCCTATTAAGGAAAATATCAAATAATACTTATTTTGGAGTGGGTGCGCTTTCAACACTTTCAGCCATTGTTGTTTTTGTTGTAACCACGTGATCATGCACCTTGATTGTGTTTCAATGGGAAACGACAGTACGTATATAATAAGAGGCCATACTTTCAAACCATTCCACCGATAAGTGCATCGTATATTAACCCTTAGACCACTATCTTAACTGTGTTATCGTCTGCTGTTTATTTTATATTTTCCATTTGTATCATCAAAAACATGCTTTGAAAGCACTTTAGAATAATTTACAACATGCTTTGAAAGCAGTTCAGAATCATTTTCATTGGAAATGATTCTGAAGTGCTGTCAAAACATGTTTTTATTGAGAAATAAGGCAATATATAAAAGCAACAGCAGACGACAATTGTTATGAGTAGCGTATTTTTAAGATTTTTATTAAAATTGATCGCTCTTCTTACTATTCATCGTTGCTGTATAGCCATAAAATATTGCTGTTATTGGAGAAATGGGGCTTATGGGTTCGCAACTAGTGCAGATCCAGATCAGCCTGTGCATCCGCACAGTCTGGTCAGGATCTGCAGTGTTCGCCATTCCACCAACGAAGCACCCGTTATGCTTCTAACAAGCAATATACATCGTTATAAGTGTGCTCTTTCATCTTGATCTACACTGGTCGTAAAACCCCAGGGGGCCGTTTCACTAAACTTCATACGACTAAAATGTTCGTAAGTGCAAAATTATGATAGTCTGTAAATTTCACATTTACATTGATTTCTTGTAAATAATTATTGGATTTACGTTTATTGAGCATAGGCTGCATATGCAGCCTATGCTCAATAAATGTAAATCCATAAATCGAAATTTACAGACGATCTTAAATTTGCACTTACGAACATTTTAGTCGTATGAAGTTTAGTGAAACGGGCCCCAGTTCTCCAGTCACAGACGCAAATGAAACATGCCATGCGATTTTCTACCTAGGAACGATTTTCTACCTAGGAACATGTGTGATATCTCATGAAAAATATTTACAAAATTTACGATATTTTCCGTAAATGACGTCGAAAGATTACAAACTTTTCATAGCAAATGCGGAATAGTATTCCGCATTTGCTATGAAAATTTCATCATCTTTCGAAGTCATTTACAGAAAATGTAACATGTTCTGTAACAGGAAAAATCGCACATGTGTTTAGGTACAAAATCGCATGGCGTGTCTCAACTATGAATTGGTTTGATAATTGCTAGATTATCATTTCGACAATATGCCGCTCGTCTGTGACAAAATATGAGACAAGCCATGTGATTTTGTACCTAAGAACATGTGCGATGTGTGATGAAAACTGGGATATTTTCTGTAAATCACATAGAAGTTCACGAAATGGTCATAGGAAATACGGATTTTTGTTCGCATTTGCTCATTTCGTCAACATACGATGTGATTTACGGAAAATATCGTTAATTGTGTAAATAGTTTTCAAGAGAAACATGAGTTGAGTATATTGAGAATTTTATAAATTCGGGTCATGTGTATGTCTCGTCACACTATTATTGTAGTAATATTCATAGTTTGGTACAAACTATTACGCCAGTATAGGATGGTTGTCGTCTCAATGCGTTTATCGGTCTATAAGATTGCCTTTAAGCAGATAAACATATATTTTGTGCCAATCTGATACGATCAGGCAGTTTTCATAATCAATTAATGACATCTGAAATGGGTGACAAATATCGATGTAAAATATGAGTATTACTACCATAATAACACAATATCGCGTGTTCAGTCATCTCGGTGAATATTACCACGACAACGACCCCGGTGACGATCGGACCCGTTCTAACGTTACCACATACTCTACCGGATATCCGCAAGCACATAGAGAATAATAGGTTAGTGCCGTGAATGGGAAAACATATCCGGCAAGGCTCAATAATTTCTTTATCTCTCATCAGAAGTATATCTTGTGACCACTCATTTGAACCGTCTCGCCGAGACGGTTCAAATGAGTGGTCACAACATATACTTTGGCTCAGAAATAAGGAAAATAGATAGAGAATAGTAGTTAGTGCCGTGAATGGGAAAAACATATCTGGCAAGGCTCAGGAAACGGGATGGGCGAGGCTCTGCCGAGCACATCCCGTTTCCGTGCCGCGCCAGATATATTTTCCCATTCACGGCACTAACCTACTATTCTATTTATCCCGTCAAATGGCTGTAAAATGCAAAAATATAACCCCAGCCACCGCACATATTCATACGCAGTGATTATGTCGTATTGACAGGATATCAAAACTGTTTCACGGCACATACGCACTGTGTTGACGGGATAAATACTAATATTGTGACGTTGCATCCTATTCTAATCTGATCTAGATTCCGCTGGTGCAAGAAATGATTGTCGTATATGGCCCGCTCGGTGACGGTGCTGCAGAGTGTATCTAAAGTGTGCGAACGTTATATGTATAGGTTATTTGATTTGTATGTGGATATATGCACGACTTCCGCAGCGTGCGAAATCGTTGCGCGGCGGAATGCGTGACATATATACACATGCAAATCAAATAACCTTTTTATAAAAATAAAACGTACATCATTCGCAATTTATATGCGCTTCAAAACTATAATATATGTAAATAAAATAAACAGATTAGAAGTCACTATTTGGAGGTGAAGCGTAGTTCTGACACTGACAAATATGAATTCACGAGACGTCAATATGGAAACATATTGACGTCATGCGTTGCATTGTGTTTCAATGGGAAACGAAAGTAAGTATATAATAAGGAAACATATTGACGTCATGCGTTGCATTGTGTTTCAATAGGAAACGAAAGTACGTTTATAATAAATACTTTTATTTCGATAGAGCTGGTTAGTTGGTCGGACCCACGCTTGGTCGCCGTTTAGGTGCCGTCTTCTAGTCTAGTCTGGGTGGGGGCACAGGTGCTAACCTGGCACCCGAAGTTCTGGGACAATCCACTATACGATCAACGTGCATGGGATTAAAGGTACATGCCCAGTCAATAGGCACAAAATGTTATTTATAGGAAATAAATAAGTGTATTATTATGTCACTATTCCACCAGTTCTAAAAATTACGAGTGCACGCTATACAGATACATGTATAATCATTTTAACAATAAAATGTATTTTACTGATAGTGACTCGCGGTGGTGTCCGGCTAGTTTCATATGCAAATGAGGCATGATATTGTTCAATTATTTATACTAATTAAATGCGTCACCTGAAAAAAATAATATTTTCGACAGATTATAAAGTATGATCAATGCACATCAAAAAAATAAATTTAGAGAATAAATAGTAATGTCCGTTAACATTTTAAGGAAACACGGTTATCGCCCCTGATACCAGTGTGGAATTTTACGTCCGGTATAAAATGTATAATAATGTCAATCAATACGTGGGGTAATGGTGAATGAATGTTTTTTTGCCAGAAAATGTCTCACGTGACATAAAGAACATACTGTGCCTACTGAGTGGGCATGTACCTTTAAAGTGTGTAAGAGTATTCGTGTTCGTCTTCGATGGGTTCCGGGGGACACGAGGGGCTGACGTGTTGATCACGATATCACCATTCCGTGCCTTTGATGTTGCCATACCGTTATGCAATCCATTATTCAATATGTAGCCCAGCTCGGGCTCAGTCAAACAAGATGCTTGATTTCAAGGACGACATTGAAAGTAGTGTTTAGAACAATATACGCCTGTCGAGGCATGGCCAGTCAACAAGTGGAGATAACTCGCCAAAAATCAATAGGCTTCTTCCTCTTGCCGCGATAAACATGTATACCGAATTTGGTTACGATCCTTAAGTAGAACTTGAGTTATTGCGTAGCTCAAAGTCAAAATAAAGGTCACATGTTGGATAGAGTTATGTGGTGGCACCCGTTGGTTATTGCAGAATGAGAAAATTATAAATTGCCGCCAATGTGAGATAAGTCGTCCGAAAATGCAAAATAAATCCAAATACAGTCGAACCTGTGAATAAAGGCCAGCCATGGGAAGTGAAAAATCTTGCCTTTGTTCACAGTTGGTCTTTATTCACAGGGTCATTTATATAGTAATTGAGTAATTGGGACAATACAATTGTGGCATTTACAGACAGGTGATTGCTATTCGGAGGTGGTCTTCAGCACAGGTTTGATTGTATATGTACTTCTCCGTCTTCGATCCGTCAAGTAGACGTGTAGTTATTATGTGGACAAGCCGGGTTTTCTTCAAGACATAGACAATTGGATAACATATGATTATGCAAGTATGGTGGTTCTATGTGGTACAGTAAGTGAGAAACAGATTTAAACACGAAAACTTAACGTTGAAAAGTCGATTACGTGGAAAGAATAGGTAATGGTAAAACATAAGGTCCCATGTTGGATAGTGGTATGCTGTGGGCACCCGTTGGTTATGAAGTTGTGCAAGTATGGTGGTTCTATGTGGTACAGTAACAGAGAAATTGTCCTAAACACGAAAACGAGTTAATTACGCGGAAATAATAGATCAAAGTCAAAATAAAGGTCACATGTTGGATAGAGTTATGTGGTGGCACCCGTTGGTTATGAAGTTATGCAAGTATGGTGGTACAGTAACGGAGAATGGACATAAACACGAAAACTTAACATTGGACTTGGACGCCTCGCCCGCCGCCCGCCCGATGACTTTCGCCAATTCAATAGCCGGGATTCAAAAAAAAAACCGGTTAAAAATGACAATATTCACTGTGTGGTTACTTGGCGACAACGGGCCAGAAGTCTACAAGATTAATGCATGAATATGAATATACATGAATATAGGCACGTAATGTGCGGATGTAGTGTAGCTTTTAACGCGCACAACTTTGATTTGCACATCAAATGGTCGGTATTCTCTTTATTTTTATTGTTGAAGCTGGACATGTTTTGCTTGCTATCAGAGGTACATTTTTATTAGTAGTGCGAAAATAGAAATTGGGTATGGGATTTTGCATGTAAATATATGTAGAACTAAAATTATAATACTGACCCCACCAATACTGCATAATTATGTCCCAGCTCATAGATCACATTCTATTTGTTTCATAACATCAATTTACCCATGTATACACAGTCGAAACTGACAGTTTCTGCTAGATCGTTTTCAGTTTTAAAGCGACGGACTCCGCATGCTCTACTTTCAGCAGCGACGGAGTCTGACAGTGTGGCGACGGAGTCTGACAGGGTGGCGAGGGTGTCTGACAGGGTGGCGACGGAGTCTGACAGGGTGGCGACGGAGTCTGACAGTGTGGCGACGGAGTCTGACAGGGTGGCGACGGAGTCTGACAGTGTGGCGACGGAGTCTGACAGGGTGGCGACGGAGTCTGACAGGGTGGCGACGGAGTTGAAATGTATTATACCTGGTTGATTGCAGTCAGGTGAACTTGTTCATCTCATCTTTAAGGCATTTGATGTTTGGACATACAAAGTAAACTTTAGATACATCGGGTGTTAGATCACTCTGTGTAGTGTTCGAGTCGTCAGTGAGCTGACCTACACATTTCAATCCACCCATGAATCTAATGAATTTTCCATGAAATAGTGCTAACCCAACTGACCAAAATTGTTTAACTTCATCAGTGAAACGCATGGCGTGGATAGACTTGAAGCGAATTCCGTCCTGAAATAACTGCCCAGCCACATGGCTGACGCTAAACTGTCCTTCAGATATAAGTATGAAAAACGTTATCCATTCATGAAGTCGGTTGTGCTGTCGCAAGCGTTCAGTTACAGCAGGCAACAATTAATGTTTGCAATTCAGCAACAACAAGTTTTAAAGTATCGTTGTCTGTAGTTACCTGCACATCGGACACGTCATCAAGAGGAACAACATTTTCGAACATATCTTCTTGCCGTGACGGATTTGCAGTGAATAAGCATTTGTGGACATGTTTTGTTGGCGTATTTATTCTGGAAACCTTTGGTAACGGACTTTTATGGACGGATTGGACGGGGACATGTAACCGATTTACGTGCTCATCAAAAAAAACGTCTTTAGTATCGAACTGTATGTCTTCACCTTTAATCGGGAATGTGCGTGATCTAAATGTTGCGCCATCCTTACAGGGACACAGCACGGTAATCGTCTCGTGAGGGTGAATCAGTATTACATGTCTAACAACATCCGTAATACTCGTAGAACTGCAGACAGTACCGGCGGAAAACTGAACTGTTCTGGAAAATAAGACCAATACTAGTTATAGAAACATCAGCCAACGAATGTATTAATTAAATGGATCGACAATACAGTACTGCTCGTCAAACTGTTCATAGTTAAACGTGTTTTTGTTTTATTTCCGTTGAATTCGTCTCCAGTTCGTGGAGTTACTACGCGTTTCCAAAGCGTGTTACCCATTCCGAACGTATAGAAAATAGATATATTGCAGTATTTGGACATCGAGAGCATATGAAAGGTATCGTAACCAAAATGGTAAAATGGAAAAGGGACCAGTTATGTGATAATAGATCCTTGTAACACTACTTATCATATTGTGTTTCTTGCGGTAAGAGAAACCCATATCATTATATAATAACAGTTTAACATTATACCGGCCAACGACGACAACATAACCGGATATTGAGACAACAATTTCTTTAGGTTGATTACAATTTGTAGAAAATAAATCACGATGACTCCGTAGCACTGAATTTCTTATCATGCTAACTCGCCAAGTAACCACACAGTGATAATTCCAGCACACAAATATTTACACAATTCCCTAACATTTGATTGGTCCATAGCAAGTCTCTGTCCAAAATTTATATCCCAGTAAACTCCCACGCCGAACTATTTTCCGTAACCGTGAGGCGTAGTTAAAATAATTCTTAAGAAAACGGAAAATAAACACATTTTCTTGATGAATTTATTTCAAATGCTGGAATTATAAGGAATGAATGGCCTTTTTTTGGAATTTATCGGGGATATAAACTTAGAAAAGTCGCGGGAATACTGGACGAGGCCTTCCGGCCTTCGTCCAGTATTCCCGCGACTTTTCCAAGTTTATACCCCGATAAATTCCACAAAAAGGCCATTCATTCCTATAATAACCAATAGGATAAAAATAAACAATTGGGGATAAAAAATTACAATTTTCGAAAAAAAAAAAAAAAAATTTTTATCGCCAAATGTTTATTTTTATTGCCAATTGCGAAAGTGACTTTTCCCAGTTTATACCCCGATAAATTCTACAAAAAGGCCATTCATTCCTATAATATTGACAATTTTAGCACCGGCGATAGTGTATACGCGACAGCGGCAAAATAATATACAAGATGTGTTCCACTGCTGTTCCTAAGACAGTAACAGAACACACCGGCTATTAGCAATAGCACCCACTATCAACGACATGAGCTCTAGTTTATAGTGTCGTAAAACTGGCGCAGTAACATAAAGACCCATCTAGCACGACTGTGACGAGCATCGCCACAGTCGTGCTAGACGGGTCTTTATGGTACTGCGCCATTCATAGGTCAGCTATTACCCGACTCATTTACGAACTCCGCTACCAGCAAGGTGCATGATTACGTGGTTACAACAACAACAACGTCACCCACTCCAAAGTAAGTATTATTGGATATTTTCCTTAATATGCAACTGATTTTTATGAAATATGTCGCAGCAAACGCGTCTTCATGAGCTGCATTTGGTGGTCTAGGGAGTTCGGCACAGACTTCTGTCGTTTTTGCGAAGAATCGATTTCCTTGTCGGTAGACACGGAAATCGATTCTTCGCAAAAACGACTGAAGTTTGGGCGAAAATACAGAGACCACCAA
Organism: Conchocele bisecta; assembly: GCA_029237695.1. Lineage (NCBI taxonomy): Eukaryota > Metazoa > Mollusca > Bivalvia > Lucinida > Thyasiridae > Conchocele > Conchocele bisecta. The sequence continues at coordinate 22,410,741 of CM055276.1, forward strand.
ATGCAGCTTAACAAGACGCGTTTGGTGTGCCATATAAAGGACAATATAAAAGAATACATACTTTGAATCAGATGGATTCTGGAAGTTTCAGTACTTGTTGTTGTTGTTAGTACCACGTGATCATATACCTTGACCAGTGTCTCATATGTGGCGGTGACTGGAGAAATTGGTCTTGTGGCGTTTGTGGATATTCAAACGTCTAACCTTCTAGCGTGCTCATGAAGCCTGATCAAGGATCAAAGCTAAACGTTAGACTGTGACGATGTTGTCAGCTTATACTCGACTCACCATACAACCTCCACGACCATATGTGGCTGTGACTGGAGAAATGGGGCTTATGACGTTTGTGTATATTCAAACTTCTGACCTTCTAGCGCTCTCCCGATGCATGCTAAGTCATAAAGGACCAAAGCTAAACGTTAGACTGTGACGATGCTGTCAGCTAATACTCGACTCAGCGTACGACCTCCACGACCAGCGTAGCCTCATTTGAGACACGTCATGCGATTTTGTACCCTCGGACATCTGCGTAATTTCATGAAATATGTTGGGAAATTTACAATACATGTATATTCCACATGTACTCTGAAGATTTCGTCAACTTTGATGAAATTACGCAGATGTCTGAAGGTACAAAATCGCATGGCGTGTCTCATATGTGGCTGTGACTGGAGAAATGGGGTTTATGGCGTTTTGTGGATATTCAAACTTGTGATCTTCTAGCTCTCTCCTGGTGCCTGTGCCTCGTGAGGATCGACAGTGATTGTCATTGCGATTTGATGATTGTGATCTGTTAAACGATAGCATATACTAGAGAACCGTTCTATTCGCAGTCGTGACGTTTCACATGATACATTTGTTGCTATCCCACATTTACATTGACATATTACAGTGGAACCTCTCTAAACCGGACACCCTGGGAGGGAGGTCCCCAGGGTGTCTGGTTTGGAGATGTTCCACTGTAAATCAGACATGTGACCTTGCGAAAGCATGCGGGTGTGCTTTGCGAACGTGAACGGGCGTTATTATCAGAGATAGATGGCAAGGACATCAGTGAAATTAAGGACACACAGACTACATGTGTGCGGTTTAGAGAGGTTCTATTGTAATTAAAATAAAACCTAATTATCTATTAAAGCTTGTTATTGACGAGACACCCTCGCGTGCTTTCGAATTTCGGTCATCAATGTGAGGGCGCCGAACATATAATAATAATAATAACGGTAGCTAGCGGCGAGTGGTATTACGGTAGTAAATAGTTAATACATAGTAAATAATACCGTATACCGGACAAGCCAAGAGTTGCCGATAAAGTCCGGTATGAATATCTAGGTTAGAGAATACAAAATGGCGCGATATCTTCCAGTCCGGTATAACACATAGTGCGTGTGATTTGAGGTCACAGACACAATTTGCTTGCAAATCTTGATCCATTACTACCCAGTTTCACTTGAGGAACAGTTTGGGGTGCTTCTAACACCAGTTGTCAGCATATTTGTAGCATTTAAAAGAAAACACTTAACCTGTTGGTCACGTGATGTAAACAAAGTTTCCGTGGCCAGAAAATGTAAACAATATTGGGGGACATGACGAGGTTGGTTTTTTTCTTTCTTAGGAATAAGTGAACCTATTGTTGAATTCATGCAGAACCAGTACAGAAATGCTGCAGGTCATGTACAGGTATGTCCCACAGCATTCATACGAATAGTGAAAATAGGTGAGGCTGGCCTTATTGGATGGGGTTCGGTTACATTATATAGTAAAACTAGTTGGTGCGTTCTGCGTACAGCTGTTACCATTTGTGTAATCTGGTATAGCATTGACATTGTTCATTTACAAGTACACACAACATACATGCATATATGTTTACTGCAGTATAGTACTGAAGTATCCATTTCAAATATTGATATCCATAATTATAAATAATTATATATTGTTGATAAACATGAGAGACGGCGTGCAAGTCCATCGAGTCAGTGCGCCGTTAAACGCAAGCATCAACCAATAAATCAATCAGATAAACATGTTAAGAGCAGTTGCATTAATCAGTAGTGCTGATTTCCGAATTCGAAAAAAAATCAGTGTTAACTAATTATTTTAATATATATATGTATGTATGATAAATACACAGTTACATCCATATGAGACACGTCATGTTGTACCTTCGGACATCTGCGTAATTTCATTAAATACGTTTACAAAAGTTAGAATATTTTTTATAAATAAAGTCAAAAGTTTTGACGTCATTCACGGACATTATTGTACATTTTTTAAACGTATTTCATGAAATTAAGCAGATGTCCGAAGGTACAAAATCGCATGGCGTGTCTCATATAGTGTTTGACCTCATATGCCAACGTCTCCCTCCAATTGAGAATTGTTTATTAAAGTAGTCTTTTTGTGTTTCTTTAACTCTTTCAACACTACACACCTGTATAGTGGTATTGGCAAACAGTGTAGATCCAGATCAGCCGGCTCGTGACGAGCCGTCTCATCAAGATCTACATTTTTGCAAGTAATTTGTGTGAGAACAAAAACATCCGCTCTTCATAAATGGACTTGTCTGACAATCATTTTGTTTCGATTGGATTGGTTGAAAAATTAACATATCAAAATCCATTCCGGTTACTAGGGGTGAACGGTTTAATTAAGTGCATGTACATGTATTTAGCCCGCCGTGTTTCCATCACGATGTATTCTCAGTTTAATTAAAAACATAAACACGGATGCCATTATTTGTCATACATGTCACTTTAGTATTATAGCAGACACCTTATACCCATTTGGCCATTTATACCATGTTTATACCACGCAAATCAATAGGTATTCATTCATGTGACTGGATAAACTGATATTATCAAGGTGTATGATCACGTGGTACTAACAACAACAATAATTACCGATTCCAAGTGCGTATTATTTTATAGTGTCCTTATTACGTAACGGATTTTTATTTTATGAAATATGGCGCATCAAACGCATCTTGTTAAGCTGCATTTGGTGGTCTCTGTATTTTCGCCCAAACTTCTGTCGTTTTTGCGAAGAATCGATCTCCGTGTCTCCGACACGGAAATCTATTCTTCGCAAAAACGACACAAGTCTGTGCCAAACTCCCTAGACCACCAAATGCAGCTCATGAAGACGCGCTTGATGCGCCATATTTCATCAAAATCCGTTGCATATTAAGGAAAATATAAAATAATACTTACTTTGGAGTGGGCGACGTTGTTGTTGTTGTAACCACGTGAATCATGCACCTTGATTATGTAACTGGCGATCATTCTAGGCTCGGATAACACAGGTTATTGAAGAACGGTTCATATGTCGGTGTTTTATGGATTATTTCGGTATCTCTGGTGGTTTGGGTGCATTGTTACCAACATACAATTTACGTCACCTCTCGAGAATTACACGTATAAGTACATGTATCATGTTGCCAGTATAAAAGGGGTCCGAAAGTTCGGAACAGTGAAAGTGTAGATAATTGACGATGTCTGTCGTGTGTAATGATTGAGAACTGTATCGTCGCATATAGCGCGCGCCGCATATAGCATATAGCACAATAGGTGTATGCGGCGAAAAGGCATGACAGAGTATATGAGCCATATAATTCCAGCACAAAACTATTTACACAATTCCCTAACATTTGATTGGTCCGTAGCAAGTCTCTGTCCAGAATTTATATCCCAGTAAACTCCATGCCGAACTACTTTCCGTAACCGTCAGGCGCAGTTAAAATAATTCTTAAGAAAACGGAAAATAAACACATTTTCTTGATGAATGCATTTCAAATGCTGCAATAATAAGGAATGAATGGCCTTTTTTGTTGAATTTATCGGGGATATAAACTTGGAAAAGTCGCGGGAATACTGGACGAGGCCTTCCGGCCTTCGTCCAGTATTCCCGCGACTTTTCCAAGTTTATACCCCGATAAATTCCACAAAAAGGCCATTCATTCCTATAATAACCAATAGGATAAAAATAAACAATTGGGGATAAAAAATTACAATTTTCGAAAAAAAAAAAAATCTTTTTTTTTTTTCGAAAATTGTAATTTTTTATCGCCAAATGTTTATTTTTATTGCCAATTGCGAAAGTGACTTTTCCAAGTTTATACCCCGATAAATTCCACAAAAAGGCCATTCATTCCTATAATATAGCATCCTACGGAGCCGCACAGGGGACATGGATTTTGTTTTATTAATTCGTTCCCACGAAATAACAATTCGTTCCCTCAATTTAACAATTCGTTCATTCGAATTAACAATTCGTTCCCACGAAATGACAATTCGTTCCCTCAATTTAACAATGTGTTCCCTCGAATTAACAATTCGTTCCCACGATATAATAATTCGTTCCCGTGGGAACGAATTGTTATTTCGTTGGAACGAATTGTTAAATTGAGGGAACGAATTGTTATTTCGTGGGAACTAATTAAAAAAAAAAGAATTATACGTCACCTGCAGGGCTCCGTAGCATCCACCTCATCCAAAATATATCAGGGTGTTTAAACTTCGCTTACGAATAATTATATAAGTATTATATATGGTAAAATGATATGAGCCACTACACGAGAAGATGTACCTTCAGTTCTCTGTGAAAAGTATAGGCGCAGACCAGCCTGGAAGCAACCATGCAGGCCTATGCTGTTCGCCTGTAGTGGCGTGGACTGAAGGTACAGATTGTGTATCACGGCTCAATTATATAATTACTCTATACTTATTCTTGTTATATTAAATGACTATTTAATCACCACATGACCCTATGCTATGCTATGCTGCATATATTTAAGGGTGGGAATTGGCTCTAAGACCTTCCATACCCGGGGCATTGAACCCAAGAAAGAGGCTGAATTTTGAAAAATAATTTTGAAGTAATTTAAGGTGTCATTAAAAATCCAAAGTAAAATTGGCAGGTGCGCGTTAAAGTAAGTCAACCCTGTCGTTCACAATTCGTGACCTAGAACGGGTTCAGACATATGCGCCTAAGTGTTCGCCCTGAAAATGGTGTTTTGTTTATCTCACCCGGGTCGCCCCAGGTTCGAAAGGGGTTCCTGGGAAGAACCAGCCTCTCCCCTCACTCCTGCGAATTGGGCATCGGTCTCGCTGTCTATGTAGGTGTTGTACACCGCTTGTAATATAGCAGCAAGCGAGTTGAATCCCATCATCCGACAGTAGTGTAGGATTCATTGGGAGTTTCGATATGTTTATCCTGGTGATATTATGGACATTTTCTGCAAAAAAGTAGGCTTTGGCTTATTTTTTCCGATCATTGGCGATTGTATGTAGAATCAATGATTTTAATTTCTCTATGTCTCTGGTATAATTTTCATCGCCTAGTAGCGATACGTTACAACTTGAAACCCTCATAACGCACTCAGGTTGCCCGGTTGTCACAACTGTTAATCCAAAGTGGATGACAGTCTGATCAGGATCTGCACGGTTCGCCAGTCCATCAATGAATCACCTGTCATGGTTTTAGCAAGTACGTTAGATCGATATCATATGTAAGCGTCCTGGTGCCAATGCTAAAATATTGTTATCTCCTATAGTAACTCCTAATTAGGTGTCAGTATCTCCTAATTATGACGTACTATCTCCTAATTAGGACCTAGTATCTCCTAATTATGAGTTAGTTTCTCCTAATTAGGAGTTAGTATTTCCTAATTAGGACTTAATATCTCCTAATTAGGACTTAATATATGTGTCAATGCTAAAAAAATGTATCTCCCAATTAGGAGATACTAACTCCTAATTAGGAGATAGTAAGTCATAATTGTGAGATACTAACTACTAATTAGGATATACTATGTCCTAATTAGGAGATAGTAACTTCTAATTAGGAGATATATCTCATAATTAGGACGTACTATCTCCTAATTAGGACTTAGTATCTCCTAATTAGGATTTAGTATCTCCTAATTAGAAGAGAAATATATGTTTACATTGGCATCAGGACGCTTCCGTAATATGAGGCTACGAGAGTGTGCTATTCGATCAGGATATGATCACAAATCCCATATTAGGCACAATCTCTCCAGCCATAGCCACAACTTACCACTACACCAACAAGGGCATCGTTATCCCTAAGCTAATCCCTTCGCCAGTAGCCTTGGAAATAAAGCACAAACAAAGCAAAACATTTATCAAAACTGAATAGGCGATCAAGCTGTTTATGACCCGAGTTTTTTAAAAAAATCAACCCACAAAATATGTGTTGCGACCGACATATGCTCATTTGCATAAAATTGGTCAGACCTCAAATTTGGACTAACGCTATATCCGCCCCCCCCCCACACCCCCACCCCCTTGCAAAAAGTCACACATAACATAAAACACAAAATAGGTAAATATCATTAGAACGGGAATTATTTTCAGCACATCTGTAGTGGTTTCATAATTACGGAGCCCAGTAGGGGACATGGATTCTTTTTAATACTTCGTTCCCTTGAAATATAAATTCGTTCCCTCAATTTAACTATTCGTTCCCACGAATTAACAATTAGTTCCCTCAATTAAACAATTAGTTCCCACGAAATAACAATTCGTTCCAATGAAAGAATTATTAATACAAAGAATCCATGTCCCCGGCGGGGCTCCGTAATTATGAAACCACTACAGATGTGCTGAAAATAATTCCCGTTCTAATGATATTTACCTATTTTGTGTTTTATGTTATGTCTGACTTTTTGCCCACTTAAAATGTCAAGAAATAATTATGTTGCGTGGGGATGGAGTTTAAAGCTGCTATACTTATTCCCCAATGAAATGTGTGAAATAAGTGGTTTACTGAAATAACTCATAACCAATTTAAAGTCACTGCGTCTCAGATATGCCTATAAAGTGATGAAGCAGAATAGGAAAAATAGTAATTATAGTTTTGTATCTTGTATCTGGGCGTAATTGTACCTATAAGTCGCTTGTAAAAACAATTGGGACTGGAAAAAATAAAATACAATACTGAAAAATAACTAGAGTTAATTATAGTTGTGTATCTTGTTTCTGTGCGTAATTGTATCTATAAGTCGCTTGTAAAAAAAAAATGGTATTTGTAAAAAAAAAATATAATACTGAAAAATAACTTGCGTTTGCAACGCTAGTTATTTTTCAGTATTATAATATAGGGTTAACTGTATTGTAATAATATGTTTAATGGCGACGCGCGAAACATGTTTCCGACTTATCATTTTCTGATATACGCCGCAAATTTCAACATTAAAAATGCAGTTAACCTGTTTCTAATGCACTCCTTTACTATTTTGCAAACTTTATCGAGTCTCGTTGGAAAATCCTACCGGATTGCAAGCTGGTTGAGCAGGTCATACCGGACGGATCACACAAATAATATGTTCTACGAATAAAACAGTTCCAACACAATTACAAGATATTAGCAATTTTTGCATGAATGTATATACGTTTATGTTGCTGATTTCATTAGTTTTCAATAATAAAATCAATAAATTCGTCGTTATTATTTAAAAGTACTACTTTGAGCTTGTAATGTCACTCCAGTGCGATCTCTTAGCAACAAAATTTCAATGGCGGCTGCCTGTCAAACATCCTGGCGTTGATAAATATTGTGACAACTTGTCTAATCATTCGTGATATACTACCATTTGAGATGCAAGATTACACGGGATACATACTTTCTGTTTGTGTGAACGATGTATTACTGCCAAAACATATGGAACTTGATCGACGGTGATATATTTGCAATATGTGTTCGCCGCACGCTTCAGACCATGCAACTTTCGGACCAGGTCACCAGGACTTTTTGGACCAGGACGTTTCAGATGCAAGCCAGCTGTGTCTTTTACAATAATACCAGAATACCACTTGGGAAATTTTATGTGAGTTATCCCATGTTTTGGTCGGTCATTATGTGGCAGAGTAAATTGACCGACCTCAAACTTAGTATTGGCGTAGGAATACATATTGAAATAATTTGCGACCGTTCATCAACAATGATATACCTGTAATGTGTGACCATCCGCCAATCAGATCTCATGATAGTTATAGAGTGCATTATAAATATGTTTTTAAGTCGATGGTTAGTAACTTATGGTATATGTATGTACAGATAATTCCATCACAAAAATATTTACACAATTCCCTAACATTTGATTGGCCCGTAGCAAGTCTCTGTCCAAAATTTATATCCCAGTAAACTCCCACGCCGAACTACTTTCCGTAACCGTGAGGCGCAGTTAAAATAATTCTTAAGAAAACGGAATAAACACATTTTCTTGATGAATTTATTTCAAAGGCTGGAATTATAAGGAATGAATGGCATTTTTGTGGAATTTATCGGGGATATAAACTTGGAAAAGTCGCGGGAATACTGGACGAGGCCTTCCGGCCTTCGTCCAGTATTCCCGCGACTTTTCCAAGTTTATACCCCGATAAATTCCACAAAAATGCCATTCATTCCTATAATATTCTCCGTATATTTAGCTGCCTAACACAGTAGCTGCACTAATCTTGCCAATATTTGTCGATTTCTTTATTTCAAAATACTCGACTACTGGGCTTTAAATCAAGCAGCTTGATTGACTGAGCCTGAGCTGCGGCGCAGCTCAGGCTCAGACAATTTGCTTGATTGTGAATTGCCATTGCCAATAGATGATCAGAAACGTTGATATTCTGGGCAAGATTACCGCAGGCGGTTTCGTATGTACTGAGGAATGTAACTGTGACTGGAGAATGGGGTTTATGGGATTTGTGACCGGTGTAGCTCCTGATCAAATGGCATACCCCCTGTAGATTGATAATAACAGGATGGGTGTTTCAGTGATGAAATGTTGAACGGTGAAGATCCTGATCAGATGCACAGGCTGATCTGGATCTGCACTGCCCATTTCTCCAGTTACAGCCATATTTATGACAGGCATGCTGGGATATGGGGAAAGAAAACATGGGAAAAATGATAGCAAACAGCCATTGATAGGCAATACATGTACTGGTATTGACGTTTGCTATACTCAGCATCAACAGAAACCGTACATGTTTGTAAAGAGCACAATTGTATTGCTAAACTATTTGTAAACATATGTTTCTATCAAATCTAACTTTAAAGCAAATGTTTTAGCCAAAACATTAGGCCGATATATATTGAAAAATCACATGTAAGTCGGCAAAACTTGGTTTTACCATTTCCGGGTGCACTGCACGGCCTTGAGATAACCGAATAAAGCACGAGGTAACATGACAAACCAACATGCAGTGTCGAGATAATGACCAGCAAAATCCGGTAACTGACGGCATGAAGTTGTTTGGACTGTTTTCAATTGAATACAGCTGTATCTTGAGTAGTGTTTAACATGTATTATCTTGAGTAGTGTTTAACATGTATTATCTCGAGTAGTGTTTAACATGTATTATCTTGAGTAGTGTTTAACATGTATTATCTTGAGTAGTGTTTAACATGTATGATCTTGAGTAGTGTTTAACATGTATTATCTTGAGTAGTGTTTAACATGTATGTATTTGAGTAGTGTTTAACATGTATGTATTTGAGTAGTGTTTAACATGTATTATCTTGGATGTATTCAACCTGTACGTCACATGCTCATGTCCTATGACATGTTTAAGTCATGTGAATTAAATATGGTTATTATAGGAATGAATGGCCTTTTTGTGGAATTTATCGGGGATGTAAGCTTGGAAAAGTCGCGGGAATACTGGACGAGGCCTTAAAAAATTACAATTTTCGAAAAATAAAAAAAATAAAATAATATTTTTTTTTTCGAAAATTGTAATTGTTTATCGCTTCGTCCAGTATTCCCGCGACTTTTCCAAGCTTATATCCCCGATAAATTCCACTAAAAGGCCATTCATTCCTTATAATTCCAGCATTTGAAATAAATTCATCAAGAAAATGTGTTTATTTTCCGTTTTCTTAAGAATTATTTTAACTGCGCCTCACGGTTACGGAAAGTAGTTCTGCATGGAGTTTACTGGGATATAAATTTTGGACAGAGACTTGCTACGGACCAATCAAATGTTAAGGGAAAATGTAAATATTTTTGTGCTGGAATTATTGCATAAATATTTACGGCGTTATTGTGTACATATCGCCTCTTCGCCCATATAAGCCGGTAGTATTGGACTGTTGGTTTCTTTTGTCGGCGAGTTTATATCAGGGATTGTGTTCAACTAGCGACATAATCTAGGGCACACAATAATAAACTGCAAGTGGCGTCTTTGCACGGAAATGAGCCATTCTGTTCCTCTGGGTCTCCTATTTCTGTGTGACGATATAATGCCACTAATGTACCGGAATATGTCGACTGGAATAAACTGTAGATGGCCGGAGATAGCGGTAACTGGCCATTGTACAATAATTCCAGCACAAAAATATTTACACAATTCCCTAACATTTGATTGGCTCGTTGCAAGTCTCTGTCCAAAACTTATATCCCAGTAAACTCCCACGCTGAACTACTTTCCGTAACCGTGAGGCGCAGTTAAAATAATTCTTAAGAAAACGGAAAATAAACACATTTTCTTGATGAATTTATTTCAAATGCTGGAATTATAAGGAATGAATGGCCTTTTTGTGGAATTTATCGGGGATATAAACTTGGAAAAGTCGCGGGAATACTGGACGAGGCCTTCCGGCCTCCGTCCAGTATTCCCGCGACTTTTCCAATTTTATACCCCGATAAATTCCACAAAAAAAGGCCATTCATTCCTATTGTGGAACCTCTCTAACCCGGACACCAAGAAAACACCCGTGTCAGATCTTATTATTTTTGATGAGTTTCTTGGTCATTTTATACACACATATCACACAGTTACGGCTCAGAATGATCAAATGTCTGACTTACAGTGAAACCTCTCTAACCGGACACCCTGGGGACCTCCCAGTGTGTCCGGTTTAGAGAGGATTCACTGTATATAGTGGCATGTAAACATGTGTGTAATATACGACCATTACAGTGTGTCGCCATGGTTTGACTGTGTATATTCACCAATTCTTGTGTATATTAATTATACTGAATATACACATATTTTTCATTGAACAGCAAAAATGACCTTTCGTACTTCTCATCACAAATATATGCTGTTATCGCACAGAAGAACCGTCTCATCGGGACGGTTAAGCTGCGTGGTAACAACATATATTCCATTTATAAATAAATATGTGGGTAAATTTTGATATACATGTGAAATATATTTAGTATTCGGCATCTATTTTCAGAGTTGAAGTCGCATCAAGTATCACTCAGATACAACAATACGCCTGATGTTAAAAAATAGTGCCTTTCCACAATATATAAGAATTTTAAGAGATGTTATAATACCTCCACAACTACAAGCTAAAGCTGAAAACAAATATAGGTAGTCATCGCGAATCATTACTTCAAAATGACGGAAGAAATAAAAATCGCACGCGAACGCCAGATAATTAACGACATACAAAACGTGCACGAAACAACATATTTATTTGTGGACTGTTATATCAGAGGGAACACCAATCCGATAAAAGCATGTAATTGTAAATACGTCTCCGGGTTTCCGGAAGCGTCAAAACAACCGCCATGGTATCCGGTCTTATTTGTTACCATGGACGTAGACATAGTAACCAGTATACCGATACACATAGATTAAATCAGTTTATAGTACACTTCCGCTTGCGCTATTCTTGCCAAATATGTGTCAATTTCTTTATAATTTATATATTGTCCTTGAAATCAAACATATTGATTGGCTGAGCCTGAGATGTGCTACACATTGATTGATTGTCAGTTGCATTATCAGTAGGTGTTCAGAATCGTCGATAGTCTGGTCAATATTAAAGGTACATTGTTCTTTATAGGAATTAAATAAGTGTATAATTATTGTGTCACTATTCCACCAGTTCTAAAAATTAAAGGTGCCCGCTATACAGATATATACGGCAGCTTAAAAGGGACATGCGCAATTTTGTTTCTATGTCGTTCCCACGGCATAGAATCTCGTTACCATGAGTTAGCTATGTCGTTCCTACGACTTAGCATCTCGTTCCCTCGAGATAGCATCTCGTTACCACGAGATAGGATCTCGTTCCCACGAGATAGGATCTCGTTAACACGAGTTAGCTATGTCGTTCCCACGAGATAGGATCTCGTTCCCACGAGATAGGATCTCGTTAACACGAGTTAGCTATGTCGTTCCCACGAGATAGGATCTCGTTACCACGACATAGCATCTCGTTCGCACGAGATAGGATCTCGTTACCACGAGTTAGCTATGTCGTTACCACGAGTTAGCTATGTCGTTCCCACCACATAGCATCTCGTTCCCTCGAGATAGTATCTCATTCCAACGACATAGATAGCCAATGAAAATGTAGCATAATTATCGCCATATTTGTCCGGCATCCGGGAGCTTAACCTTGTTTTGATTAACATATTGTTTTTATTGGCGATTTTGCATGCAATCTACATCAAGAATCTGGCTGATGACACTCTGTCATCCTTTAGTGTTTTGAGAAATTTGCATACATTTAAAATGGCCGCCAAAGAGTTATAGAATGCCATATAGATAAGCAGGCAACATTAATATTCAATTCAATTCACTTTGACATGCAAAAAAATCCAAACTGGAGGTCAAATGTGACATATTTTACATATAACTACTCTCACACTCAACATCATTGCAAACCAGGGTTGGCAATTTCCCGGGAAATAAGAGTATTTCCCAGGACGGCGGGAAATACCGGGAAATACTGGGAAATACCGGGAAATATGAATCTTGGTGGTCTTTTTCATTCCAAAATGTCAAGATGAGTCTCTATATTCCCCTATATCTACTATGGTTTATATCTGTGTAGACTGATAAGCATACAGGTAAAACATTCTGCAATAAAAAAAGAAATAATAAGTTCATTTAGAAAAAAAAAACATAATTATATTCTAGACAATTTTCTTCCCTATATACAAGTCTATGTAGTATTTGCCAACTGTCTATTTTATTGTATATGAGAACACCCCTCATTACTATAGTAACCTGCCACTAATAAAAGCTGCTTTTAGAATTTTGAGAAAATCCCTGTTGATAACGGGGATAATCCATGTACAGTGTAAGTGTAATTGTTTTACAACTTGACATGACCATATACAGACCACCTGGGTTCTTATTATACAGTATGACACAAAAGGTGTGAGAGAAGGCTGACAATTAACAGCCTGTTGTCATAGTCTGATGGTTTATTAAAGTATATTAAAGTCTCATCAATGTATATGCAAATAAGTAGACTTTAGTAGGCTTTTGGCTATTTTAACGATTTTAGGTACTGTATCTCATACGTACAATCGTGGCCCAGTCTTCACGTTAAATAAATGTCATAATAATGCAAATAAGTAATACAAATGCAAAGCATAAAACAACAGTACATTGTCAGTCATATAAGACTTGTAAGAGACTATGTGTATGCATATCATGCATGCTAAGATCATTTATTCTCATTTCTTGATACCGAATATTAGTGTGGGAAAAGGTTGACATTAACAGCCTGTTGTCTAAACATAGTCTGATCATGATGACGTTATCCTTGTGAATTGTATCTAGCAGACACTCAGATGCTTCCTAAAAAATGAAGAAGTAATTTACAAAAAAATAATACAACCAAAATATAAATGTCATGGTTGCCAAATATTCCACCTGATGAGTACCCCTAGTTGGGAATGAAACAGATCTATACATTGTAATTAACCCCTATATCTAATTATTAAGTTGTTGATTGTTTAATTAACTATTACTGAGCTTAAAACTTAATTTAAATAACTTTAATTATCAAATAATAACATCAAAATTCATATTTCCCGGTATTTCCCGGTATTTCCCACTTTGGGGAGTATTTCCCGCCGGGAATTCCCGCCCCCGGTATTTCCCGGCCAACCCTGTTGCAAACATATCTTCTGATATTGGATATATTGACACAATAAACGCTTTCAGTGAGATATGTATGGTTTACAGCTTGATATAAAGAAGGTGCAACAGCTGTTCATAATCTCCACATATCATTAACGCAATAAAAAATGCTTTCCTAACGGGCCGGATATTGTGTTTGCACCGAGCAGTCTGATCAGGACATACACTGTTCGTTGTTATGCATAAGAGGTCTGTACAGCATCACTGATGGAAGGCTCGGACCTAGGACCCGATAAATGGCTCATTTCAAATGAGCCATTTATTGGGTCCTATGTCCACCTGTTTACAAAATTCGTGGGTTGCGGGTGGAATCATGCGATGGGTACTTTAAAGGTACATGCCCACTTAGTAGGCACAAACTGTTCTTTATATGATTTAAATAAGTGTATAATTTTGTCACTATTCCACAAGTTGTAAAACTTACGAGTGCCCGCTATACAGATATAATCATTTAGTAATATTTCTTTTACTGATAGTGACGCGCGTTGGTATCAGGCTATTTTCATATGCAAATGTGGCATGATATTTTTTAATTATTTATACTAATTAAATGCGTCACCTGAACAAATAATATTTACAACAGATTATAAAGTATGATCATTGCACATCGAAAAATAAATGCAGAGAATAAATAGTAATGTCCGTTAACATTTTAAGGAAACGCGGTTATCGCCCCTGATATCAGTGTGGAAATTTACTTCAGATAGAAAATGTATAATAGTGCCAAGCAATACGTGGGGTAATGGTGAATGAATGTTTATTTTGCCAGAAAATGTCTCAGATGATGTCTCTGATATAAAGAACATTTTGTGTCTACTGCGTGAGCATGTACCTTTAACGATTGTGATTCATCCTTACCGGAATCCCGACCGGAGACCTTGTTTGACCCTTGGGTACGTCTTTGGCTTTTTTGTACACATGTGAAAGTTGAATCTGGTTATACCCCGTATAAGAGTAATCCTACCGGTATTACTTTTAGGGAAAGGGGGCACGTGACTTTGGTGTGGTATGGACCTGCCACCATTTCAGGTTACTCCGATTTCAGGGCTGAATTTTTATTTATTTCGATGTACATATTCCGTTTCGGTTTTGTGATTTTCCCCCAAATGCAGCAGATTAAATGCGGGATCGAACCAGTTGGCCCGGCTTAAATGACATTAGCTGTTGATAGGCCGTTACACACCAATAAACAAACAAACAAACTGTACAAAATGCATAGCTGATCATAAACTGAATCGATCAAAATCTAAATACATCGCAATGTATAGTGTCACATTTGTCAAATATCAAAACAGAGTATTTTGAAGTTTTCGAAGGCGTGTACCCCCAGATCAGTGATCTACACTGTTCGTCATTGTGTATAAGAGGCGCTCTTTGTACCTTAGCTACAATAATTCGCCTCCGATATGTTATATACGGCTACAAGTTGACCCATTCAAAAATGTGAGCAACCGAAGTACATAACCAAACCTGTTGCATGTAGGTCAAAATTTAGTAAACTGTATACATTTAAACAAATAATCTTTGATGTAGAACTAGTAAATTGCCAAAACTAATAGAATAGGGAAATCATTTTCCCATTGAAGCCATCTTTTCTCTTGTTGTTGTTCAACATTCAACATAAGCCATCTTTTCTCTTGTTGTTGTTCAACATTCAACAAAACTAATAGAACAGGGAAATCATTTTCCCATTGAAGCCATTTTTTCTCTTGTTGTTGTTCAACATTCAACATAACGAAATGAAGCTTTTAAATTTACAAGATATACATGTAAATATCAGATAAACACCTTGACACGGTAAAATAACCAATTACTGCATGTGTATGTTCTTTATTAATAATGTATTGTTACAGCTTTGACAGTTTTATATCGCCAACATATCAAACACACCGGATAACTGATTGCAAAAATCACTCTTACATGTGCTACATTAAAGAGATGAATTTTGTTCTATTGGTACCCGAGATCCGTACCACACTGCGTAGATGAAAATTGTGTCATCTTTCGACGTCATTTACGGGAATTATCGTAAATTCTGTAAATATTTTTATGAGATATCGCACATGTTCTGAAGAACATGTGCGATATCTCATGAAAAGTATTTACAAAATTTACGATAGTTTCCGTAAATGACGTCGAAAGTTGATATCATTTGCTATGTTTTTTCAACGTCATTTACAGAGATTTCTGTAAATATATTTTATGAAAGAATCGCACATGTTCTAAGGTACACACTCGCATGGCGTGTCTCATATACTCGCCATGCGATTTTGTACCTAAGAATATGTGCGATTTTTCCTGAAATATATTTACAGAAAATGCGATATTTTCTGTAAATGACGTCCAATGATGACGAAATGTTCATAGCAAATGAGGAATACTATTGCTCATTTGCTATGAAACTTTTTGTAATTTTTCGACGTTATTTACGTTATTTATGAAAATATCGTAAATTTTGTAAACATTTTTCAGGAGATATCGCACATGTTCTTAGGTACAAAATCGCATGGCGTGTCTCATATGTGACCTGCCACGACGAAACGGGGGTTATTGAGTTGTAGCCAGTTTAGCTCCTGATCATCTACGCAGTGTGGTACGGAGTGTGTCTCACAATTGAGACACGCCATGCGAGTTCGTACCTAAGAACATGTGCGATAATTCATAAAAATATTATCAGAATTTACGATATGTTCCGTAAATGACGTCAAAAGATGACAAGATTTCATCTTTCGACGCCATTTACAGAATATGTGACAGTTTCTGTGAATGCATTTCCTGATAAATCGCACATGCTCTTGGGTACAAAATTACATGGCGTGTCACATATGTCGCATATAAACTAAGGTCTTCCAGAGCTTGCAATGTGCGCAATCTGATCAGGGCATACACTGTACACTATTGGACACGAGGATCATTCATTTTGCCTTTAAGGACTTTGGTCATAGAAATATATATTTGGTAATTGCTTCATGAGAGTGGTGTGATATATTAATATAAGATTTTCATATTGTCTATATTATATGGTACATCGAGTGGACATCCCCGCCATCTTTGTATGTACAAGCCATCGTATAGTTTCACCACTTGGAGCGTTTGACACACACAGCAAATTAATGTGACAGGAAAAATAATAGAATGCTGTACAGTACATCATATATATATATGACAACAGCGTCCTATCACTAGTATGCAAGAAAACTATACAAAAGGCTGGATATCAGAGCATTTCGGCTATCAATCTCAAAAATAAATTGTCAAAGTGTTCACCGTTCAATCTCATGTACAATGTTGTGTTAGTGTATGTGTTACCACGGGTAAAGCCGTATTCATTCGCATATTATACAAGTAGACACCAGTGACAATACACTCAGATAACTACTTACATGTCACTGGAGTTGATACAGTATGTATATAAATACAGGTATATATCACAGAATTGTGCATTTCTCTTACTGTGACACATACATTATTATAATACTGGATTCTCAAGCATTTTAACAATGGGTCAACAAACTCTTCAGAAATCAGACTTTGTATATAATAAGTATGATGAAAATATGACGTTCTTCTTTCTTTAATATGTTTGGAAAATAATGCACCAAGTTGTATTTGTGTGTATGTCATAGTAGTTGTAGTGTGTGTCAAACGCCACAAGAGGTAAATACCGACTGATGGCTTGTACACACTAATATGGCCGACATGGAAACTCCATGCGCCGTATAATATATAGTAACACGCGAATGTTCAAAGATATATGTTATACATACATCCCATCACATTTAGGAACCAATTATGTTTTATTCAAATGATGACCACTAGCCTATTTCACCAACATTGCAAAGTATACTTATCTAGCAAAGTATACTTTGAGGGAGAAATTTTCAATTTTAGGATAAATTTATTAATTTTTATTTTACTGAATTTATTACATTATCACAGCCATTTTGGCTGTGATAATGTAATAAATTCAGTATAATAATTCTGCATACTTTTTATCATCAAATATATGCAGTCGTTAGTTCTATATGAAAGCATGCATTTTGGGGAAATAAATGATAAGTATACATTGCAATGTTGGTGTAATAGGCTACTGGGCTCGACGGGTCCTTAAACAAAACGTCAGCTCTGCAACATACCGCATAGCTAGCTGATCAAGATCTACAGTGATCACAATCTCAGTAAGCCCACTTTTGTCTTGGCGTGTTGCACTGGTCTTAACCATTTCACCCCTAATTAACGGTAATGGATTTTGATATGTTAATTTTGCAACCAATCCAATCATCAGAAAAGGATTTTCAGACTAGTCCATTTATGAAAATGGAATATTTTTGTGTTCTCAAAAATGTGAAAATTACTTTCAAAAAGTGCAGATCCTGATGAGACCAGGTCATCTGCACAGATTGATCAAGACCTACACTGTTCGCTATAGTGTATTAGAGGCGTTCATGATGCTTAACAATCCGTACCACACTGCCCATATGATATCGAGCTACACCGACCACGACTCAATAAGCCGCCGTTTGTATTTGCGGTTTACGAATTATCTCCTACTTACTCTGCTGTCGAGGGGATAAAACCGACAGGACATTTACAACAAGTAATTTCCTTTGATATATATATTACACGAGAAGAATCGTTCGACAACACGTCCATCCCATGAGATATGATTGACGGGGAATATATGGATTCTACAAATGTATTAACAGGGTGTGAGCAGTGCAACAATGCTGTGTATTAAAAACAATAATAAACTAGTACATCTGTATCATAATGATGTATGATTTTGATATTTTTGATATCCTGTCAATACGACCTAATCACTGCGTATGAATATGTGCGGTGGCTGGTGTTATTTTTATTGCATTTTGAAGCTATTTGTTGACGGGATAAATAGAATAGTAGGTTAGTGCCGTGAATGGGAAACATATCTGGCGCGGCACGGAAACGGGATGTTCTCGGCAGAGCCTCGCCTATCCCGTTTCCTAAGTCTTGCCAGATATTTTTCCCATTCACGGCACTAACCTACTATTCTATATTTCCACTATAGTTAGCAATGTAATACCTTAAACTTGACTGTGTTCACATGGATTATTTATTTATTTATATATTTATTTATTTATTTACATAATTATGTACGTCTCATCAACTGTAGAATATAAATTAACGGTGCTCCACACTCAGGTAGACACCTGCAAGGTACGTCTTCGAGCCAATCCCCACACTTAAATACAAGCGACTTACTCCATTCAGGTCGTACATAATATTTTATTCGGTATACGTAGCTTTCCGTTAACCGATTAGTGCAAGGCCGCCGGTGCTAATCTTGCCAATATGTCCATTTTTTGTTATTTCAAAATACTGGAATATTGTGCTTGACATCAAGCAGCTTGATTGACTGAGCCTGAGTTGTGCCACATGTAATAAAATGCCTACATTTCCTTGCAAGTCACGTCGATACACTACTGCCTGTACTAATCTTGCCAGTATTTATCAATTTCTTTATTTCAAAATCCTTGAATATTATGCTTGACTTCAAGCAGCTTGATTGGCTGAGCCTGAGCTGTGCTACAGCTCAGGCTCAGACAATCAAATTGCTTGATGTTCATAAACGTTGATAATCTGGGCAATATTAACGCAGGCGGTTGTGCAGCTCGGCCCCCGAATTACTTTTACACAGAGACATTGCCAGAAATCCATCGAGAAACTACTCTTGCCATGCACTGGCTCTGTCGTGTAACACTTTCAGCCGTTCGCGCAGGTTATCTGCAGAGATAGTACAATCACGTATTTCTAGCATGATGGCGTTAATTTCGGCCTGCAGTGGTTTGGGGAAGAAGGTTCCTACTCTAGTAAATAACGATAGGAAGAAAGCGAAATAGAAACGCACCATGTTATGTTTTTGAGCGGTGTTCAGACACAGTCCGTTTACACATTGCACATTTATTTCGTACCCCAGCTGGTACGGCCATTTGAAGTGGCAATTCGTCACATTGTCCTCAGTTGTGTCTAGCGTATGTTCTGGCACTTCTGACACATCGGAACATTTCTTGTCGGCGTTATTCATCGTTACGTCCATGTCAGATAGATACATGTGTCCATCGATCCATACAAACTGGTGGCGTTCGAAGTCGTACAGGGTCAACCGACCGAACGGGGATTGTTCCACGTATACCATAAGCGACGATAACTGCACAGATTGAAATATCTTCTCCCGCCACGGCAGCTGCATTAGCGCGGTGTTCCGGATGACGTTTCCCAGCGGGTACACGCCCACCACCCCCGGTTTCTCCAGTACGGGGGAACCGGACACGCCGCTATGCACGCAGTAACCGATCATACCTATAATCAGCGGATGCTGCAATGTCTCTATCAATAACGCCTCGCCCAGCATTCGTACGTCGCGGTATACGGCGCACGGGAAATCCGAATAGCCGCACACATTAAGTATGGGGGCATTCATGTTTTTGACCTTCACGGCGACCTCTGTACCATGGAAGGTGCCCCGGTGGACCGCTTTGATGTAGCCCGCCCCCAGCTCCTCGTGAATAACCAGTTCCTTCAAGTTTGTGCAATTCATGGAATGCTGAGATTCGCTATCTGTAAGAAAATATAAAGTTCGACAATGTCCAGCCATGATTATACGTTTGCTGTGGCACGAGAGAACTGTTTGAATCCCAAGGCCGTAGGCCGCGGGTTCAAACAGTTCCCGAGGGGCACGGCAAGCGTTTGCCCACGGCTGGACATAGTCGAAGATTATTGTTATTTCCGTAGGATATCATGCGATTTGAAGGTGCCCCGATGTAGCCCGTCCCCAGCTCCTCGTGAATAACAAATTCCTTGATGTTTGCACAGTTGATAGTATGCTCAAATTCGCTATCTGCAAGAATATATTGATTTATCGATTAAATGTTGCCATCTTGATCGAACAGCATCGATTGATCGATTACTTGATCTCTGCACAGTTCATCTGCAATAAAAGGTTATTGCTTATTTAAATGCTTTTAAACTACAGTAGTTTACTAATCTGTTAATAAATTACTTTCTGCACATATGTGAGACTCAACGCCTTTAAGTTTTAATAAATAATTAATAATATATAAATAGTATCTTACAAAGTAATACTATTTAAATGCCCCTCCAGGGCGCCCGTAGTTGGCTGATTGACCGATCAACATTGGTTGACACTTGACGTGTATGCCGTACGCAACCGCCTGCATTAATCTTGTCTAGATGATCAAGGTTTATGAACAAACATTGGCAATGTCAACTCGCAAGCAAGCGATTTGATTGTCTGAGTCCAGAGCTCCAGATAAGCTGCGTATTTGCTTAAATACCCAATTAAAATTGCCAAAAACCCAATTGAAATCATAAGTAGCGAGTATCAAAAAGCAATAATAAATGTGTGGTACCTTTATCAAGCTGCAGAAAAGAGAGGTGTCACTGTAAATCAGGCATTTGTATATTGATATATTATGAGCCATAGTTGTGTGCTATGCGATCCAGAACAGACATTATCACCTGAGATAAATGACAAAAAAAACATTAATACTAAGATCAGAGGTGTTTGCTTGATGTTCGGTTTAGAGAGGTTCCACTGTATTAACAAATATTTGAATTATTAGCGCAGGCTGGAATGTATTTCATGAAAGTGGTGACTGGCGGACAGATAGATTCGTTGATGCCATAAACATGTACGTATTTATGGCACAAATTGAGCGCTCGCTACGCAGTGTAATAACACAGTGTTTTAAAAGTCAAAATACACTAAAATAAATATCATAAGTATGCAATTGAAACCACTACAGACAACACTGGTGTCGTACTGGTGGGTGGGTTAGTCATTTTAGATACTGTCGTACAGTACGACGCCATGTGGGAGTGGTAATGGGATTTGTTTAATGGTCATTTCTAAGATAGCAACGTAGTGTATGCATCAGGGCGCCGTTTCACTAAACTTCGTACGACAAAAATGTTCGTAAGTGCAAATTTATGATAGTCTATAATTTCAATTGATGTATTTACATTTATTTAACATATGCAGCCTATGATCAATAAATGTAAATTCAATAATTGTTTACAAGAAAATATTGTTACTGTGAGATTACAGACATTCATAATTTGGCACTTACGAACGAACATTTTAGTCGTACAAAGTTTAGTGAAACGGGTCCCTGGTGAGTGGGGCATAGAGAATAGTAGGTTAGTGCCGTGAATGGGAACAAATATCCGGCAAGGCTCAATAATTTCTTTATTTCTCATCAGAAGTATATGTTGTGACCACTCATTTGAACCGCCTCGCCGAGACGGTTCAAATGAGTGGTCACAACATATACTTTGGTTTAGAAATAAGGAAAATAGACAGAGAATAGTAGGTTAGTGCCGTGAATGGGAAAAAATATCTGGCAAGGCTTAGGAAACGGGATGGGCGAGGCTCGGCCGAGCACATCCCGTTTCCGAGCCGCGCCAGATATTTTTTCCTTTCACGGCACTAACCTACTATTCTATGTATCCCGTCAACACATACAAATGGCTTTAAAATGCAAAGAAATAATCCCAACAACCGCACATATTCATACGCAGTGAGTAGGTCGTATTGACAGGATATCAAAAATGTTTCACGGCACTGTGTTTCACGGCACATATGCACTGTGTTGACGGGATAAAATAGGATTTTTTCAATAGGCATTTTATACGACAGAAATGTACAGTACGACGCCAGTACGACGCCAGTACGACGCCAGGTGGGTGGGATACGGTCATTTATAACATATAGAGCTTTTTGCGACCAGTATCGATCCAAATCAGCCTGTGCATCCGCACAGTCTGATCAGGATCTGCACTGTTCACCATTACATCACTGAAACACCTCTCATGCTTCTAACAAGAAATATGGATCGTTATCAGGCTACATTGGTGTTCTATTTGATCAGTAGCCTATTTCATCAAAATTGCAAAGTATACTTATCTAGCAAAGTATACTTTGAGGGAGGAATCATTTATTTTTCCCGAAATGCATTATTTCATATAGAACTAATTACTGCATATATTTGATGATTAAAAGTGTTCAGAATTATTATACTGAATGTATTACATTATCACAGCCAAAATGGCTGTGATAATGTAATAAATTCAGTATAATAAAAATTAATAAATTTATCCTAAAATTGAAAATTTCTCCCTCTAAGTATACTTTGCTAGATAAGTATACTTTGCAATGTTGGTGAAATAGCCTACAGAAGCTACACTTGAAACAAAAACCACATGCCCCTTTTTCGAGTCACATCCACATGTACAGTACGACACCAGGTGGGTGAATTAATGGGATTATTTTCAATGGGCATTTTTATGTGACAACTACGAGTCTACCGCCTGTGTGGTAGACGTGTTATTAAATGGTTACCTTCTATCCAGCGTCCCTGCCTGACGGTGGGTGTGTCGCTATAGGCGTCCCAGAGATCGAGGATCAGTTGGTCAAACATGGCCATCACGTTGTCATACTTCTTTCTATTGGCGAACTTATCAATTATCCGAAACAGTCTCTGTACGTAAGGAACTAAATGCTTGTACTTGGCTATTTTATCCATCGCCTCGGCGTGTTTGGTTGCCTGCTCAACCCCATGGTCGACACCACTTGAATTCGTTATGTCTTTCTCCATCGCATCGGCATGTTTAGCTGCCTGTTCAACCCTATGTTCTTCACCACTTGAATTAGTTACGTCGTTCTCCATCGCCTCGGCATGTTTAGCTGCCTGCTCAATGCCAGTGTGTTCCACAATTGTATTCGTTAAGTCTTTCTCTTCATTGTCGTACTCGGAACTGGTGTAATCACGTTCTTCCGCGTTTGATTCTATTTTTACCTCGTGTTTTTCTTCCTGATCAGCCGAGATGGAGTTGGGAGTTGAGCGTAGCGGTTCTACGAAAGTGCTATCATCCGATATGTCGTTGTTTTCAATATCGTCATCTAGGCTATAGTAGTCATCTTCTTTCACTTGTGCCTCTGTGTTCAGATCGTGTTTTCCTTTCAGTGGAAGAAAATCTTTCTGATTAACCGTAGCCGCGCTGGTTCTAGTTGCTCAGTACCTCTGTTAGCTTAACTGACTGTTAAATCCTTATTAAGATACAAAGGGTTTTGCGTGTTAAGGATTTAACAGTCCGTTATTATAACAGGGGATTTGAGCGTTAAAGATTTAACAGTCCGTTACGCTAACGTGTGTTTTGAGTGTGAAGGATTTAATAATCCGTTAAGCTAACAGGGGTTTTGCGCGTGTTCAACAGTCCATTAAGCTAACTGCGGTTTTGAGTGTTAAAGGTACATGCCCACTCAGTAGGCACAAAATGTTCATTATATCAGAGACATCATTAACCATTACCCCACTGATATTAGGGGCGATAACCGTGTTTCATTAAAATGTTAACGGACATTACCATATTTAGTCTCTGCACATATTTGTTGATGTGCAATGATCATACTTTATAATCTGACGACAATATCATTTTTTCAGGTGACGCATTTAAGTAGTATAAATAATTAAAAAATAGCATGCCTCATTTGCATATGAAAATAGCCTGACACCACCGCGCGTCACTATCAGTAAAATAAATATTACTAAAGTATTATATCTGTATAGTGGGCACTCGTAATTTATAGAACTGGTGGAATAGTTACACAATTATACACTTATTTACTTCCTATAAAGAACATGTTGTGCCTACTGAGTGGACATGTACCTTTAAGAACTTAAGGGTCCGCTAAGCTGGTTTTGAGCGTTAAGGATTTAACAATCCGTTAAGCTAACATAGGTTTTGAGTGTTGAAAGTTTAACAGTCCGTTAAGTTAACAGGGGGTGAGGGGGGGAGTGTTCAAGACTTAACAGTCCGTTAAGTTAACAGGGGTGATGAGGGTGAGTGTTCAAGATTTAACAGTCCGTTAAGTTAACAGGGGGTGAGGGGGGGGGGAGTGTTCAAGATTTAACAGTCCGTTAAGTTAACAGGGGGTGAGGGGGGGGGGTGTTCAAGATTTAACAGTCCGTTAAGTTAACAGGGGGTGATGGAGAGGGGGGAGTGTTCAAGATTTAACAGTCCGTTAAGTTAAGTAACAGGGGGTGAGGGGGGGGGGAATGTTCAAGATTTAACAGTCCGTTAAGTTAACAGGGGGTGAGGGGGGGGGGGTGAGTGTTCAATATTTAACAGTCCGTTAAGTTAACAGGGGGTGAGGGGGGGGGTGTGTTCAAGATTTAACAGTCCGTTAAGTTAACAGGGGGTGAGGGGGGGAGTGTTCAAGATTTAACAGTCCGTTAAGTTGTAACAGGGGGTGAGGGGGGGAGTGTTCAAGATTTAACAGTCCGTTAAGTTAACAGGGGGTGAGGGGGGGGAGTGTTCAAGATTTAACAGTCCGTTAAGTTAATAGGGGGTGAGGGGGGGAGTGTTCAAGAGGGTGAGGGGGGGGGGAGTGTTCAAGATTTAACAGTCCGTTAAGTTAACAGGGGGTGAGGGGGGGGGGGAGTGTTCAAGATTTAACAGTCCGTTAAGTTAACAGGGGGTGAGGGGGGAGTGTTCAAGATTTAACAGAAGTCTGTTAAGTTAACAGGGGGTGAGGGGGGGGGGGGGGGGTGTTGTTCAAGATTTAACAGTCCGTTAAGTTAACTTTGGGGGTGTTTTGAGGGGGGGGGGGGGGGAGTGTTCAAGATTTAACAGTCCGTTAAGTTAACAGGGGGGGGGTAAGAGGGGGGGTGTTGCAAGATTTAACAGTCCGTTAAGTTAACAGGGGGTGAGGGGGGGGGGGTGTTCAAGATTTAACAGTCCGTTAAGTTAACAGGGGGTGATGGGGGGTGTTCAAGATTTAACAGTCCGTTAAGTTAACAGGGGGGTGTGTGGGGGGGAGTGTTCAAGATTTAACAGTCCGTTAAGTTAACAGGGGGGGTGTGGGGGTGAGTGTTCAAGATTTAACAGTCCGTTAAGTTAAACAGGGGTGGGGGGGGGAGAGAGGTGTTCAAGATTTTAACAGTCCGTTAAGCTAACAGGGGCTGAGGGGGGGGGGGGGGAGTGTTCAAGATTTAACAGTCCGTTAAGTTAACAGGGGGTGAGGGGGGGGGTGTTGGTTCAAGATTTAACAGTACGTTAAGTTAAGTTTAACAGAGGGTTGAGGGGGGGGGAGTGTTCAAGATTTAACAGTCCGTTAAGTTAACAGGGGGTGAGGGGGGTGTTCAAGATTTAACAGTCCGTTAAGTTAACAGGGGGTGAGGGGGGGGTGTGTTCAAGATTTAACAGTCCGTTAAGTTAACAGGGGGTGAGGGGGGGGGGGGGTGGGGGGGGGGGGGGGGGTGTTCAAGATTTAACAGTCCGTTAAGTTAACAGGGGGTGAGGGGGGGGGGTGAGTTCAAGATTAACAGTCCGTTAAGTTAAACAGGGGGTGAGGGGGGGAGTGTTCAAGATTTAACAGTCCGTTAAGTTAACAGGGGGTGAGGGGAGGGGGGGTGTTCAATATTTAACAGTCCGTTAAGTTAACAGGGGGTTGAGGGGGGAGTGTTCAAGATTTAACAGTCCGTTAAAGTTAACAGGGGGTGTGAGGGGGGGTGAGGGTTCAGATTTAACAGTCCGTTAAGTCAACAGGGGGTGTGAGGGGGGGTGTTCAAGAATTTAACAGTCCGTTAAGTTAACAGGGGGGGTGAGGGGGGGTGGGGGTGTTCAAGATTTTAACAGTCCGTTAAGTTAACAGGGGGTGAGGGGGGGGGGAGTGTTCCAAAGATTTAACAGTCCGTTAAGTTAATCAGGGGGTTGAAGGGGGGGGAGTGCGAGATTTAAAAAGTCCCGATAAGTAAAGGGGAGGTGTTGTTTCAAGATTTCACAGTCCGTTAAGTTAACAGGGGTGAACAGTGGGGGGTGTTCAAGATTTAACAGTCCGTTAAGTTAACAGGGGGTGAGGGAGTGTTCAAGATTTAACAGTCCGTTAAGTTAACAGGGGTGAGGGGGGGGAGTGTTCAAGATTTTAACAGTCCGTTAAGTTAAACAGGGGGTGTGGGAGGGAGGGAGTGTTCAGATTTAACAGTCCGTTAAGTTAAAACAGGGGGTAAGGGGGGGGAGTGTTCAAGATTTAACAGTCCGTTAAGTAAGGTTTAACAGAGGTGTGGGAGGGGGGGGGGGGAGTGGGAGTGTTCAAGATTTAACAGTTCGTTTAAGTTAACAGGGGGTTGAGGGGGGGTGTTCAAAGATTTAACAGTCGTTAAGTTAACAGGGGTGAGTGAGGGGGTGAGTGTTCAAGATTTATCAGTCTGGTTAAGTTAACAGGGGGGGTGAGGGGGGGGGGAGTTAGTGTTCAAGATTTAACTGTCGTTAAATTTAACAGGGGGTGAGGGGGGGGGGGGGGTGGTTTCAAGATTTATCAGTCCGTTAAGTTAACAGGGGGTGTTAGGGGGGAGTGTTTAAGATTTAACAGTCCGTTAAGTTAACTGGGGGTGAAGGGGGGGGTGAGGGGGGGGTGGGTGATTCAAGATTTAACAGTCCGTTAAGTTAAACAGGGGGGATGAGGGGGGGGAGTGTTCAAGATTTTAAAACAGTCCGTTAAGTTAAAGGGGGTGAGGGGGGGGGCGGGGGTGTTCAATATTTAAACAGTCCGTTAAGTTAACAGGGGGTGAGGGGTGGGGGTGTTCAAGATTTAACAGTCCGTTAAGTTAAGGGGGAGGGGGGTGAGGGGGGGAGTGTTCAAGATTTAAACAGTCCCGTTAAGTTTAACAGGGGGTGAGGGGGGGGGGGGGGGTGTTTCAATATTTAACAGTCCGTTAGTTAACAGGGGTGAGGGGGGAGTGTTCATAAGATTTAACAGTCCGTTAAGTTAACAGGGGGTGAGGGGGGGGGGAGTGTTCAAGATTTAACGTCCGTTAGTTAACAGGGGGTGAGGGGGGGGGAGTGTTCAAGATTTAAACAGTCCGTTAAGTTAAGTTAAACAGGGGGGGTGTGAGGGGGGGAGTGGTTCAAGATTTTAACAGTCCGTTTAGTTAACAGGGGGTGAGGGGGGGGGGGGAGGGGGGGTGTTCAAGTTTAACAGTCGTTAGTTAAACAGGGGGTCCGTTTGGGGGGGGTGTTCAAGATTTAACAGTCCGTTAAGTTAAACAGGGGGGGTGAGGGGGGGGTGTTCAAGATTTAACAGTCCGTTAAGTTAAACAGGGGGGTGAGGGGGGGGGGTGGGGGGGAGTGTTCAAGATTTAAACAGTCCGTTAAGTTTAACAGGGGGTGAGGGGGGGTGTTCAAGATTTTAACAGTCCGTTAAGTGAAGGGGGTGAGGGGGTGTTCAAGATTTAACAGTCCGTTAAGGGGGGGTTAACAGGGGGTGAGGGGGGTGTTCAAGATTTAACAGTCGTTAAGTTTTAACAGGGGGTGAGGGGGGGGTGTTTTAAGATTTAACAGTCCGTTAAGTGAACAGGGGGGTGTGAGGGGGGGTGTTCAAGATTTAACAGTCCGTTAAGTTAACAGGGGGTGAGGGGGGGTGGGGGGGGGTGTTCAAGATTTAACAGTCCGTTAAGTTAAGGGGAGGGGAGGGGGGTGAGGGGGGGGGTGTTCAAGATTAACAGTCCGTTAAGTTAACAGGGGGTGAGGGGGGGGGTGTTCAAGATTTAACAGTCCGTTAAACGTTAACAGGGGGTGAGGGGGGGTGTTCAAGAATTTAACAGTCCGTTAAGTTAACAGGGGGTGAGGGGGGGGTGTGTTCAAGATTTTAACAGTCCGTTTAAGTTAACAGGGGGGGTGAGGGTGGGGAGTGTTAATAGATTTAACATGTCCGTTAAGTTAACAGGGAGTGAGGGGGGGGGGGAGTGTTCAAGATTTAACAGTCCGTTAGTTAACAGGGGGTGAGGGGGGGGAGTGTTCAAGATTTAACAGTCCGTTAGTTTTTTTTTTTTTTTTAATTTTTTTTTTTACAGGGTGGGGTGGAGGGGGGGGATGTTCAAGATTTAACAGTCTGTTAAGTTAACCAGGGGGTGAGGGGGGGGGGTGAGGGGGGGGGGGTGTTCAAGATTTAACAGTCCGTTAAGTTAACAGGGGTGTGAGGGGGGGGGTAGTGTTCAAGATTTAACAGTCCGTTCAAAAGTTAACAGGGGGTGAGGGGGGGTGTTCAAGATTTAACAGTCGTTAAGTTAACAGGGGTTGAGGGTGGGGGTGTTCAAGATTTTAACAGTCCGATAAGTTAACAGGGGGGTGATGGGGGGGGGGTGTTCAAGATTTGAACAAAGTCCGTTAAGTTAACAGGGGTGAGGGGGGAGGGGGGTGTTCAAGATTAACAGTCGCTTAAGTTAACAGGGGGTGCGGGGGGGGGTGGAGTGTCAAGATTTAACAGTCCGTTAAGTTACACGGGGGTGAGGGGGGGTTGGGGGGGTGTTCAAAATTTTTTTAACAAGTCCGTTAAGTTAATAGGGGGTGAGTGGGTTGGGTTCAAAGATTTAGCAGTCCGTTAAAAGTTAAAAGGGGGTGAGGGGGTGTGGGGTTCAAGATTTAAACAGTCCGTTAAAGTTAACAGGGGGTGAGGGGTGGGGGGTGTGTTCAAGATTTAAAAAAAAAACAGTTCAAGTTTTAAGTTAACAGGGGGTGAGGGGGGGGTAGTGTTCAAGTTTAACAGTCCGTTTAAGTTAATCAGAGGGTGTGGGGGAGTGTTCAAGATTTAACCAGTCCGTTAAGTTAACAAGGGGGGGTGAGGGGGGGCGGGTGGGGGGGGCTGTTCAAGATTAACAGTCCGTTAAGTTTAAACAGGGGGTTGAGGGGGGTGTTCAAGATTTAACAGTCCGTTAAGTTAACAGGGGGTGAGGGGCGGTGGGGGGAAGTGTTCAAGATTTAACAGTACGTTAAGTTAACAGGGGGTGTGAGGGTGTCAAGATTTAACAGTCCGTTAATGTTAAACCAGGGGGAGGGGTGGGGAGTTGGGGAGTGGTGTTCAAGATTTGCAGTCCGTTAAGTTAACCAGGGGTGAGGGGGTGGGGGGAGTGTTCAAGATTTAAACAGTCCGTTAAGTTAACAGGGGGTGAGGGGGGGGGGAAGGGGTGAAGTTTTGATAAATTAACAGTTTCGTTAAGTTAACAGGGGGTGAAGGGGGGGTGGTTCAAGATTTAACAGTCCGTTAAGTTAAGGGGGGTGCAGGGGGGGGGGGTTAGTGAGTGTTTCAAGATTTAACAGTCCGTTAAGTTAACAGGGGTGAGGGGGGGGGGGTGTTCAAGATTTTAAACAGTCCGTTAAGTTTAACAGGGGGGAGGGGGGAGGGGGGGGGGTTTCAGATTTAACAGTCCGTTAGTTAACGGGGGTGGAGGGGGGGTGGGGGGGGAGTGTTTCAAGATTTAACAGTCTTAAAGTCAGTTAGAGTTTGGGGGGGTTGTTCAAAGGATTTCAGTCCGTTAAGTTTAACAGGGGGTGAGGGGGGGAGTGTTCTAGATTTAACAGTAACGTTAAGTTAAAACATTTTGTGTGAAGGGGGGGTGTGTTCAAGATTTAACAGTAGTCGGTTTAAGTAATTCAGGGGGTGAGGGGGGGGCAGGGCGGTGTTCAAGGGGATTTAACAGTCCGTTTAGTTAAATCAAGGGAAGGTGAAGGGGGGGAGGGGGGGTGTTCAAGATTTAACAGTCCTTCTGTTTAAGTTTAACAGGGGGTGTTAAGAAGGGGGATAAGGAATTTGGGGGTGTTCAAGATTTAACTAAAGTCCGTTAGCCTTAACAAGGGGGTGTGAAGGGGGGGTTTGTTCAAGATTTTACAGTCCGTTAGTTAACAGGGGTGTGTTGGAGTGTTTCAAGGGGGATTTTAACAGTCCGTTTAAGTAAACAGGGGGTGAGGGGGAAGTGTTCAAGATTTTAACAGTCCGGTTAAGTTAACAGGGGGTGTGGGGGGAGGTGTTGGGGGGTTTGGGGGTGTTCAAGAATTATCTCAGTCCGTTAGTTAACAGGGGGCGGGATGAAGGGGGGGGGTGTTCAAGATTTAACAGTCGTTTAAGTTCACAGGGGTTTGAAGGGGGGAATGTTGGGGGGGTTCAAGATTTAACAGTCCGTTAAGTTAAACAGGGGGAGGGTAGAAGGGGGGGAGTGTTCAGAATAACAAGTCCGTTAAAGTAACCGAGGTGAAGGGGGGTTTGGGGTTCAATTGATAATTTAAACAGTTGGGGTTAAGGGGGGTTAACATGTTTGGGGGAGGGGGGGGGGTGGTTGTTAAGAATTTAACAGTCGTTAAGTTAACATGTTGGTGAAGGGGGGTTGGTTCAAGATTTGATTTA
Organism: Conchocele bisecta; assembly: GCA_029237695.1. Classification (NCBI taxonomy): domain Eukaryota; kingdom Metazoa; phylum Mollusca; class Bivalvia; order Lucinida; family Thyasiridae; genus Conchocele; species Conchocele bisecta. The sequence goes on from CM055276.1 coordinate 22,441,893, forward strand.
AACAGTCCGTTAAGTTAACAGGAAAGGGTGGGGGAGGGGGTGGGGGAATTTGGTTTAAAGTTGGGGTTCAAAATTTAACAGTCCGATTAAGGGGGGGAGCTAACATAGTTTTGGGGGAGGGGGGGGGGGAGGGTTGTTTACAGTCCGTTAAGGTTAACAGGGGGGTGAGGGGGGGAGTGTTTCAAGATTTAATAAACAGGGGGGTCCGTTTAAGTTAACAGGGGTGGGGGGGGTTGAAGGGGGGGGGGTTTGCCTTCAAGTTTAACAGTCCGTTAAGTTAACAGGGGGTGAGGGGGGTGGGGGGTGTTTCATGAATTTAACAGGGGGTCCGTTTTTAAGTCCAACAGGGGGTTAAGGGTTTGGGTGGAACGGGGGTGTTCAATTTTGAATTTAACTTGGTCCGTTTAAGGTTAACAAGGGGGGTTTGTGAAGGGGGGTTGTTCAAGAATTTAAACAGTCCGTTAAGTTAACCGGGGGTGAGGGGGGTGTTTCAAAGATTTGAACAGGGGTCTTTGTTATTGGGGGGTTAACAAGGGGTTTGGAGCGGGGGGTTGTTCAAGATTTAACATTCCGTTTAAGTTAACAGGGGGTGAGGGGGGGGTGTGTTCAAGGATTTAATCAAGTTCCGGGGGTTAAGGGGGGGTTAACAGGGGTGTGAAGGGGGGGGCCTTCCAAGGTTGGGGGTTTCAAAATTTAAACAGTCCGTTAAGCTTAAATTAAGGTTTTGAAGAGGGGGTGTGTTAAACAGTCCGTAAAGCTAACGGAGGTTTTTAGTAATAAAGGTTTAAGTCAATTAAGTTAACAGAGGTTTAAGAGTGTTAAGTATTTTAACAGTTCGTTTTAAGCTAACGGAGGTTTTCAGCAACCGGTCCCAGGAAGACTACAGTAACTATCTGTCGCCAAGAATTTACCTTTACTGTCGTAATCTGCACTGTTGTAATCAAATTCGCTCACACGTGTTTCTGTCTTCGTATCATGTTTCAGCGCCACTGTAACAACGTTATTCTCATTAGTTAATCCTCGGCGCTCTGCAGTCTTATTCACGTTGTTAGTGGGCCCACGTAATTGATTTAGATACAGAAAAGTAAGAACGTTAATTATAATTCCGACAAGTACTAGTGTTTTCAATCGAAGAAGCATGCGAAAGCAGCTTTTTAAATACATGAACATCATGTTAGATCTGTTTCATTGGAAATATTTATTCGAATCGCCTAGACACATGTGTAACGAAGAACTAATGGGTTTAACGTGGCAGTTGTATCGACAGCATGTGAACCTACAAGTATATAATTAATATTGCCATTAAAAATTAATATATTGAATGCCGCACACGTAATGCGCTCAATGTGTAACATCTGGTTTTATTTGAGTATACACTTACTGGACAAAAAGCTCATATGACACACGTCATGCGATTTTGTACCTAAGAACATGTGCGATATATCATAAAACATATTTACAAAATTTGCGATATTTTCCGTCAATTACGTCAAAATATGACAAAATGTTCATAGCATTCCGCATTTGCTATGAAAATTTCGTCATATTTCGACGTATTTTACATGAAAATGTCCACATGTACAAAATCGCAGACGACAGTTGGCTTTGCGAGAACTAACCTTGATGTTTGTCGGATAATCGCATAGTCTTGTCAGAGTCATAAATACTACACATAGATGGGTAACTCCTTATCTAAGGTGTTGCTAAGCGAACTTTGAGGCAGCATTTTTCAATTGATACAAAAATTAATTAATATTTTTATTTAATGAAATATATATTTTATATGCAAGAAAATGCCTGTGGTAATGTAATAAATACTGTATAATAATTCTACATGATTTTAATCATCAAATACATGTAATACATAACCAGCCGTTAGTTCTATAGAAATAATGCATTTCAGTACAAATCAATAATTACTCCCGCAAAGTGTACTTATGTAGATAAGTGTACTTTGCAATTTTGGTGAAATCGGCTACATGCGGACGTTTCTCTAAACTTCGTAGGACTAAAATGTTCGTAAGTTCAAAATTATGATAGTCTGTAAATTTCACATTAACAATGTTTTCTTGTAAACAATTATTGGTTTTACATTTATTGAGCATAGGCTGCATATGCAGCCTGTGCTCAATAAATGTAAATCCATCAATATAATTTTTTAGACTTACGAACATTTTAATCGTAAGAAGTTTAGTGAAACGAGCGCCTGGTGTGCCTTTAAATTCAAGCCAGTCACTGGGACAATTGTTCACCAGCCAATCACGGCAAAGCTTGCACCAGGGTTCTCATGTTACTAGTTCTTTTCATTTATTGCTATATTTGGATGATTCTGTTGTAATAACAAGATGAACCATTTCTTGAAAGAATAGGCTACTTTTAAACAAGAAACATAATTATACATTTTCTGTGTCATATCCTTAATAGTAGAACACCATTAAAGGTACGTGCCCACTCAGTAGGCACAAAATGATATCAGAGACATCAGATGGGATATTTTCTGGCAAAATAAACATTCATTCACCATTACCGCACGTATTGATTGGTAGTATTATACATTTTATATCAGGGGCGATAACCGTGTTTCCTGAAAATGTTAACGGACATTACTATTTAGTATCTGTATTTATTTTGTGATGTTCATACTTTATAATCTGTCGAAAATATTAGTTTTTTCAGGTGACGCATTTAATTAGTATAAATAATTAAGAAATGTCATGCCTCATTTGTATATGAAAATAGCCCGATACCACCGCGAGTCACTATCAGTAAAATAAATATTACTAAATGATTATATCTGTCTATATCACGTCTTTATGCAAATTGTTCAGTTGCAGACTATTTTCTACGGAGCCCCGCAGGGGGTGTAGAATTATTTTTTTTATTAATTCGTTCCCACGAAATAACAATTCGTTCCCTCAATTTAACAATTCGTTCCCACGAAATAATTCGTGGGAACGAATTGTTAATTCGAGGGAACGAATTGTTAAATTGAGGGAACGAATTGCTATATCGTGGGAACGAATTGTTAATTCGAGGAAACGAATTGTTATTTCTTGGGAACGAATTAATCAAACAAAATCCATGTCCCCTGCGGGGCTCCGTCATTTTCTAGAACTTGCATCTGTGTTAAAAATCCAAAACACTTATAAGTCACAGATATGATTTTCTCGATATACACGATTCCGTGACTATAGTGACTTTCGTGACTATAGTAATTCCGTGGCTTCCAGTTCTGAACACAGGTTCTTGAAGAACGGTTCATATTTCGGTGTTTTATGGGTTATTTCGGTATCTCTGGTGGTTTGGGTGCATTCTTACCAGCATACAATTTACGTCACCTCCCGCGTGTGTGTAACACGCGGGAGGTGACGTAAATTGTATGCTGGTAGGATACATACTAATTTGGGTATTTTGACATAAGAAAGGGGCCTGAAAGTTCGGAACGGTGATTGTGTAGATGGTAACGATTTCTGTCGTGTGTAATGATTGAGCATTAGTAGTTGCACAAAACTATGTAAATTACCCAAAACCAACGAAATCCACCCAAATCTACCCAAAATCCACCCAAATAGCCACATGACACAAACATTCTGACCATCTGTTCAAACACCTGTGGCTCTGGGGGCCGTTTCACTAAACTTCGTACAACTAAAATGTTCGTAAATGCAAACTTATGCATGATAGTCTGTAAATGTCACATTAACAATGTTTTCTTGTAAACACTTATTGGATTTACATTTATTGATTGAAATTTCCAGACGATCCTAATATTGCACTTACGAACATTTTAGTCGTACGAAGTGAAACGGGCCCCTGAAGCGCTACAATGCGATTACGGGCATATTCTATCACTGTCGGTATGTACATGCACATATAAAGGTGCATAACTCGAGCATAATACACCACATACCAGTGCATGTCTGGTTATTATATGTTATCTCCCTTGAGATAGCATAGTATGTCACGCAACTTTCTATGGGGCAGCCATATTGTCGTGCTACGCCTAAATGGCGAGTACGACCAAGAAAATAGTGCCAACTTAGCCTATGGCGTTTTCAATTTGGTCTGTCTTGCTTTGTATTTAAAACTCTACATATATTATTCTCTATAGTTTTCACAGTGTTTGGCTCTGTTAGCCTTTTCTGATAAACTCTATATCAAAGACAGTAGCCGCTGGTATTCTCTATTACCAGGTAGCAAGCTGCTTTGTATTGGCCTAATACATACTTACTGACAACATATTGCTGTATCCGGCATTGACCCGATACGAATATCCGGGTTACAACACATTAAAAACTGACGTTTCATTGGTCGAACAGCGTCATCATTTTAACAAATCTGAAAGAGCATTGACTATCATCATTTCTGCAAAGTTTCGTCGAAATCGGCCTGGCGGTTCGTGAGAAGATTTTTTAATAATTTTACTTTTCTACTTCTCTATTACGGCCATCTTGGACATGCGACGACGTCCATTTTAACAAATCTGAAAAGGGTTCACCCATAGACCATCCCCGCGAAGTTTGGTCAACATCGGCCCAGCGGGTCAGAAGATGGACAGGTCGGAAAATGTTGACGGACGGACTGACGACGGACTGACAAAAAGCGGTAACAATACTGTCAATACCTCACTTAAGCCTTCAGCTCAGGTGAGCTAAAATAGTATGTTAGATGTAGTAGGCAATCAATGAAATGGTGTTTAACGGCCCAGCAACACAAAAGAGCATCATTTAAGGTCAAGTAATTCAGATGAAGAAGAATACAAATAATAATATTGAAGAACTGAACATAATTCTGATTATAGTTGTCTCTATAATCTGAGTCTATTGAAAAACACTATACATTTCAAAATTCTCCATTTTGTACAATTTTATACTGTTCTGTAGTTGATAAATTGACTGACTCAGTTCAACCTTGTGTAAAACACAAACTTGTATCATGCACAAATGTAAGTAATTTAATGTAAGGAATTAATAAACATGTTGAAAACTAATCACCATTTCTGAATTACAAACCATTTGGTTAAGTTTCAAAGATAGTGTTGCTGTCATTGTACTCGTGTCCATTGTATTTTACTTAGGGTGCAAGTGTTCGCATATATTCAACAACTATAAGACATACATATCGATAGAATTGCAAAAGTGATTCCGTGCTGTGCGTGTACATGTTATGACCGTATCGGCAGGATCCGCCAGATAGATGGAAACTCGTTAGTGTGGCCGGATTAGCACTGCGAATCGGGAGACCCCGGTTTCCATTCCCACCTCGACCTGCTCCGTATGGCCGATTCGGCGTGTCCTTGGGCAAGACAATTTCGTGCTAGCTTAGTCCTATCGGATGGGGACTTAAATAGTCGGTCCCGACATGCAAGGTCATCGAGCCAGTGCCGTCGTTAAATCAAAGCATTTACATTGTTGATAATAATAATTTCATAATAGCCAAAAATTTACTTAAAATTTGTTTTTGACCGCCTGTAAACCATGTGAAACAAACAGCACTCAAACTTTATTATTATCAGCAAAAAAAACAACCTAAATTTTCAGTCTGTAACACTGGGCGACAGAAAATGTGGGATATCAGCAAGTGAGCTTTACATTGATTAAATATGCCTACATAATCGCTAAAAATCCAGGTATAGAAGGTCAATTTCTACCCTTAAAGGTGCATGCCCACTCAGTAGACACCAACTGTTCCTTATAGGAATTAAACAAGTGTATAATTGTGTCGCTATTCCACCAGTTCTAAAAATTACGAGTGCCCACTATACAGATTTATACCGCAACCATGGCTTCATGTATTATAATAAAGGGGGTTAAATAAATGCAATTTATATCTGAAGTAACCTAATATACCTGAAGTAGCCTAATATACATGAAGTGCCGATTTTAAAATCGAAATCGCTGTCGGTTCAGCTGAATTTTGTCCATTTTTACAGTATATGCGACGTAACCAACGACACGGACATGTCCATTATGATTGCAATGCTTATTATGACAACCGTGTAGTCTAAAACCAGCCAATATTGAAGCTAATCGTAAATAAATCGGAGATTTAATCAGATACAATACCGAATCTACCTAGGCAACACGGGACGGTCGAAAATAGCAAAAATTGACTGCTTTTCTGAGGGCGGGTGACTTATAAAAATCACCGCTTCTCACAATCAGTTAAGGAGGCTCTTGCGGCAAATATTGAAAAATACTCGCAAATGAAGTACAAATCGCGCGCCACAATAAAAATGCAGTAACCGAATCAGATGTGTTCAATTAATTTTTTACAAAGTTACCCCACCCACCTATTTTTGGCCAGAAATTTCAACACGGCTCAATTTGTCGGAATTGTTTTCATGAAAATATGAGGCACATATACTTTCTTATGTCTTGTTCTATCACTTGTAACACCACACCATTTCCTGAAAATGATTCCAAAGCGGGGTCATAACCACCTCAAATTTTCGCTACAAATGCCCGAAAAATACCGTACCGGCGAGACAGCATAGCATGCGCCATTTTACAAGATGTCAAACCATGTATTTACTATATAATCATTTAGTAATATTTATACTGGTGGGTATTCTATATCACACTTGATATTTGGCCCAGCATCCAGAGCTCCAGATAAGTTTTGTATCTAACGAGTAGTATACCCCCCCCCCCCCCCCCCCCCCCCCCCACCCCCCCCCCCTATTTCAAATTCAATGCATATTTTACTTTTACAAAAAATGTATTATTGATTTTTCTTCTTTATTAAATAGGGAACAAATGATAAAAAAACAAATGTTTAAAAAATCACTTATTTGAGCTGCAAAAAGCAGGTTTTTTGCAGCTCATCTAAGTAAATGTTCAACTTTATAATAGTATTTCCACTACTCAATTTGTAAGTCAATGGATATTTTCATATTGGAGTGAGTATTTTGTACTCCCACTTTTGATAATCAATGCGTTTTCTGCTAAAATAAGGGCGTAAAATACGCTAATACTCACCTTATCTGGAGCTCTGCAAGCATCAAAATAAATTGTCCAACATATTGCAACAGAGACGGAAAAAAAGTTGATATGGTAAAGCAGAAATACGCCACCATTGTATCGGTATCAGGTAACAAGCTTTGCATTGGCATGAAACATGCTGACCGACCACATAGTGTCGTTTATCCCGTCAACACCGTGCGTATGTGCCGTGAAACACGGTGAAACATTTTGATATCATGTCAATACGTCCTAATCACTGCGTAGAATACGTGCGGTTGTCATACTAGTCGATTCTCCGTTTTTGGATGCGGCTGGAGTTATTTTTTTTTTGGCATTTTAAAGCTATTTGTAATGTTGACGGGATAAATAGAATAGTAGGTTAGTGCCGTGAATGGGAAAATATCTGGCGCGGCACGGAAACGGGAGAGCAGAGCCTCGCGCATCCCATTTCCTAAGCCTTGCCAGATATGTTTTCCCATTCACGGCACTAACCTACTATTCTCTATATCATCCTCCATCAACTAGGCAAACAGTAATTTAAAAAATGCATTATTAACCCTTAGACCGCTACTCACAACAATTGTCGTCCGATGTTGCTTTTATATCATGCCTTATTTCTCAATAAAAACATGGTTTGACAGCACTTCAGAATCATTGAAGTGCTGTCAAAGCATGTTGTAAATTATTCTAAAGTGCCGCAATGCTCAAGGTCAAATGACTAAGTGCTTTTTATATGTTATCTCCCTTGAGACAGCATATTGTGTTACGCACATTTCCATGGCGGCAGCCATTGTCGTGCTACGCCTAAATGGCGAGTACGGCCAAGAAAATAGTACCCTGAGCCAACTTATCCTATGGAGTTTTGGTCCGTCTTGCTTTGTATCTAAAACTCTACATATACTATTCTCTATAGTTTTCACAGTTGTGTGCTCATTTCATCAGTTAAATTCTGGAAGATACGAATCAAGACATTCCGTGCGTATGAATACAGCAGCTATTATCTTTAGGTCTCACGGGACAGTACGGAGTTAGCAGTAAAATGGGGTGGACAATTTTTTATATATTTCAGTACTGACCCTGCAAGTTACACCATTGTGTTTTACAAATTTAACTTACCCCGTTTTTGTGGAAATAACATATTTCAGAACTTTCAGTATTTTGATTTTCCTATGTCATCACGAGTATTCCCGTTTGTAATCCAGGCAGCGAAGTACGTCTTTCATAACAGTGTGGTTTACGAGTAATATTGGAGTTGAAGTTGAAGTGTATCATTCATGTATTTACAGTTATTGTTCACATATTGACCGCAGCATTTAATTCCTGAAAATTCCAATATGTGAACAATAACATACTTATAGTTCAGCCAAGTTTACAATGCAATGTCCCATCCTAGTATTGATTTTCCATTTCCTGTCGAACAGTTAATGATTAAATTTGGTAATATATAACTTATTGGTGCTAAACGTTGTGTTATGTGAAATAAGTGGACCAAAATGCTGCCAAACAATAACATAATATAATTATGCATTAGTGCTTCACTCCGCGCCGGTGTAACATGTTTCACGTCGAAAAGTGTACCAGTTTCATGACGATATGCATTTCAGCTCTACCTAAAGCTGTCATAAATGCTTCTTGTGCCGGTTGCTAGACGATAATGTATTATACCGTAGCCTATCTTTGAATCGAAATTCGTCAAGAATCCGCCGCCTATTTCGACATGAAACACATTACGCCGGCGCGTAGGGCAGCACCTACGGTGTCCTGTTAGGGCCACATTACATTCTCGCGTTCTCGCTCTCTCGACTTATACACGAGATCGCGAGATTGCGAGAACGCGAGGCGAGATCGCGAGATTGCGAGATCGCGAGAACGCGAGGCGAGATCGCGAGAATGCGAGAACGCGAGGCGAAAACGCGAGATTCAATCTCGCAATCTCGCCTCGCGATCTCGCAATCTCGTCTCCCGATCTCGCGATCTCGCATTCTCGCGATCTCGCGGTCGGAAGTAAATATATGCGCATGCTCGCGGGAATGCGTGTGTACGGTGGCACAGAGGGGACATGGAAATATTGTTTACTTTCGCGTGCGCAACGACGTACTCGTCGGTTTAGCAGGTTGTCTCCCTTGTCAGAATTTAATCGCCAGTTGTATTGTCTGTTCTCTTAAGAAAGTGTGCACTTCTACAATTGCTAATATTAAACAGTTATGAAAAAAGTTAGCAACTCTAAGTTGTTGACATAAACAATCAGCTATAAATATACATGGGCGTTATGTAGGTACATGTATGTTCCAGTTGGATTATACAAGACCTTTATACATACGGACATACCGGCTGATTATCACAAAATGTATTAAATCTTCCTCCCTAGTTGGTACGTATCTCTTCCGGCGCCGCTTGTGTTGTTTTTTATGTTCATTGGCGTACTGTCGTCTATTTACAGTGTATGTATGTATGTATGTATATGAGCCAGTACATGGGAAACCATACCACTTGGTAATGCCACGCAGGGTAGCTCCAGATCAGCCTAAAACCTATTGCGTGCGCAAGCGAAAGTAAAAAACATGTCCATGTCCCCTCTGTGCCACCGTACAAAACGCATTCCCAGCGAGCATGCGCATATATTTACTTCCGACCGCGAGATCGCGAGATTGCGAGATCGCGAGGCGAGATTGCGAGATCGCGAGGCGAGATTGAATCTCGCGTTTTCTACTCGCGATCTCGCCTCGCGTTCTCGCATTCTCGCGATCTCGCCTCGCGTTCTCGCGATCTCGCAATCTCGCCTCGCGATCTCGCCTCGCGTTCTCGCAATCTCGCGATCTCGTGTATAAGTCGAGAGAGCGAGAACGCGAGAATGTAATGTGGCCCTAACAGGACACCGTAAGCACCAGTAGAATCAGAATATTTGGCCAGCGCTCCAGATAAGTATTGTATTTAAAGAGTATTATACCCCCAGATTTCAAATTAAATGCGTATTTTATTTTTACAAATGTATTATTGATTTTCTTCCTATATAAATAGGGAACAAATTATAAAAAATAAAACAAATTTAAAAATTCACTTATTTGAGCCAACTAAGTAAATTTTCAACTTTATTACAGTATTTTCACTTTTAAAATTTGAAAATAAATGCGTATTTTCACATTGATGTGAGTATTTTGTATCACCTTTGATAAGCGGTGCGTATTCAGCTAAAATAATTGCGTAAAATACGCCAATCAATACGCACCTTATCTGGAGCTCTGTTTGGCTTTGACTATTTACTATGCCCCGCCCTGAAAGATTGTCACTGTGCATTATCTTTTGCACCTGTCTGTCCAGCAAACTAATTCTAAAGTTTGTATTCGATTCTCTTTATACTTGATATACTTGACACTGTGACAGCCATTAACTGGAGGAGTGTGTTGCGAAATTTTAAATATAAACTTTCGCTCTGCATCCAACCAATACAGACAGACTCACCGGTTGTCCAGTTTTCGACACCTAAATACACTTTGCTTGTATGGAGAACAACTTTTACAGTTTTCAACCGATTTTTTTATTGGTTTTAATCTACATGTATGTGCGTGGAGCTTGCTCCCCGGGAAAATTATTAAAATCTACTTATAAGGAGTATTCAGATGACTTAGCCCTTTGAACCCGAAATCCAGCTATAGCGGTTTATGCAAAAAGTGCAGATCCAGATGAGCCGGCTCGTAACGAGCCGTCTCATCAGGATCTGCACTTTTGCAAGTAATTTTCATATTTCTTAGAACAAAAACACCCCCTTTTCATAAATGAACGAATCTGAAAATCATGTTGGTGACCATTGGATTGGTCGGAACATTAGCATATCATAGTCCATTCCAGTTCCTTATGGTTGAAAGGGTTAACTACCACGTTACCATTACTGGGTCTCAGGTGTGGATGAAATGTGAGCAAAATAGATGGTCAAATATAAAATTGTCTGCCTCAATTATCTGCCTCAATACGAACCAACAGATCATCTTAACTTTACAAAGTATTTTCTACTTTACACAACTGTCTAATTGCAAGTATCTCCGCATCAATGTAATTTGATACAACAAATATTGAAATACCCAATAAACAAAATATTGGGTATGTTGTATTTGGTAAAAGAAAATACACATTTGGACATTTAAAATGCATTATCATAATTGATTTATTCACAAGTATAGCGTTGAAGTATAAGTACCACATTCTAATTCCTTATCTGGAACGCGGGAGCATGTGATGTGTTTGTTGAAAGAACCAGAATGCAACGACTCAATCCGAGTAAAATGCAGTATGTTTGAAACCTACAGTCACATATTAAAGTATTACAATGAACAGTTATCACATATTTTCCCCCGTTGATAGGCAGTGCCTATTTTCAAATTATATCATTGGTTACACGTCAAATCAATTGCAGCTGGTCACTTTTGACCTCTATCCGTGCGCCATCCCGACTGAATCCGGACACCATGGACTGGTGTCGATTCTGGTAAGTATGCTAAATTATGCACATTCTACAGTGGGTTTTTTTTCTCAGTAGAGCGACAAGATTTATAATGTCTCTCTAATCTATTGTACAGCTGATCCAAAACTGGCTGGTTATCTCCCTTGAATTCTAATTAATTTTCGTTATTTTCCGGCACAACCTCCGGAAGTATAAATTAAACTAATTATTCTTATATTATTGCAGCGTAATTGCACTTACTCCGATTTATAATTTTGAACGATATAAAATAACTATTTATTTCCAAAATTACGCATTATAACGTTCATTTTAACGTTATAAAATTGCAAAATGTGCCGATGACGTCATCTTCGGGAACCCTTTATGTCGGCGGGAATTCTATGTTAATCACGTGACCTTTCAGCCATTGTGAGCGCATAACTCAGGTATGTCAGTCGGTCGCTAAAAACGTGTTTTATGAAAATTGTAAGCACGTACTAGGTACGTTGATTAGCAAGGTAATAGTGTAGTGATTCGTCTGTGCCAAGAAATCACCATCCATGTTACTATTTACAAATATGCGCCAGATTTTCGTTTACAGCTCGTCGAGTATTCGGACCTCGCGTCACATGGTGATGTTGATCCATGTTTTTGTTCATTTTTGCGTCATTTCTGTGTACTGATCGCATGAATATAAAATCTGCAATAAACCATTTGATAATTAATCATATGATACACTCACTGTAATTGTTTCCATTTGACACCATGTATTACTCGATTCCAGAATACGTTGCCAAGGATAAATTATTGCAAAAATATTATGCCTTCGCCCATTTGCCAAATCGTCCATTTGCAATTTCGCCCCATACCATTAACTGCTGAATGATGTCGAGATCAATTTCGAAAGCTTGATGGTGTTAACTGATGAATCTACAAAATTGCCAAGCTTAATGGGTCGAGACCTCGGTGCTTCGCATTGTCTAATTGTAGTTACAATGGTGTCGGCTAATTCTGCTCACCTAAGGCTTTACAAACACATGTAGAGCCAATTCGTGCCTTCTCATTGATTCTGTCCCCTAGAAAACAAGTGAATAAGGATATTCTCAGAATAGTGTTGCTTGAACATTATTTTAAAAATGTATTTTAAGTTGTTTCCTACAGATTTGTAAGTTACAGTTACAATGGTGTCGGCTAATTCTGTGCGCCTAAGGCTTTCCAAACAAATTTAAATGTCATTAACCTTCCCATATTCAGTAAAAATTCTCTGAATATTCAACTGAAGAAGTCTGTGCCAGTGAAATGTCATAACGTTCTGACGTCAGTAAGTGACGTAAATTGTATGATGTATGACATCACTTGCGTGTTTGCAATGTCACAATTTGTTCTGCTAATGCTGCGCATCTGGTAGTGTAAACAAAAATGGCAAAACTACATACTGGATCAGCAAAGCAAAATGTTTATTAAACTTGAAGCAAAACTATCCAGTGACATTATAATCGGTTAGTTTCTTAGTTGAACAGTTAATTGAATTAATAAGACCGCTAATCCATCGGTCCCGGGTCGTTTCGCCCCGATTACCCGTTCACCCAACGGGTCGATTCGCCCTGGTGACGTGTTTGCGTCGGGTCGTTTCGTCCTGCTCATAATCTAAGTAGAGGGAGCCATATGTGATGTAGAGGGAGCGATATATGATACACAAAGTTAATGGTGACATAAATTAAATAATAATATCTGTCGCGTTAGCCACCGTTTCATATAGAAAGATATGTAGACAAACATATCCCTATATGAAACAGCATTACCAGCTGGCACCACGAGGAGGTGTGACAGTTAGATTTCACGCAAAACAATACATATTTCAGACAATAACAGACATTATAATGTGCTTGGCATTGTTTTGTGTGCAATCTAATAGCCAGCCAAAAATATGGCTCTGAAAAGGGCCGTTTGTTTTCTTCTTTACCGTCTTCTATGTCGTCGTGATGGCTGGTTGATCTCACTTGGGCAGCTGTCGCAAGGCATTTTGGTGGTCTGTAGAAATGTGCGCATCGCCGCAGGAAGGATGACGTACAGATCTCGTTCGCGAGGTAGGCATCCCATGCTTTGCGAAGACCCTCCTCCAGCTTGGCTTGAGGTCGACCTGACATCTCGCCCCACGTCCTCGGTGGTGATGCGCATGTCCACCAGCTCTGCCTCACGACGAAGAAGGGGAACTGGATGTACAATCCTAAACCAGCTTCACCCGCTAGATGGTTCATCCTGTAGTGCCAACCTGAAACAATTGAAGAACATTCTATAATGTTGGGACATTAAGCGTGACAGGCGGACGGACAGACTAACACGTACAAACCATAATTGCAGTCAGGCCGAATCTCTGTTACATCATGATATTTATGGATAGACAATGAATACACTATATAAAGAATATTCTATAATGTTGGTATGTAATGGACGGGCGGACGGACATACAGATACCAGACATAATGTATAAAGAATATTCTGAATACCGTCGACATCGTTGTTGGTGCGAACGGTGTGCTGGAACACGGACCAGGGAACGTGTAACTCAGAATCCACTGGCGCCGTGTTGGCGCAGATCCTCAGGCTGGCGAACGTCGGCTGGATATGTGTCGCCGGGAGAAAGGGCAGCGCGAGCAGCTCGCTGATGTACCCATGTGTCCCCTTCCTCTCCCGTACGTGGTGACCAGCCCGGACTCCTGAACGTGACACCAGACCATCTGCGTCCAGTGGAAAACGCACCCCTTCAGCGAAACGTCCGCGAACACCTGTCTGATGGCCTGCCATGCAGCTGAAACGATCGAATGACACATGTAAACCCACCCCCGAAAAAAACCATCGCTTTGCGTATCGCAGCAGTCGACGCTGAAACTGTCGGCTACGAGAAATTCCTCTGCAGTGATGAAGTCCCGGTGGATCTGCAATTATTAATTGTCCAACCTGTTGCATGTACGCACGTCCTGTATTTTGTCATAACACAAATTTCTGGCGTCAATATGAGAGGTGACAAGAGATACCTTAGCACATATGGAAATTTCGTCGTAAATAGTTTTGAAAATTAGACATTATTTGCATAAATATTATGAGTGTGGTAGGCTCTCGGGGGATGCATACTCGACCGAAACCTTCGGCCTTCTTTGTAACGGACATCTTTGGCTTCACAAATCAGGCTTCCGATGCAACGTTAACATCGGGGCGAAACGACCCACCTCAACCCATATTCATAACCAGATCCAACGCAAGTTTAAAATCGGGGCGAATCGACTCGGTGCAAACGGGTAATGGGGCGAAACGGCCCGGGACGATTCCATCAGAATCGTCTGAGGATTTAACACATTTTGACTATATTCTGAATAACATTTTGCCAAACTATCTGAATGGGATAAAATTGTGCCACAGTGTAGCAATTAATCAGCTTGTTTATTCCAAAATCCACATATTTTACTATGACGTACTCAAGGCTAAATTTGTTGTGAATTGCGCATTAGGCTTAGCTGATGCGCTTAATTAGCCGAAATAACTACATATAATTGTGCTATATCACATATTTTGTGATTTTTCTACATATTTCATTAATCTGAAGAGGGTCTGTTCGCAAATTATGCATAAAATGTGATATCTGTGGATTTCTAGGTGAATCTGGACTTCCCCATATTTAAATTTGATGCATCCAAGCAGCAACACTTCTTTCTTGTATGAGTGATCAAGGAATGTCACTCAATTAGGTGACTTGGGTGGGTTATTTCTAGGGACTCGAAGACTTGCATAAATTACCATGTTGGTGAATTCTTTATGTGCACTCATAGTCGGGTGTTTGAACTTTATGTTGATGTATACATTTTCAGGAATTAATCAGAATATAACACACAATATGAATTGATGTGCTTAGGGGCTACGGATCTACGAGAACCGTGACTATATGTCAGTAACATCCCCATATGACTATATGTCCGTAACATCCCCAAGAAATTTCTTGGTCTTATCTTTATTATGTATTATTATTATCTAACGCACAGAGATTATATGGCGAGGCAAATGAGCCTTCTCTCCACGACCGACGCACCAAATTATCTTTGCAATACGCCACTAAACTACATTCCAATCCGGCTTATGACACTGTCTTTCATCTAGTCGAGAACATCACCGACCAAATCAAGTTACTATTTACATGCAGATTGAAATAACCCACAAGTTAGTTAATTTAAAAATATTTAAATTTCATACTTTATCACTGTTTTTGAAAATTCCACAGGAAAATACCTCTTTGCAAGAGTAAGCCATCATGACTGTATATCAAGACAGTCATGAAGTCACGGCTATCTTTCATCGAACTACAGATGCAGTATTCGATAAGAAACCAAGCTTCAAGCCACCATTCGACAAGATAATGGATTCTTTAACTCTGCATGCTAGCGGCGAAAATATCTGCCAAACAAATTAAGAGTATATGTATATGTTTTATTTCTCTCTGTAAATATGTCTTGAAATTTAATTAGAATTGAGTTCTCAGGACTCAATTCTAATGAAATTCCAAGACATATTCATGATATTTACGGGGAGAAATACAAGCAAATATGATGAATTCTTGTCCGCTAGTTTTGAACTATTTATAGCCCACAAGTTTCCCAGCATGCAAAGAGTTAATACATGATACTGGCTTAGATCTGGATCACATTGCCAAATACACTGTCCCAGATACTCCACCATGGCAGTTGGAGCAGCCCAAGATGATCTTCGATCTTAGCCAGCACACAAAAGCAACAACTGACCCATCCATTTGTAAATCACTTTTTCTTGAAGTTAAAGCAGGCATGATAATCTTCAGCTGATCAGATGATTTTGTCCTAATTTGTGTTTCCAAAATGATTCAGAATCAATCTTGTATGCTCAAATTTGATACTTTTACAAGTGGGGTGAGGGCGTTCCAGTGGATTTTCAGATGATTTCAGCAACAGCCATTCTCATACCTAGACAGATACAATACATACACTCTGCTTTTCGCTGATGGCTCAAAGGACTGGGGCCGGGTAGCTTCTACTGCAGGTGTCGCCGAGGGAGATCTTCAATCCAGACTCCCAGATAAATCTTCGATATTTTCTGCGGAAAGAAATTCCATTTTATTTTCTGATTCATTATCTTCACTTCAAGCTTTATACAACATGAAGCTTGAGCATCCGCTTGTCCGCCATATTATTGAGCTGCACCATCTTTTGATTTCGTCTGGCAAGGACATTATATTTTGTTGGCTCCCCAGTCATACTGGTATCCAGGGCAATGACAGGACATATAGTGCTGCCAAGGCCGCCCTGGAGCTTTTGACTTCTAATTTTCCTGTTTGCTATCATGATTTTAAATCATCCATTAACCAGTGCTCCAGATAAGCTGAGTATTTGCGTAAATACCCAATTAAAATTGCCAAAAACCCAATTGAAAACGGAAGTAGTGAGTATCAAAAAGCAATGAAAAATTTGTGGTGTCTTTATCACGCTACAGAAAACAAAAACAGACCACAAATATAGCATATTTTCTTATTTTTCCATGAAAACACATCTTGGTATTTCATTAGAATTGTCTCCAAGGAGACAATTCTAATGAAATACCAAGATGTGTTTTCATTTAGAAGCAAACTATTCATTCATCTCTGATACAATGCAGACCTGGTGGGATCTGCTCACAGATAACAAACTTCATGCTGTGAAACAGACTTTTGAGTTAATGGCGCTACAGACATGTACGCCGGGATGAAGTTGTCCTTAGTCGATTGCGCATTGGACATACACAACTTAACGCATTCGTATTATATGCTCACGGTGAGCCACGTCCATGGTGTATTCCAGCGCATTTACTGTGCAACACATCCTACTGGACTGTATCGACTTTACCGGTATTCAACGCAAACACATCAATGTCACTTCACTTGCGGAGTTATTCCAGGTGGAGAACATTGAACGTTTGCTTAGCTTTCTCTATGAAACCAACTTGTTGTATCGGGGAGAATCTAATTTTATCATTGTATACATGTTGCTCATTTATATTGCTCATCATAGTTTTATTTTCACCCTAATCATTTGATTACCTACCACATCTAACATACTAATTTACTATTATTTTCTTCAACTCAATTGCTTGGCCTTTAAACGGTTGGCCGGGAAATACCGGGGGTGGGAATTCCCGGGAAATATGAATTTTGATGTTATTATTTGATAATTAAAGTTATTTAAATTAAGTTTTAAGCTCAGTAATAGTTAATTAAACAATCAACAACTTAATAACTAGAGCAGCTGAAGCTGCATCAACGGTTTGAGGCTTGATGTACTGACAAACGTACACTGGCAAAGTGATTAGAAGACATTGCCAATGACGAAAACATATGAAACTCAAAAAAAATTGATGCAATTCCAATGAAATTGAAAAAATAAAGTTTTGTATTTTCAGAATCGCTTGACTATCCTAAGCATTTTTCATTATATAACGTTCTACGAAATGTGTACCGTTAACCCCCTAGTCTGACATTGAAGTTGAGACGATTCTAAAGCACTCACAGCATGTCAGTTCGTATATAAAACCAGTGTCTGATACAGCCCACCATACCTGTCTGGCCTCCACCTCGAAGTTTGTCAGCTGTACACACTGTTCTAGGCGGCTAAGTTTATATGCTCGTTCTCAAACTTCAAATGCATGTAGCTCGCGCATTTGAGCAGATAGCTAAAAACTACCAGCGAACCGAAGATAGAGAATTTTATTGGCTTTTTAGGCCAGTTTTTTTTTATTTCTTGGTTTACGGATTTTTTTTCCGCGAGATCGGGTCGGTCGGAAAAAAATAAAAATAAAAAAAAGTTTTTTCAATTTTTTTATTCTTTTTGGCACAGGGTTGGGTCGGTCGGGGAAATAAAAAAAAAAAAAAAAAAAAAAAGTTGTCAAACGCGGATGCCACCGGCGGCATATTGAAGAAACTGACAAACAGGTGAACCAAAAGTGTTAAGTCAAAGGGTGAAGGTCATATGTAGTATGGCAAGGCAGGTGTAGCATACAAGCAAATGAATGAAGTATGGAAATATTGAAGCAGTTAAGCAACTTATGTAGATGCTATGGCCAGTTTGAGAAACTGTGACAAACTGGTTAACCGAAATTGCTAAGTCCTTTCAGCAGCCCTGTGAAGGTCAAAAGGTCGAGGTAATATAAAGTATGACAAGGCAGGTATAGCACACATACCAATGAATGATGTGTTGAAATATTGAAGAACTTGAGCAACTTATGTAGAAGATATGGCCGGTTTGAGAAACCGGCTGTTACAAAGTGGTTAACCGAACGTGTGACGGACAGACGGACGGTCCGAACACCATAAAAATCACCTTTTTAAGGCACATGGTTGGGTCGGTTCACCTTTTTAAGGCTCATGGTTGGGTCGGTTTGTGGTCGGTAAAAAACAAAAAGGCCAGTGATTGTGATAGAGTGAAACTTGTGTTAACCGGCATCGTCTCGGACCAAGAGTTTGTCGGTTAACGTAGGGAGTCGGTTCAGCAAGTTTCTTTATATTCTACATAGCAACTCAGTTTCATATTCACATACTGTTGAATGTTGATCACTGTGAATGGGTTGCGTAATGCGTACATATTAATACCGTATCTGGTATAATTAAATACAAGACAACGAAGCGGCGATATAGTTGAAACGAATATCAGTGGGGGTGGCACGAGTGTGCATTTGTGGCAGGGCGGTAGAGGACCCTAGGAAGAACGCATACATGAAATATGAAGCACATCGGAGCAAGAAAACAGAAAATATAGGCCATTTACCCGAGCGTTAAGGTTTTGAATTTTTGCATTCAATCTGAAAGGGGGAGATATATCAAATCATATGAATCGTCCATTCGCAGGTTGTTGTTGTTGTCGCTGCTGCTAAGATCCGGTTTCCGCCACTTACTTTTCTCGGCACAGCAAAAAAAAAAAAAAAAAAATTTCCACATTGTCCAAAAATCGGGTCGGCGGATCTGTAAACCAACTAATAAAAAAAAACTGGCCTTAATGCAAAAAAAATATTTGAAATCGGTTGAATAATAAGGAAGTTATGACCATTTCAATTTTTTTTAAAAGCTTCAAATGCCTACAACTCTCTCATTTGGGCAGATAGCCAAAAACTACCAGCGAAACGGAGATAGAGAATTTTGTTGGCTTTTTAATGCAAAAAAAATATTTGAAATCGGTTAGATAATAAAAAAGTTATGACCATTTCAAATTTGAAAAATTGAAAAAAAACGTCCAAGTTTGAAAGACAATAGAATCAGAACTATTCAAGCCATTGCTCTGAAAATTATCATCTTCTGTGCGGATGAATGTCCCGCGTGACGCTGTCAAAAAATTATGTTGCTGAGATTACTGTACAAATTGGAAACTGTTTTCAAAGACCACCCGTTAAAATAAAATAAAAATCTGAAATTGTTGATTTTTCTCATTTTTCTCAATTTCACATGTCTATAGCTCTCTCATTTGAGCAGATAGCCAAACATTGTCAGCGAAGCGAAGATAGAGAAAGAGAATTCTCGCAGCTTTACAATTCAAAAAGAATTTTTGAAATCGGTTGGAAAATAAGGAAGTTATAGGGAATTATATGATATATGACGTCACTTCCGGTTTCGTAGAAAGTGACGTCATGAGAATTCTGAAAATTGCGTTATTCTCGTCTCACTGTTGATGCGAATCGGTATACAAAATTTGAAGTCGATCCGACCAGCGGTTTGGGCTGTAGTCTCGACGGCTGAATAAAAAGAAAAAAAAGAAAGAAAAAAAAACCAACGAAAACAAAAGGTTTGAGGAATCAAATTCCTCAAACCTAATTAGATATAGGGGTTAATTACAATGTATAGATCTGTTTCATTCCCAACTACGGGTACTCCTCAGGTGGAATATTTGGCAATGACATTTATATTTTGGTTGTATTATTTTTTTGTAAATTACTTCTTCATTTTTTAGGAAGCATCTGAGTGTCTGCTAGATACAATTCACAAAGATAACATCATCATGATCAGACTATGTTTAGACAACAGGCTGTTAATTGTCAACCTTCTCCCACACTAATATTCGGTATCAAGAAATGAGAATAAATGATCTTAGCATGCATGATGTGCATACACAGTCTCTTACAAGTCTTATATGACTGACAATGTACTGTTGTTTTATGCTTTGCATTTGTATTACTTATTTGCATTATTATTATGACATTTATTTAACGTGAAGACTATGGGCCACAATGGTACGTATGATATACATTACCTAAAATCGTTAAAATAGCCAAAAGCCTACTAATGTCTACTTATTTGCATGTACATTGATGAGACTTTAATATACTTTAATAAACCAAATAAGGAAGTTATAGGGAATTATATGATATATGACGTCACTTCCGGTTTCGTAGAAAGTGACGTCATGAGAATTCTGAAAATTGCGTTATTTTCGTCTCACTATTGATGCGAATCGGTATACAAAATTTGAAGTCGATCCGACCAGCGGTTTGGGCTGTAGTCTCGACGGCTGAATAAAAAGAAAAAAAAAAAAAAACCAACGAAAACAAAAGGTTTGAGGAATCAAATTCCTCAAACCTAATTAGATATAGGGGTTAATTACAATGTATAGATCTGTTTCATTCCCAACTACGGGTACTCCTCAGGTGGAATATTTGGCAACCATGACATTTATATTTTGGTTGTATTATTTTTTTGTAAATTACTTCTTCATTTTTTAGGAAGCATCTGATTGTCTGCTAGATACAATTCACAAAGATAACATCATCATGATCAGACTATGTTTAGACAACAGGCTGTTAATTGTCAACCTTCTCCCACACTAATATTCGGTATCAAGAAATGAGAATAAATGATCTTAGCATGCATGATGTGCATACACAGTCTCTTACAAGTCTTATATGACTGACAATGTACTGTTGTTTTATGCTTTGCATTTGTATTACTTATTTGCATTATTATTATGACATTTATTTAACGTGAAGACTATGGGCCACAATGGTACGTATGATATACATTACCTAAAATCGTTAAAATAGCCAAAAGCCTACTAATGTCTACTTATTTGCATGTACATTGATGAGACTTTAATATACTTTAATAAACCAAATAAGGAAGTTACTATGACGTCACTTCCGGTTTCGTAGAAAGTGACGTCATGAGAATTCTGAAAATTGCGTTATTCTCGTCTCACTGTTGATGCGAATCGGTATACAAAATTTGAAGTCGATCCGACCAGCGGTTTGGGCTGTAGTCTCGACGGCTGAATAAAAAGAAAAAAAAGAAAGAAAAAAAAACCAACGAAAACAAAAGGTTTGAGGAATCAAATTCCTCAAACCTAATTAGATATAGGGGTTAATTACAATGTATAGATCTGTTTCATTCCCAACTACGGGTACTCCTCAGGTGGAATATTTGGCAACCATGACATTTATATTTTGGTTGTATTATTTTTTGTAAATTACTTCTTCATTTTTTAGGAAGCATCTGAGTGTCTGCTAGATACAATTCACAAAGTAATCATCATGATCAGACTATGTTTAGACAACAGGCTGTTAATTGTCAACTTCTCCCACATAATATTCGTATCAAGAAATGATAAATGACTTAGCATGCATGATGTGCATACACAGTCTCTTACAAGTCTTATATGACTGACAATGTACTGTTGTTTTATGCTTTGCATTTGTATTACTTATTTGCATTATTATTATGACATTTATTTAACGTGAAGACTATGGGCCACAATGGTACGTATGATATACATTACCTAAAATCGTTAAAATAGCCAAAAGCCTACTAATGTCTACTTATTTGCATGTACATTGATGAGACTTTAATATACTTTAATAAACCATCAGACTATGACAACAGGCTGTTAATTGTCAGCCTCCTCTCACACCAGGTGGTCTGTATATGGTCATGTCAAGTTGTAAAACAATTACACTTACACTGTACATGGATTATCACTGTTATCAACAGGGATTTTCTCAAAATTCCAAAAGCAGCTTTTATTAGTGGCAGGTTACTATAGTAATGAGGGGTGTTCTCGTATACAATAAAATAGACAGTTGGCAAATACTACATAGACTTGTATATAGGGAAGAAAATTGTCTAGAAAATAATGTTTTTTTTGCTCTAAATAAACTTATTATTTCTTTTTTTATTGCAGAATGTTTTACCTGTAGGCTTATCAGTCTACACAGAGTAGATATAGATACACCATAGTAGATATAGATACACCATAGTAGATATAGATACACCATAGTAGATATAGGGGAATATAGACTCATCTTGACATTTTGGAATGAAAAAGACCAAGATTCATATTTCCCGCCGTCCTGGGAAATACTCTTATTTCCCGGGAAATTGCCAACCCTGGCCTTAAATGATACTCTTTTGTGTTGATGGGCCGTTAAGCACCATTCCATTCACACTTTAGTACTTCTTACATTTCACCCAATAGCTTACACAAACGTACCAGTGAATTACACTACTCGCATCTGTAGAGAAGCCTGTACACTCGCATGTTTATAAACTATAATGTGCGAAATGTAAGAAAATGTGATTGTGTCCTACTGTTAAACAAACTTGGTTTGCTACGCTTACTCGTTTGTGTAGCCCAATAACTTGGTCACTTGTGTAATTTTTCACCATAATCAACTCAGCTGGTTAAATAAACAGTCTGTATTAATCTATATTTTTATGTAAATATTCATTTCTGATTTTGTGATTTTCCCCTCATCCGTACACACCTAGTAATCCGAGTGTTAACCCAGCCTAAAATGACCTTACTGTCTGTTTCACGAAAGCTGCCCAAGTTTTACGGCTATATAAACAATTCAAAAACGAGATTTCTTTTGATAATATTAAATTAAAGGAAAAATTAAGAATGAGCCTTCTTTTTATTTCGTGAAATTTGGTCAAATATTGATTTTATTGCGAAAAAACAATTTCCACATGTTAAATCCCCATAGACATCTTCATGGAGTGAAGATGTCTATGGGAATTTAACATGGGGAATTTCTTTTGAATTTTATAAATACTGGACCGATTTTTAAAATTTAACTTTTGTTTTCTTAGTTAGATCATATCCAAGCTATTTAGTCAATTTTTCGTAATAAAATCAATATTTGACGTAATTTCACGAAATAAAAAAAGGCTCATTCTTAATTTTTCCTTTAATTTAATATTATCGAAAAAAATTATTGTTTTTGAATTCTTTATATAGCCGTAAAATTTGGGCAGCTTTCGTGAAACAGACGGTAGATGTTGACAGGCTGCTAAACACCATTCAGCATTAACACCACAGGCCTGTATAGTGGTATTGGCAAAAAGTGTAGATCCAGATGAGACGGCTCGTGGTCTCATCAGGATCTGCACTTTTTATGCCACCGGGTTTCGAAGAAACGGGTGGCATATAGTGTTTGGACCGTCTGTCCGTCCGTCACACTTTTCGGTTAACCAATTTGTCACAGTTTCTCAAATATGCTGCAGGTGGCATCCGCGTTCGACAGACGCATTTCTTGTTGCAACTGATTTTCCTCTTTTTTTTTTTGGAAGAAAAAAACACCCCTTTTTTA
Organism: Conchocele bisecta; assembly: GCA_029237695.1. Lineage (NCBI taxonomy): Eukaryota > Metazoa > Mollusca > Bivalvia > Lucinida > Thyasiridae > Conchocele > Conchocele bisecta. The sequence continues at coordinate 22,465,911 of CM055276.1, forward strand.
TGACAATTTTGTGATGATTTGTTTGGTCGGAAAATTAACACATCACAATCCATTCCAGTTACTTAGGGGTTAAATATACTTACGGTTAAATATATAATATAGTTTACATGTAGGTGACTTGCCAGTTTCTAGGCTGGCACTAATATTTCACAAATTGACATGTTGGCTACTAATAATTTTGTTGTCACGCCCACTTGTTTTTGGTTAAAGTATTTTCGGTATGCTGTCGATGTCTCGGCGGGCCGCAGCTATCTAGTTTACAAATATTGGAGCCAGTGTAAAATAATATTAGGTGTGGCTTGGCTACACATTTCAAACTCCTAGCTCCAACCTAGACTTTGAAGTGGAAAATGCCCTCTCTAGGTACAACACAGTAAGGTGTATATATTTAATTTTTATTGTGCGTCACAAAGCAGAGCTCAGTTAAGGTGCGTAATTTGGTGGTAAATTTCTTATTTCTCCATCAAAAATTGCAAGTTGGGAGTGCTTTAGAATCGTCTTAATGAGACGATTCTAAAGGACTCCCAGCTTAACAGTTTTGATGAAGAAATAACAAAATTTCACCCCAAGTTGGTCAAATTACGCACCTTAACTGGAGTTCTGACAAAGGCATGACAGGGAAGTGTATTTACAATCCCGAATGGCCGCATAATCGGGCGTATTCAGGATGGTTGGAATCATGTATAAGTGACAAACATAAAGTGTTTTGCAAGCCATGCGATAGTGTTATTGACATATCGACGATGGGAGAATCGCCACTGAAGTCACATGTAAAAGGTGATAGACATGCTCGTAATATGAAGTCATGATTTCTCAATGAAAGTATATGTTGCGACCACTCATTCGATGAAGCGGTTCAAATGGTGGTCACGACATACATCCAAGCACATTTAAAGAAAACATTTATGATTATCCCCGATCGAAATGGTGTATCCTCCGCATGAAATGGGTTAATGTCTGGTTTCTTATTTTCTTTCAGACCATTTGTATATAGAGTATTGTAAATACTGTATAGAATGAGGACAAACACCAGCTCCGGCCGGAGCGGGCGGTCAAAAATAGACAAGAGCAACAGCTTCAAAGTCGAGCCACAGAAGACAAACACCTCACAGACAGCAATCAAGTCGGAGGGGGCTCCCAGTAAGCTACAGGTAAACTGACATACAGAAATACAATACAATGCCAATCAAAAATACTTTATTACATTACAATGCCGATAAAAAAAAGAATGAGATTCTAAACAGATACAGACTTGCTGGCGTCGCTAAGTTTGAAAGCAAAATATAGTATTGTTTGTTGGTCTGTGGGAGTCGGAGTTGACCAATGTGAATGAAATATGGAGTACATACATGTATAGCAGTATGGTTTCAAATAGCAAATCCAATTAACCCCTTGTCAAAATGCAGGCTCCAGATAAGTTTTGTGTCTAAAGAGTACTCTGGTGCATTTTTTGTCGAACTTGGATGGTTATGTTATCCAAGATGGCCGCCGAAAGGTCAAATGGTCGTTCTTTTATTGGAGATTTCAAAATTCTTCTTCACATGAACAGCTTGGCCCTTGGTGGTCAAACTTAAAAGTTATGGTCCATGGGTGAAGCCTTTTCAGAATTGTTAAAACGATGGTCGTCGCAAATCCAAGATGGCCGCTGTCTAAAAATTAGAGGTGCAACGATACGGTCAAACCCGTATTGCGATATATTGCGATACAACAAACCCATATTGCAATACGTATTGCGATATTATACCATGTATGAACAAATAATAATAAAAAACAAACAGGAGATAAAGAATAGTCTTTATTAGCTCACCTGAGCGAAGCTCGTGTGAGCTATTGTTACCGCAGTGTGTCCGTCGTCGTCCGTGAACATTTTCAAACGTCTTCTCCTCGGTAACAATTGGGCCTATAGTCACCAAACTTCATGGTCATGGTCCTTAGGTAGGGGGATTACAAAATTGTTAAAATGACGTCATTACGTAATCCAAGATGGCCGCCGTCTAAAAATAGCACAAATTCTTAAAAAATTCTTCTCAAGAACCGCCAACCAGATTTTGACAAAACTTGGTGGAAATGATCGATGTACAATGCTCTTTCAAAGTTGTTAAAATGGTGACCCCTGGGTCAAAAATGGGCGTGGCCCGTGGGGTCAAATTTTATTTTTGACCGAATATGGTCGTGTCATATACCAAATTGAAGGTATCAATGAGGCGATCACTCTGGTGCATTTCTTGTCGAAATTGGATGGTTATGTCATCCAAGATGGCCGCCGAAAGATCAAAAGGTCGTTCTTTTATTAGAGATTTCAAAATTCTTCTTCACATGGACCGCTTGGCCCATGGTAGCCAAACTTAAAAGTTATGGTCCATGGGTGAAGCCTTTTCAGATTTGTTAAAATGGAGGTCATCGCTAATCCAAGATGGCCGGCGTCTAAAAATAGCATTAATTCTTAAAAAAAATCTTCTCATGAACTGCTAGCCGGATTTCGACGAAACTTGGTAAGAATGATCGATGTACAAAGCTCTTTCAAAGTTGTTAAAATGGTGACCCAGGGGTCAAAAATGGGCGTGGCCCGTGGGGTCAAATTTTATTTTTGACCGAATATGGTCATGTTGTACATGTATATCAAATCGAAGGTATCAATAAGGCGATCACTCTGGTACATTTTTTGTCGAAATCGGATTGTTATGTCATCGAAGATGGCCGCCGAAATGTCAAAAGGTCATTCTTTTATTAGAGATTTCAAAGTTCTTCTTCACATGAACCGCTTGGCCCATGGTAGCCAAACTTAAAAGTTATGGTCCATGGGTGAAGCCTTTTCAGATTTGTTAAAATGGAGGTCATCGCTAATCCAAGATGGCCGCCGTCTAAAAAATAGCATATATTCTTAAAAAATCTTCATGAACCGCTGGCCGGATTTCGACTAAACTTGGTAGGAATGATCGATTTGTGAAAATGGTGACCCCGGGGTCACAAATGGGCGTGGCCCGTGGTGTCAAATTATATTTTTGACCGAATATGGTCATGTCGTATATCAAATTGAAGGTATCGATGAGGCGATTGCTCTGGTGCAATATTTGTCGGAATCGGATGATTATGTCATCCATGATGGCCACCAAAAGGTTCATTTATTCAAGATTTTGAACGTCTTTTTCTCAGGAACCACATGGCCAATGCTGGACAAACTTCATAGGAAGTTGAGATCCTTGGGTGAAGCATTTTCAAATTTGGTAAAATGAGTCATCGCTTAATCCAAGATGACCGCCATCTAAAAATAGCACAATTTTTTTAAAACACATGAACTCAATGTCAATCCTCTGGTGTTCATGGAGTCAGGTGAGCGAATGAGGGCCATCATGGTCCTCTTGTTGTTTATTATTGTCATTAGAACACATCAAAACACTGTGTGGGTCAGGACTTTGCACAGAAACGGTTGATATTAATGATTATTTAAGGTTTTTCTTTAAGAAAATGAGCATGTCGACCATTTCTGGGCAAAGTGCGGTCACAATGTCACCAGCTGTGCTAAACACTCGCTCCGACGGCGCATTAATTGGATATAATGTTTTTAATTAATTTAAATAATTATAATAAATAGATATACAGTCAAACATGTGCTAGCGACCACCTGTCCACAAAGGCCAGTTAAAAAATCCCCCCATCCAATTTTGTTCTTTATAAGACCTTGGAATAACGACCAACCCCGAACTGCGACCAGCGGCCAGATATTTTCATTCCCACACGGCATTTTTGTACGTGAACAGCGGCCATGTCAAGTTTTTGTCGGCAAAATAGCACCACAATCGCTATTTTACTTTCATTCCAATCTGGCCGCTATCATTTGAATTGAAACTAAGCCGTATCCAATTAGTCGTACATTGACACAACGCTCTTTTCAAAACATTTGCCTTGCCCGATATGGTCGGTGTCATTTTGGCGACATTAAACATTTTCCATGAAAAATATTGCATAACGCCATTAACGGTAATTCCCGATATGTATTCCGTGTCGTGTATTCCAATAGGCAAAATCCAATTCCGCGCAAGTCATAAAACTCCATCATTAGTTCGCAAACTGTGTTTACACAATGCTGATTCGTCTACAGTGACAAGTCTTAGACTTCAAACACACCGTGCTTGTCAAGTATTACTACGTGTAAATTTCACACCGCAGGGCACAAGGTCATATCAAAGATCGATACACGCGGTTGCTGACATCAGTCACGTAGTCCACACTAGACTGGTACCCTGTCGGATGCGCAGCCTAGCGAAACAATACTACCGGGAACCAGTCTAAAGTGACGCAACAAACGTGTTTATGTGAATTCGATCTCCGACAAATCCCGGCTTATTGCATTAGCGGCCAGACCAGGCAGTGGATTCGTGTAGTCTGACCATGGTTTACAATGCTCGCCAATCTGTAATTAAAACATCAGTAATTACGTCGGCGGACATTGCCAATTCGTCATAGGCTTATAGTATAAACACATATACAAAAAAAATAGGACGAAATGACCCGGGGTGAGGAAACAGAAATCTCCTCTCCGGTTTCTAGTCATACTTGGGCGAGGTATCGGGTACGTTTTGACCCGCACCCGAGGTATCGATCGGCCGACTCGTCATAGGGTCGAGATGTCAGTAAGCGAAAATGCGAATTTACACCTGTCCGCTTCTAGACGACTTTCAATTCCGGTGTAAATAATTGAAAGAATTTAGAAAAACATTTCTACTGTCCAGTTTTATTACGTTTATGTGTTTTTAGCTCACCTGAGCGAAGCTCATGTGAGCTATTGTTACCGCAATGTGTCCGTCGTCGTCGTCCGTGAACATTTTCAAACGTCTTCTCCTCGGTAACCATTGGGTCTATAGTCACCAAACTTCATGGTCATGGTCTTTAGGTAGGGGGATTACAAAATTGTTAAAATGACGTCATTACGTAATCCAAGATGGCAGCCGTCTAAAAATATCATAAATTCTTAAAAAATCTTCTCAAGAACCGCTAGCCGGATTTCGACGAAACTTGGTAGGAATGATCGATGTAGAATGCTCTTTCAAAGAATTAACTTCCAGGTGTGTTGGACGTCCGAGATTACTCACTACATGTATTAGTCATCTAATTGTGGCGTGTTTATTCAAAATATTTACTTTGATCTGTCGTATTAAAAACTAGGTTTTGCATACTTTTACACAATTATTTTAACACAAGATGTCGACCGAGAATAGGGTGTAAATATCGCGATACGCGAAAACCGTACCGCGATACGTATCGTCAGGATGACATATCGCAATATACCGGTATATCGTTGCACCACTACTAAAAATAGCACAAATTCTTAAAAATGGGGTAAAAAAAAGGCGTGGCAGTGGGGTGAAATTTTATTTTTGGCCGAATATATGGTCATGTCATAATATCAAATTGAAAGTATCGATGAGGCGATTGCTCTGGTGCAATATTTGTCGGAATCGGATGATTATGTCATCCAAGATGGCAGACGAAAGGTCAAAAGGTCATCCTTGTATGAGAGATTTTAAACATCATCATCTCATGAACCGATTGGCCAATTGTCAGCAAACTCTACCTGTATGTTCCTTAGGTGAAGCCTTTCCAAAGTTGTTGAAATTAAGTTGGCCTGAAATCCAACATGGCCGCCGTCTAAAAATAGCACAAATTCTTAAAAAATAATTTCTCGTGAACCGCCAGCAGGATTTCGACGAAACTTGGTAAGAATGATCGATGTACAATGCTCTTTCAAAGTTGTTAAAATGGTGACCCCGGGGTCAAAAATGGGCGTGGCCCGTAGGGTCAAATTTGTGTTCATGGAGGCAGGTGAGCGAATTAGGGCCATCATGGCCCTCTTGTTTTATTAGCTCACCTGTGAGCTATTGTTACCGCAATGTGTCCGTCGTCGTCCGTGAACATTGTCAAACGTCTTCTCCTCGGTAACCATTGGGCCTATAGTCACCAAACTTCATGGGCATGGTCCTTATGTAGGGGGATTACAAAATTGTTAAAATGACGTCATTACGTAATCCAAGATGGCCGCCGTCTAAAAATAGCACAAATTCTTCAAAAATCTTCTCGTGAAACGCCAGCCGGATTTCGACGAAACTTGGTAGGAATGATCGATGTACAATGCTCTTTCAAAATTGTTAAAATGGTGACCCCAGGGTTAAAAATGGGCATGGCCCGTGGGGTCAAATTTTATTTTTGACCTAATATGGTCATGTATATATCAAATCGAAGGTATCAAAGAGGCGATCGCTCTGGTACATTATTTGTCGAAATTGGATGGTCATGTCATCCAAGATGACCGCCGAAAGGTCAAAAGGTCGTTCTTTTAGAAGAGATTTAAAAATTCTTCTTCACACGAACCGCTTGGCCCATGTTGGCCAAACTTCACAGTTATGGTCCATGGGTGAAGCCTTTTCAGATTTGTTAAACCGGGTCGTCGCTAATCCAAGATGGCCGCCGTCTAAAAATAGCACACATTCTTAAAAAATCTTCTCATGAACCGCCAGCCGGATTTCGACGAAACTTGGTAGGAATGATCGATGTAGAATGCTCTTTCAAAGGTGTTAAAATGGTGACCCCGAGGTCAAAAATGGGCATGGCCCGTGGGGTCAAATTTTATTTTTGACCGAATATGCTCGTGTCATATCAAATTGAAGGTATGGAAGAGGCGATTGCTTTGGTGCAATATTTGTTGGAATCGGATGATTATGTCATCCATGATGGCCGCCAAAAGGTCCATTTATTCGAGATTTTGAACGTCTTTTTCTCAGGAACCACATGGCCGATGCTGGCCAAACTTCACTGTAAGTTAAGATCCTTGGGTGAAGCATTTTCAGATTTGGTAAAATGAGTCCTCGCTTAATCCAAAATTAAAAATAGCACAGTTTTTTTTAAAAAACATGAACTCAATGTCACATTTTCCTGCGGTGTTCATGGAGTCAGGTGAGCGAATTAGGGCCATCATGGCCCTCTTGTTATCAAGGCTACCTGCAAGGGGACAAGCTTCGTTTTAACGATGCCATTTATTTTTTCTACTTGTAGGCTACACAAGAACAGATCCGTCTTGCCCAGCTTTGTAGCGGAGAAACAAACTCTTTCGAGGAGTCCGAACTACAGACCAAGATCAAACAGGTATTACACTGTACATTAGGCCATTGCAAGTTCTTTGTTAAGTTTTGAAAGTGTTTCTGTGAGCAAACTAACACAATGTGTATGCTATTTTACACGATTTACTGGTAGAAATATGAACACTGATTGTGGGACTTATCCAAGTATTAAATCCGTACATGAATGTCCATTTAACAAGTTTAATAAGAGTATTTTTTCTAAAGTTTGCTGGCTAAAATTTAAATTTATGCTAAAAACTTCTTCGGGTTGAAATTTACCTTCTTTTTGTTTTTCAAGGCCTTGTTTGTTTTTACTGGATACGTAGGTAGGTTTTGTTTGTTTTTACCGGATACGTAGGTAGGTTTTGTTTGTTTTTACCGGATACGTAGGTAGGTTTTGTTTGTTTTTACCGGATTAGTTTAGGTTTTTGGGTTGGGTTTTTACCGGATAGATAGGTAGGCCTTTGTTTTGTTTTTACCGGATACGTAGGTAGGCCTTGTTTGTTTTTACCGGATACGTAGGTAGGCCTTGTTTGTTTTTACGTAGGTAGGTTTTGTTTGTTTTACCGATACGTAGGTAGGTTTTTTTGGTTACTGATGTTTTAGGTTTTTTACCGAATACGTAGGTAGGTTTTGTTTGTTTTTACTGGATCGTAGGTAGGTTTTTGTTTCTGTTTTTACCGGATACGTAGGTAGGTTTTTTGTTTGTTTTTTACGGATAGAAGGTTAGGTTTTGGGGTTTTTTTTTTGTTTTTTACGAAACGTAGGTAGTTTTTGTTTGGTTTTTACTGGATACATAGGTTTTTACCGGATACGTAGGTAGGTTTTGTTTGTTTTTACCGGATACGTAGGTAGGTTTTGTTTGTTTTTACCGGATACGTAGGTAGGTTTTGTTTGTTTTTACTGGATACGTAGGTTTTTACCGGCCTACGGATAGTAGGTAGTTAGGTTTTGTTTGTTTTTACCGGATACGTAGGTAGGTTTTGTTTGTTTTTACCGGATACGTAGGTAGGTTTTGGTCAACTGGGTGTACGCTTAACATAGAAAAGATATGGTATGACTTTATTTGCGCCGTTTACTAGACGAAAAATGCCTTTATGAGTGGCATCTCGTCAGGAAACTGGTGCAAATTTTGACATGAAACATTTTGCGCTGGCACAGAGTAAAGCACTAGTGGTAACTGGTTCCGGTGTCCATGCTGCGGAATTCCTGGCCAAAAAGTTAGTGTTAAACCCAGAGTTATTGTAGGCTGTCCTGTCCCAGGGCTCCAGATAAAGTGCGTATTTGCGTAAATACCCAATTAAAATTGCCGAAAAACCCAATTGAAATCAGAAGTAGTGAGTATCAAAAAGCAATGAAAAATTTGTGATATCTTTTATCATGATACAGAAAACAATAAACAGACCACATATATAGCATATTTTCTTATTTTTCCATGAAAACACATCTTGGTATTTCATTAGAATTGTCTCCACGGAGACAATTCTAATGAAATACCAATATATGTTTTCATTTCGAAACAAACTATTCAATAATTGATGTCTGTTGTGTAAACAGTAGTGTGATTTAATTTTACCAAATTAAAATTTTGAAATACCCAATTGCTTCAGAAATGATGGAGTAACAATACTCAATTACTAATTCTTTATCTGGAGCCCTGTTCATCAATAGCTTCCTCACATTGATAGCTATTCATCCAGTGTCATTCGGGTGACCTTAACCTTTGTGGGACGTACATTTTGGATGTAGTCAAAATCCCCGTATCTCTTGATCCATATACGTCGGATCCTTTACCAAACTTCATCAATAGCTTCCTCACAACGATGGCTATCCACCCACTGTCATTCGGTTGACCTTCACCTTGGTGACCTTAACCTTTGTGTCCATAATTGTGTAGATGCGTCCAAATGTTGAATACCTGCTGATCTGTTAAGTCGGATCCTTTACCAAACATCATCAATATCTTCCTCACATTGATGGCTATCCACCCAGTGTGACCATGAACAGTCAAATGTCAAAGCTGATTTTACTCCCTCGGATCTATCTAATCAATGGTGGGTGGTGGTCGGGCGAATGAGACGGCGTAAATTAACGGTATGGGTTCCTCCTTATAGGAATCACGATTTGCCTGGTTTGGCCTTCAGGTACATTTTTTTCTTTGGCTCTTTAGTTACCTGGGAGTTGAATTGGGTTATTGTCCATTATAAAAGTAGTAAAATTATTACTGATCCTGCTGCTTTTGGGAGGGGTCAAATGATTCCGGTGTGGCGAGGACCTGGCATCATCAGATCAGGATTATTCTGATTTCAGGGCTGAATATATAGTTTTGTTATTGTAAATATTCAGTTCTGATTTTGGGATTTCCCCCCCATTTGTACTTGTACATGTACTTGTACAGGTAATATATGGGATTTAGTACTAAACCCATTGACCCGGCCTTAAATGACCTTAGCTGTTGATAGGCCGTTAAACCCCAACAAACAAACTATCTATTCAATGCTGATTTCCTATACAGTTTACTGATTTACCCTATGCTTATCTGGAGCTCATATGGATCTACAGTGTTTGCAGGGTTGATTGGCCTATTTTCCACATACAATTGTCAACAATTGCAGATACAAGACCTGACAGGCTGTACCCAGGACCGCGCCGAGATCGCTCTTTACGACAACAAGAATGACATGGAACGAGCCGTCAACATGGTACTGGAGGGCGTGACCGACCAGGTATGGGCCGTTTAATCTATTTCTTTCATGCATGCCTAAGATTAAAGAGCGATGGGTTGTGGCCTAGGGGTTAGGACACCCAACTTCCAATCCGGAGGTTGTGGGTTCAAACCTCGCTGTAGGTATAAAAGTAATTTCATAGTACAGTGCAACCTCTCTACAACAGCCACCCATGGGTAGAGGCAAAACTGGCTGTTGTAGGGAGGTTAATGCTGAATACAATTTTATCGTCTGATGTTTATTTATTTTCTTCAATAATTCTCAATAAAAACATGTTTTGACAGCATTTTAGAATCATTTCCAATGGAAATGATTCAATGGAAATGATTCTAAAATGCTGTCAAAACATGTTTTTATTGAGAAAAAATGCAAAATCAACATCAAACGACAATGTTCATGCTCAGCAGTGTAAGGGTTAGATATAGAGGAAATCATCCATTTGGAATATAAAATAGCGGCTGTTACAGAGAGGTGGCTCTTGTAGAGAGGTGGCTGTTCGGGGAGGTTCGACTGTATTTCCATCTCATCGGTCTGTCGGATGGTCCTGTTTCTATGACCTTTTCTGTTGCTGGGAAGTTACCATTAACTTTTTTTGTGGAAAATCTTATTATATTTCTCATTTCTCACCGAAATGTCACTTTGTTGTTATCACTCAGATGAGCCGTCTCATCAGGATCTGCACTTTTTGTAAGTAATGTTCATATTTTTGAGAACAAAAACACCCCCTTTTCATAAATGGACTGGTCTGAAAATCATTTTGTGACTTGGATTGGTTACAAAATTAACGTATCATCAAATTCCATTCCAGTTACTTAGGGATGAAACGGTTAATCTATAACATGCCTAAGATCGTTTTCTTGTGGAAAAAATCTATTTATATTTCTTAGTCCTCAACAAAAGTATATGTTGCTACCACTCGACAAGACAGTTCAAATGGGTGGTAACGACATATACTTTTGGTGAGAAATAGAAATATATATTGGTCAACAAGCTACTTTCGGGGAGTCTGACCATGTATGATCTATTTCATGCCTAAGACAGTTTAAACTTTTGTTCGTGAAAAATTTATCATATATCAACTTTTGTTGCGTCGGAACATTTTACAAGACACGACTGGTTCCAGATTTTATTGGACATCGAATACCAACGTCGTTTGGGCTGGGCGTGTTTAGAGTGACGTCACAACCACCTGTGCATCTATTTATTAGTAAATAGTGGAGCATTGTTCCTTTGATAATAATTTAAATATAAAGACATTTTTGTAAGTAGTTTATATTATTTCACCTACTGATTTCAATCCGCAATTAAATACTATAATCAGCTAAAAAGGGATACACTCCATTGTGCAGTTTGTGCTTCGTTATTCCTAAATCCGACGGGTACGGTAGTCAACAAATATACCAAAATCGAAAGATACGGTCACTCGAAAAAAAAAATAAAAAATAGCAGGCCCGTGGGCTTTCAAGCCATCGCGATTTCACTGTATGCAAATTTTTTGGAAATGCTGTTCCCATTGACGTCAAATGATAACGCCATATTTAAAAACATGCACCTATCGAACTGCTTGTGATAATCGGTACCCAAAACATTTAAATTAAAATTGGTAAAGTTTATACTTGGGGTGTAAAGATGGGAAATCCATTTCCCCATGTTAAATCCCCATAGACATCTTCACTCTGTCTATGGGGATTTAACATGGGGAACCTGTAAGTCTTATGGAATTTTAACTTTCGGGAAATTACTTCTGTTCACCTACTGTATATTGTGACCTCCAGCACCGGGTACCTTACTTACAGGGTGAGTGGCAAGAGACGGGCAAAAAGAAGAAGAAGCCTCCCAGCAAGCGAGACCAGTCACCGCCCGTGCTGGAGAACAACATAGACCAGAAGGTGGAGAAGCCGCGCCGTGAGAACGAGGACCGCGATGACCCGGACACCGAGCGCGAGTTCCGCACCACAGACAATTACCGGCGCCGGCGGAACGACAACCGACCGCCGCGACTGTCCCGGGGGCGTGGCCGGCCCGACCGCCCCGTCGACCGCCCTGACAACCGCCCTGATAGAGACGACGGCGACCGAGACGACATGTCCAACGACCGGGACCGGGGGTTTGTTGACAGGGGGAGGGGGCGTGGCCGGGGTAGCAGGGGGCGTGGTCGAGGGGCCGGTGCGGGCACAGGAGGGTTCCGACCTCCACAGCCCAGGTTTGACAAGGGGCCACAGATCGACACATGGACAAACGAAACGGCTGCTATTGCAGAAAAGGAACCAAAAAGTGAGTCTTGTGTGTGAAGTGACGATATGTTAAATTGTACTACATTCAGTTGTGTTGTAATTTGGCAGTAATGCCCCACCCAATTGTGCAGAGGTACACACTGCTGAACATATTATCAAAATTTATATGTACACCAAGTTGGACAGGGACTGTAAGTCACAGATCAGCATGTTAATGTAGTTTCATGATTATCTCGACTGTTCCTCAGTTGCCTGATGCATCTCTTAAGACACAATGCTTATCTGGAGCTGTGTACATGATTCAGAGACAATCCTGAAGTGCCCACTTATATGTGTGTATGTGAGGATAACAAAATGTGTGTCCAATCAGGATGTTTGCTTTATTTAAGCTATAATCAAATCAACCAGTTTTAGCTGTTCCGTCACTCTCTGAACTAGTCGCAGGCAATGAGCGTAGCTATCAGTGGAGTTGTACGGGCAAATGACAACAATTATACAGTTGCAGAGCTCTACATAAGCTGCGTATTTGCTTAAATACCCAAATAAAATTACCAAAAACCCAATTGAAATCAGAAGTAGCGAGTATCAAGCAATACAAAGTTTGTGGTACCTTTTTCATGCTGCAGAAAACAATAAACTGACCACAAGTATAGCATATATTTTTTATTTTCCATGAAAACACATCTTGGTATTTCATTAGAATTGTCTCCAAGGAGACAATTCTAATGAAATGCCAAGACATGTTTTCATTTCGAAGCAAACTTTTCAATAATTGCTGTCTGTTAATGTGTCAACCAGCTGTGTGATTTTATTTTACCCAATTAAAATTTTGAAATACCCAATTGCTTCAGAAATGATGGGGTGAAAATACTTGATTACTAATTCCTTATATGGAGCCCTGCAATTGTACTAGTACGTGTAATACACGGTGCGTATCACATGACCTGCAATCTTGTTAATTTCAGTCTCTAACTGGGGCGACACAAAGAGCGAGGATTGGAGCGAAGACATTGACAGCTGGACTGGCAGTGTGAGTACCGGGGTACGAACGTAAACTTAACCACCAGCTAGTAGATGAAATGTGGCTGTGACTGGAGACATGGGGCTTTGTGATTTGTGACCAGGTTGGCGCCTGATCAAATAGCTTATATTGATTAGCGTGTGTTTCATTGATGGAATCGTGAATTGTGCTGGCCCAGCAGCCAATTTCATCAAAATTTCAAAGTATACTTATATATAGCAAAGTATACTTTGAGGGAGTAATCCCGAAATGCATTATGTCATATATAACTAACGACTGCATATATTTGACGATTAAAAGTATGCAGATTTATTAGACTGAATTTATTACATTATCACAGCCAAAATGGCTGTGATAATGTAATAAATTCAGTATACCGGTAATACAAATTAATAAATTTATCCTTAAAAGTGATTTTTTTTTCCTCAAAGTATACTTTGCAATGTTGGTGAAATAGGCTACTGATCAGGCTGATTTGATGCTACACTGGTCTCGAAACACGTCGGGGGCCCCATTTCTCCAGCCACAACCGCATTAATAATCTTGTACTGTATATACAATCGGGCACCAATCCGAGTCTATTCATAAAATACCTTTGCATGAATTATAGCACAGGTGTACATTGGTCTGACAATGTTTGTTGCCCAACTCCAGATAAGTTTTGTATCTAAAGAGTATTATGCCCTCATTTTTATACGCCCATTTGAAAAAACGGGTTGTATTATGTATTCACCTTGTACGGGCGGGCACAGCTTGTCCATGTAAAATAACTAGAGCCTACTTGACGGATTGTAACCAAATTCGGTATACATGTTTATCACGACAAGACAAAGAAGCCTATTGATTTTCAAAATATTCTGATGACATCTCCCCTTGGCGGCCATTTTTATTTTTTGCACTCTGTATCCTTGTTAATTTTCACACTGTATCCTTGTCCACGCAATAACTCCAGTTCTGCTTGATGGATCTTAACCAAATTCGGTATATATGTTTATCACGGCAAGATGAAGATGTCTATTCATTTTCAAAATTTGCGACGACTTGTCTCCCCTTGGCTTCATTTTTAATTTTCGCACTCTATATCCTTGTCCGCCCAATAACTGGAGTTCTACTTGACGGATCATAACCAAGTTTGGCACACATGTTTATCATGGCAAGAGGAAGAACCCTATTGTTGACTGGCCTTGCCTCGACGGGCGGATATTGTGACCTTCGGCACTCTTGTTCAAATTCCATACGTATTTTACATTACAAATGTGTATTGATTTTCTTCCTTATTAAATAGGGATCGAGCTGTCTCATCAGGATCTGCACTTTTTGCAAGTAATTTTCATATTTTTGAGAACAAAAACGCCCCCTTTTCATAAATTGACTAGTCTGAAAATCATTTTGTGACGGTTGGATTGGTTGCAAAATTAACGTATCGAATTCCATTCCAGTTACTTAGGGGTGAAAGGTTTATATCGCCACCTGTGTAAAACTCTAAATTCAAAGACAATATAGGCAAACTATGTTTCAACACCTAGAAAGTATATCCCCAGTGTAGCAACAGTTTATTGCCTGTTGTATTGCAGCTTGCAGAATCGAAGGTGTTCACGGCGTCGGCCGCGGACATGGCCCCGCCAGCCCCCGTGGAACCCCCCACTCCCGTGCAGCTCCCAGAACCTACACTCACTAACGCGTAAGTTCACCATCGCACTGGCATGTCACTTACTCTATGTTCCACGTTTTTCTGCCGACAAACCTTTTGCTGTTAAGCACATTAAATGTGGAAATTTGTCATCAATATTAAACACAAAAGTCACCCTCCACAATTTATTTCTTTCAATGAAATTCCAACAAATATTGATTTTATTGCAAAAAAAATATTGTTCTTTATATCAGTGACCTCATTCTGGCAAAATGAGCATTCATTCACCATACCCCACGTATTGATTGGCATTATTATACATTTTATATCAGACTTAAATTTCCAAACTGATATCAGGAGCGATAACCGTGTTTTCTTAAAATGTTAACGGACATTACTATTTATTCTCTGTATTTATGTTTTGATGTGACATGATCATTCTTTATAATCTGTCGAAACTAGCATTTTTTCAGGTGACACATTTAATTAGTATAAATAATTTAAAAATGTCATGCCTCATTTCCCTGTCCCACCGATCCATCCGCAGTTATGCCCGTTTTCGACTCTGAAAATAATTTTTTCTCCAATCACTCGCTCAGTGTTTGCTGTTGTATTCACTATTCAGCGGTGGCATTTTGTTTTACAACCAATTTTCTAATTTTAAATATTTTTTTTAATTCATCTCCAAATGACCTTAGATGTTGCTGGGGCGTTAAACACATTCACTTCCACTGCAGGTTTGACCTCGAGGCCCTGCTGCAGGGTAAACACGGGCAGGCCGACATTACTGCCGAGGCAAACTACATCAGTCAGTACAACCAACAGGCCACCGAACAGATCAAGAACTCCATAGGCGTGAGTAGTCGTGCAGGGCTCCAGATGAGGAATTAGTAATTGAGTATTTTCACTCCATCATTTCTGAAGGAATTGGGTATTTCAAAATTTGAATTGGGTTAAATAAAATCACACTACTGTTTACACATCAACAGACAGCAATTATTGAATAGTTTATTTCGAAATGAAAACATTTCTTGGCATTTCATTAGAATCGTCGTCATCATTCAATGTTAAGTTTTCGTGTTACAGTCATTACTTCAACACCATATCAGCTACAGTCATCAAACTTTATACATGCCTTTACTATGATATGTAGATGAATATACGACTATTCTCGGGGCCCCAGGGTCGAGGTCAAGGCGAGACATTTGAATCCGCGGAATTCTTGTTAATTGTGCCATATTTGACTATCAGAAAATACATTGTAAATATAAACATTGTAAACATTTTGTCTGTTTAAAGTTTAACTCTTTGCATGCTGCGAAACTTGTGGGCAATAAATAGTTTAAAAATAGCAGATGACAATTCATTATATTTTCTTTTATTTCTCCTTATACATGTCATGAATATCTCTTGGAATTTCATTAGAATTGTGTCCGGCGGACACAATTCTAATGAAATTTCAAGACATATTTACAGAGAGAAATAAAACATATACTCGTAATTCGTTTGGCGGATATTTTCGCCGCTAACATGCAAAGAATTAAGGACCGCACACTATAACACTATAAACAGACTTTAACAGCTTTTAATTCCACATGAAATGCAACAGCCCATGATGATTTTGGTACAGGAGTAATGAAGCAAGCATACATGCTTATATAAATCTTATCTTCTGTCTGTGTTATTTACTATAGTTTACGAGATAGTTGTGTCGTGTGTTGCAGTGCTCCAGATAAGTTTTGTATCTGAAGAGTATTTATTATACCCCCATATTTCAAATTCAATGCGTATTTTACTTTTTAAAAAATTATCTGCAAAAAGCAAACACTGTTTGCTTCTTCTTGCAGCTCAACTATAAAGTAAATGTTCAACTTTATACAGTATTTTCACTACTCCGTTTGAAAACCAATGCATTATTATTGATTTTCTTCCTTACTAAATAGGGAACAAATGATGATAAAAAAATTTTTTTTTAAATATAAAATTCTCTTATTTCAGCTACAAAAAGCAGGTTTTTTGCAGCTCAACTAAGTACATTTTCAACTTTATAATAGTATTTCCACTACTCAATTTGTAAATCAATGGATATTGCTGTGAGTATTTTGTACTCCCACTTTTGATTACGTATTCTGCAAAAAGTAAGTGCGTAAAATACGCCCCATACGCACCTTATCTGTAGCACTGAGAATCTGTCTGTGTTATTTACCACGTTTTTTACAAGATTGTTGTGTCACATGTTTTTAGATTGGCTCCACGTCTGTCTCATCCAATGTTAGCGCCCTCGTGTCGCTGACCCAAAACGTGTTACAAGACACCGACACACTGGGACCCAGTCTACCCAGTCTACCCAGTCTCTCCGCCTCAGACCTGTCGGCCTCGAGTTTAACTCCGAACGGTTTAGTCGGCACAAGCCTCAGCAGTCTGTCTGGACCAAATTTACCGGAGAACAGTTTGACTGGAAGTGCATTAAACGCGGCGGGACTATCTGCATCGGCCTTGTCCGGTTCCAGTCTAAGTGGGCCCATGACGGGTCCCAGCTTACCCGGCTCTGGTTTGTCTGGTACCGTCTTGTCCGGAAGTCTCAGCGGGCCGGGACTCGTTGCCGGTTTGTCGATAAACTCATTGACTGGGAACAGCATGGTGTCGTCCGTGACGTCGATAACCGCCCTGCCCAGTATGAGTCCGTCATCGTCCGTGTCGCAAACCGCGATGTTGTCGCAGCGCGTGCCACCAAAGTCAACAAGATCAAAATTACCTCCGCCCTCGAAGATCCCGGCATCCGCAGTCGAGATGCCGGGTCACATGATGAAGAGGCTCGACGTCTCGTTCGAGTTTGGCACCGACAGCTCACCGTTCTCATTCGGCGGCAATGAGTCGGTGACCACCGCCTACTCCAGCTCATCCACCAACAGGTGGGTGTAACCCTTTCACCCCTAAGTAACTTGGGGCCGTTTCTTTGTACAACTAAAATGTTTGTTTGTGCAAATTTAGGATCGTCTGGAAACTTCACTTGAAGGATTTACATTTATTGATGCCCAATAATTGATTACAAGAAAACATAGTTAATACGTAATGTGCAGACTATCATAATTTTGCACTTACGAAGATTTTAGTCGTACAAAGTTTAGTGAAACGGGCCTCTGGAATGGATTGTGATGTTAATTTTCCGACTAAACAAATTAGCACAAAATGACTTTCAGACTAGTCCATTTATAATAAAGGGGGTGTGTTTTTTTTCTTCTGAAAAATATGAAAATTAGTTTAAAAAAGTGATAAAAATATGAAAATTAGTTAAAATAGTGACGATCCTAATGAGACTGCTCGTCAAGAGCTGGCTCATCTAGATCTACACGTTTTGCCAAAACCACCATACAGCTATTACAGGTCTGTAATAAAAAATATGTTGGTAATTGCAACAACAACAATGTTCTCATTGAAATTTTAAAAGCGAATAATTCCAGCACAAAAATATTTACACAATTCCCTAACATTTGATTGGCCCGTAGCAAGTCTGTCCAAAATTAATATCCCAGTAAACTCCCATGCCAAACTACTTTCCGATAAATTCAACAAAAAGGCAATTCATTCCTATAATAAACATTATTTTATGTTCGTACATGTATGCTATTCTGATTGGATATATATCCATCATTACCGGAATTCTGACTGGAGACCTGGTTTGGCAGTCACGTACGCCTTTGGCATTTATTATGTGACAGTTGAATTTGGTTATACCACTTATGTGAGTATTGCGATTATTCGTAACCCTAACTTAGGGGAAGGGGCCAAGTAACTTGGTGTAGTATGGACCTGGCACCAGGTCAGGTTATTCTAATATATTTTTTTTTGATGTAAATATTTTGTTCTGATTTTTCCCTCAATGCAGCAGGTTAAAATGGGATCGAACCTGTTGCCTGGCCTTACATGACCTTATCTGTTGATAGGCCATTAAGCACCAATAAACAAACATCTGATTGGATAACTTGTGTTGCTATGACTTGACATGATTTCATTTCTATTCTATTGATAAATGAAATATACCAGTGGCCCGTTTCACTGAAATGTGTATGACTAAAATGTTCGTAAGTGCAAAATTATGAAAGTCTGTAAGTTTCACATTAACAGTGTTTTCTTGTCTATAATTTTTTGGGTTTCATTTATTAAGTATGCTCAATAAATGTAAATCCATCAATTGAAATTTCCAGACGATCTTAAATTCGCACTTCCAAACATTTTATTCATAAGAAGTTTAGTGAAACGAGCCCCTGCTCCCTATTTAATCATCTCGATGAAGTCCCTGGTATTTCCAGCCTACAGTTCTCATGTGTAGATGGTGCCAAACGAGAAGCAACAATTACTTTTACTCCTTCTGATGTAAATTGATGTTCATTATGCGCTATGCTGACTGGATGGTTCTGTGTTTCTATGTCACTGACATGACAATATTTCATGCGTTCGTTTGTTCAATGCAAGTACCCATATATAATCATCTCAATAAATTGCTAACTAGCAGGTGTTGTCACTTGTGTAGATTGACTATCCACATGATGAGAAGCAACAATGACTTTTACTCCTTCTGATGTAAATTGATGTTCATTATACGCTATACTGATTGGATGGTTTTGTGTTTCTATGTTACTGGCATGCCTATATTTATACCCCCCCCCCCCCCACAACTCGTGAGTTGTGGGGGGGTATACTGGAGTCAGGTTGTCCGTCCGTCTGTGCGTCTGTAAGCTTAACATCAGAGAAATATTGTTATAACTTCTATTTCCTTCATCTAAAATGCTTAATATTTCACACATGCATTCCTGTAAGGCTCTACTACCATGCTGTGCCAAATCCACGACCGTCCAACCCCGGCTGATCCCAAGGTCAAGGTCAAATACTGTCTCTTTACAAAACTTCTATGTCACTGACATGACAATATTTCATATGTTCGTTTGTTCAATGCGAGTACCCATATATCCACATGATGAGAAGCCACAATGACTTTTACTCCTTCTGATGTAAATTGATGTTCATTATACGCTATACTGACTGGATGGTTTCAACTTATCTCTTGTGTAGATTGACTATCCACATGATGAGAAGCCACAATGACTTTTACTCCTTCTGATGTAAATTGATGTTCATTATACGCTATACTGACTGGATGGTTTCAACTTATCTCTTGTGTAGATTGACTATCCACATGATGAGAAGCCACAATGACTTTTACTCCTTCTGATGTAAATTGATGTTCATTATACGCTATACTGACTGGATGGTTTCAACTTATCTCTTGTGTAGATTGACTATCCACATAATGAGAAGCAACATTGACTTTTACTCCTTCTGATGTAAATTGATGTTCATTATACGCTATACTGACTGGATGGTTTCAACTTATCTCTTGTGTAGATTGACTATCCACATGATGAGAAGCAACATTGACTTTTACTCCTTCTGATGTTAATTGATGTTCATTATACGCTATACTGACTGGATGGTTTCAACTTATCTCTTGTGTAGATTGACTATCCACATGATGAGAAGCAACATTGACTTTTACTCCTTCTGATGTACAGTGATGTTCATGATATATTCGCTGATTGGATAGATTAATGCCGCTCTGTTGCATATAAACTCCATCTTCAGGACATGTGCGGTATTTCATGAAATATATTTCCAGAAACTGTGATATGTTCTGTAAATTATGTCGAAAGATGACAATGAAAATTCGGTCAACTTCCGACATCATTTACGGAAAATATCCTAAAATTTGTAAATATCTTACAGGAAATGTCATACAATAAATATATAAATACATTCTATTCTGTATTTACAGTACCAGCGCCTCATTAAACAATCATGTAAATGCGCAAGTGGGCCAGCAGACATCGCTGAGTAAGACGAGCGAGTCCCTGATCTCGTCGTCGATGATGTCTGCAACGCCGGGAGGTCACGTCAACATGAGCAGCCTCGACCAATCGTCCCCACGCAACAGCATGTACCAGTCGACCGCATACACCTCGCCAACGAAGAGCGATCCCGTGGAAAACAAACAGGTACAGTATCACAGGGCTCCAGATAAGGAATTAGTAATTGAGTATTGTCGCTCCATAATTTCTGAAGCAATTGGGTATTTCAAAATTTGGATTGGGTAAAATAAAATCACACTACTGTTTACACAATCAACAGACAGCAATTGTTGAATAGTTTGCTTCGAAATGAAAACATGACTTGGTATTTCATTAGAATTGTCTCCAAGGAGACAATTCTAATGAAATACCAAGATGTGTTTTCATGGAAAATAAGAAAAATATGCTATATTTGTGGTCTGTTTATTGTTTTCTGCAACATGATAAAGGTGCCATCAAATTTCTATTGCTTTTTGATACTCACTACTTCTGATTTCAATTGGGTTTTTGGCAATTTTAATTAAGTATTTAAGCAAATACGCAGCTTATCTGGAGCTCTGGTATCACCTGTATGTTGATCACAGTGGCGAATCCATCCTTTAGCCTTACCATGCTGAATTTGTGGGTTCAAATCTTGCCTTGGGCATCAAAAAGTACTTGCATAGTATTTCCATCTGTCGGATGAGACTTTAAACTGTGGTCCCGTCTCTTATGTGACCGTAGTTGTTGGTCGGACGTTAAACCCTTTCACTTTATATAATGATGCCAAACCATGTTTTTATTGAGAATAATGACAAAATATTAAAGAACAGCAGATAACAATGTTTGTGTAACGCGTTCAAAGTATTAAGGATCATATCTTACTGAATATTACTGTTTTGTTACGCATATAACTCGTCTCAAGGTCAAGTTTTGTGTTTACCGCCTACCAAATCTAACATACTATTTGACTATTATTTTCTTCTTCATCTAAATTGCTTGACCCTTAATGATACTCTTTTGTGTTGGTTGGTTGGCAGTTAACCCTTCCTACGCTGTTGACGGAAATTGCCGTCTGCTGTTTTTCAGTTTTGCTTTAATTCTTAACAAACAACTGGTTTTGACAGCACATGAGACGAAACAAGGTTTTTGTCGAGAAATATTGAAAATAAAACATTTCCAGCAGACGACAACATTTAATTCAGCGTAGTAAGGGTTATAAAGCAATATTCCATTCGCGTTTACCAATTCGTTTAGGTCAATAAAATTCTAACCCTTTGTACAGTTTGACCCTCACATACGTCTTTGGCATTTTGTATGTGACAGTTGAATCTGGTTATACCCCTTTTGTGAGTATTACGATTATTCGTAATCCTATTTTAGGGGAAGGGGCCAAGTGACTTTGGTGTGGTATGGACCTGCCACCAGGTCGGGTTATTCTAATTTCAGGGCTGAATATATTGTTTCTCAATGTAAATATTCAGTTCTGATTTTGGAATTTTCCCCCCAATGCAGCAGGTTAAAATGTGATCGAACCCGTTTGCCCGGCCTTACATGACCTTAGCTGTTGATAGGCCGTTAAACACCAATAAACAAATAAACAAACAAACAATTCGTTTAGGTCAATAAAATTCTAACCCTTTGTTCAGTTTTGACAATGTTGAGTACAATGTGTGTTTGCTTTCCAAGTGGAACGTAAACACTACTGTATGAGCTATAAATGCCAGTGAATCAATTCCAGGGTTATCACCAGGATATAGAAAGTGCCCTATATGAGTGCGCGGCCGACGGTGCCGCAGTCACCGGAGTTTGCTAGGGGGGTTTGGGGGCATGCCCCCCCCCCCCCCCCCCCCCCCCCCCCCCCCCCCCCCCCCCCCACCCCCCCCCCCCCCCCCCCCCCCCCCCCCCCCCCCCCCCGCCATCCCCCCCCCCCCCCCCCCCCCCCATTTTTTTTTACACCCCCCCCCCCCCCCCCCCCCCCCCCCCCCCCCCCCCCCCCCACCCCCCCCCCCCCCCAGGATTTTTTTTTATTTTACATGCTCTGTGGTGCAACCTGAGGGGTTCTAGATCATAAATCAGGTGTTTTTTTGTCAAGTAAATTGTACACTTTTATGAGAAGAATAACCAAAAAAGGTAAAACTCAAATGGACAGCACTCTCATCTTTATTGGTTGGCATGGCATACACTGTACAATAATACCCGTTTACATATAAATATGACATACAATACATTTAAAATAATAGGCAACTGTGACATAGAACTAGAACGTAAAAGTAGAGGTATATTAAACTCCTGTATAAACACCACCCCTCCAGTTCATACATTTTAACACAATATGGCAATAGTGATGTAAATGCTTTAATGTCCCCCCCCCCCCCCCCCTCCAACCCTGTTAAATCAGATAAACCCCACCTCTCCAGTTCATACATTTTAACACAATATGGCAATAGGGATCTACCAGATTTTCTTTTCTTCTGGTCTTCTGTGTATATCTTTCTCTTTTCTGACGGATTTCCATGTTTTTATGTCACTTGGGACTCATTTTGCTTTGGTAATTTTATTAACCACGAATCCATGGTGTCATTCCGAATACTACTGAGGTCATCCGGTTCGTTATAGTAAATCTCCGCTCAAAAACGTATCGACGCCGTCCAATGAAATCGTGCGTTTACCGGTCGCGGAAAATAACGGAAATATCCGATATAATATATTCACACGGCTACACTTGACTAGTTTCACCATTAGCCAATAGTACGCGATGTACTATATCGTGTAGTATTTGGAGAGCCAATCGCAGAAGGTTATACATAATGAGTTCGGCATTGCAATCAAAATGGCGATTGAAGTTTAGATGCCCTAAGATTGTCACATTTTATAGTATTTTTCATCCAAATTGCAGGAAAAATGGATTATTTTGACTATTTGAAAAGATTGTTTTAGCGCGTATCGGTAAGTAAAAACCGGGTATCGCCGTAATTCACGAGTATCGGGCCAAAATGACCGCGTATCGGCCCCGATACGCAAAAGCGCTCAGGTGATAACCCTGTATTCATTGTGTACTTGTTTCAGATTTCACCACCAGATCCCATCCCGTTACCTGTTCAACCGGACCTGAAATCCAGCCCCTTGATTAGTGCTCAGCTGCCCGTACAAACCCCAGGTGGGTAGACAGAACACTTTAGTAAACAAAACTACCAACTTACCAAGTACAGGTCATTCTCGTTATCTCGAAGTCGAATGGACTGGTGAAAATATATCGACATATCCGAACTTTTGAGATAATAATTCGCCAAATTTCTCGAAAACAAATCTGAACAAAATCGCTTCAGATATGCCTCTTTACTTTATTTCCAGGTTTTCATAAGTGCAGATCCAGATGAGCCGGCTCGTGACGAGCCGTCTCATCAGGATCTGTACTTTTTCCAAGTAATTTTCATATTTTTAGAACAAAAAGATCCCCTTTTCATAAATGGACTAATCTGAAAATCATTTTGTGACAATTGCATTTGTCAGAAAATTAGCATATCGCTGTCCGTTCCAGTTACTTTATAGGGTTGAACGGGTTAAAGGCATAGTTTAATTGTGGCTGTAACTGGAGAAATGGGGCTTATGGGATTTGTGGCTGGTCTAGTTCCTCGTCGAACAACAGATTGCTGTAGCCTGGAAACGATCTGTATTGCTTGTTAGTTGCAGGACGTGTGTTTTTAGCTCACCTGAGCGAAGCTCATGTGAGCTATTGTTACCGCAATGTGTCCGTCGTCCGTCGTCGTCTGTGAACATTTTCAAACGTCTTCTCCTCGGTAACCATTGGGTCTATAGTCACCAAACTTCATGGTCATGGTCCTTAGGTAGGGGGATTACAAAATTGTTAAAATGACGTCATTACGTAATTCAAGATGGTCGCCGTCTAAAAATAGCACAAATTCTTAAAAAATCTTCTTCTCAAGAACCACCAACCGGATTTCGACAAAACTTGATAGGAATGATCAATGTACATTGCTCTTTCAAAATTGTTAAAATGGTGACCCTGGGGTCAAAAATGGGCGTGGCCCGTGAGGTCAAATTGGGGTCAAATTTTATTTTTGACTGAATATGGTCATTTCATATATCAAATTGAAGGTATCAATGAGGCGATCACTCTGGTGCATTTTTTGTCGAAATCGGATTGTTATGTCATCCAAGATGGCCGCCGAAAGGTCAAAAGGTAGTTCTTTTATTAGAGATTTGAAAATTCTTCTTCACATGAACCATGGTAGCCAAACTTAAAAGTTATGGTCCATGGGTGAAGCCTTTTCAGATTTGTTAAAATGGAGGTCACCGCTAATCCAAGATGGCCGCCGTCTAAAAATAGCATAAATTCTTAAAAAATCTTCTTCTCATGAACCGCTTTCCGGATTTCGACGAAACTTGGTAGGAATGATCGATGTACATTGCTCTTTCAAAGTTGTTAAAATGGTGACCCCGGGGTCAAAAATGGGCGTGGCCCGTGGGGTCAAATTGGGGTCAAATTTTATTTTTGACCGAATATGGTCATGTCATATATCAAATTGAAGGTGTCAATAAGGCGATCACTCTGGTGCATTTTCTGTCGAAATCGGATTGTCATGTCATCCAAGATGGCCGCCGAAAGGTCAAAAGGTCGTTCTTTTATTAGAGATTTCAAAATTCTTCTTCACATGAACCGCTTGGCCCATGGTAGCCAAACTTAAAAGTTATGGTCCATGGGTGAAGCCTTTTCAGATTTGTTAAAATGGAGGTCATCGCTAATCCAAGGTGGCCACCATCTAAAAATAGCATAAATTCTTAAAAAATCTTCTCATGAACCGCTAGCCGAATTTCGACGAAACTTGGTAGGAATGATCGATGTACATTGCTCTTTGAAAGTTGTTAAAATGGTGACCCCGGGGTCAAAATGGGCGTGGCCCGTGGGGTCAAATTGGGGTCAAATTTTAATTTTGACTGAATATGGTCATGTCATATATCAAATTGAAGGTATCAATGAGGCGATCACTCTGGTGCAATATTTGTCGGAATCGGATGATTATGTCATCCATGATGGCCACCAAAAGGTCCATTTATTCAAGATTTTTAACGTCTTTTTCTAAGGAACCACATGGCCGATGCTGGGTGAAGCATTTTCAGATTTTGTAAAATGAGTCATCGCTTAATCCAAGAAGACCGCCATCTAAAAATAGCACAATTTTTTTAAAACACATGAACTCAATGTCACATTCTCCTCTGGTGTTCATGGAGTCAGGTGAGCGAATTAGGGCCATCATGGCCCTCTTGTTATTGATGGAATAGCGACCAGTGCATATCCTGATCATACTGTGCGGATGCACAGGCTGATCTAGATCTCCACTGCTCTCAAAATCCATGAGCTCCATTTCTCCAGTCACATACTGAATTGTAGATTTGTATTTTACTTTTGAAGCCATTTTATTGTCGCGCCTGCTTTAGCAGAGGCGCGACTATAGTCGGCGCTTTTTCCGTCGTCATCCGGTTTTTTTAACAGAAATGCGTTAAAGTTATGGTTTTTTCACAATATCTCTTTAACCCCTTGCCAGACATTGATAATATTTCACATCAATGTTTGTCTAGGAATGATGATTCATTACGCACACCCCCACATCCAAATTATCAAGGTCATTTATTTACTTGTAATGTTCACCGGTTTTGTAACAGAAATGCGTTAACGTTATTGTTTTTTCACAATATCTCTTTAACCCCTTGCCAGACATTGATAATATTTCATGTCAATGTTTGTCTAGGGATGATGCTTCATTACGCACACCCCCACATCCAAAGTCTGAAGGTCAAGGTCATTTATTTACTTGTAATGTTCACTGCTTTTGTAACAGAAATGCGTTAAAGTTATTGTTTTTTCACAATATCTCTTTAACCCCTTGTCAAACTTTGATAATATTTCACATCAATGTTTATCTAGGAATGATGCTTCATTACGCACACCCCCACATCCAAATTTTGAAGGTCAAGGTCATTTATTTACTTGTAATGTTCACCCGATTTGTAACAGAAATGCGTTAAAGTTATTGTTTTTTCACAATATCTCTTTAACCCCTTTCCAGACATTGATAATATTTCACATCAATGTTTGTCTACGGATGATGCTTCATTATGCACACCCCCACATCCAAATTCTGAAGGTCAAGGTAATTTATTTACTTGTAATGTTCACGGTCAAATGCCTCGGCAGGCGCGCGACACCGCTTCCGTGGCGGAATTCTTGTTAGCGTTCATAGTTTCATTACCCGCCCACCTGTTCTTTTCCAATGTCAAGGTCAAATATCTTTGAAATGTTCGTCCAATAGAGCCTGACACGTGACTCATACAGTAACGAAGTTATAGAGAGAATAGAAAAACACACACTGTGTGTTTCTCTATTCTCTCTATAACTTCTTTATTGTATGAGTGACTGGCTTCAAACTTCATGTGCATGCTTATCATCATTCGTGTATTCATTTCCCGTCCCAGGTACTCCTTCCTCAAGGTCAAGGTCAAGTAACTTTGTCCAGTTTCTCCATTTTCTTAAAACTTTTTTTTTTTTGCTTTATTCTCTTAACAAAAGTGGGTGGCAGGTGAGAGCATGCAAAGGGTAATTTAATGATCGGGGTTCTCCTTACCGGAATTTCGACTGGAGACCTGGTTTGGCCCTCGCATACGTCTTTGGCATTTTGTATGTGTCGGTTGAATCTGGTTATACTCCTTATGTCAGTCTTCGCGAAAGTCCCCAAAATATTACTGGCCACGAGGACTGACAACCCAGCAATTATTACTGGCCCGGACGGAATATTACTGGCCTGGACATTTTTTACCCAAATATATTAAATATATAGGAATAACATAGTTTCTGGTTTATTTAATTGCATTTTAAGCATAACAAGCGTACACATTAAACCTAGTCTATCAAGAGGATATGAAACAAATTTCCATTTCATTAGTGAGTTAGTGAAAAGGGTTTAAGAATCTTTCAACAATATTGCAGTCATATAATGTTGGTTCGGTAGGCTCGAATCCCACTCCGTGACTCGTCACGTGATGTCACATCACGTGACATGTACATGGATGTGAGGAAATTTACAATCAAAATCAACACTGAATTTATAATACGACCAAATAAATACTATGAAAGCAGACAATCATATTAAAGCAAGCTTACTGCAGAGTTTCAACTTTCTACATCAACTGGTTTAAGAGGATTAGTGGTGACAGTAGGGTGACGGACGTACTACGGACTAAAGATGGACGGCTACGTTCAAACATTAAACAGGAAATGTGGCCTAGCGGACCACAGATGGCCCCTGCCGCTGATTTGAGTAACTGTTACAAACTAATTACGGATGGACGCACTACGAGTTGGAATTAATATACACTATATAAATTCATGAAACTGTTGAAAACAGTATATTGTATTGCTCAGGGCCGTCAACAGACACTATCCCCTATTACCGTATTCTTGCGATTATAAGTCGCCATCATGTATATGTCGCACCCCTATTTTCACTCCAAAATCTGGGGGAAAAAAGTCTACATGGGTCTATAAGACGCCCTCAATTTTCTAAAAAAAAATGAAACAAAAACAAAAAAAATCGCAGAGTTGTAGTTGTTGTTGTTTATAAATACTACCAGGCGCTGTTTTTTTGGTCACTCACAAGCTTCGTACCCTGGACGTTTCGGACCAATAGAATTAATCGCCAAGTTGTTGTTGTTATTTAATACTAATTCCCCGCGCTGTTTTTTATTTATTTTTCGTACCCTGGAAGTTTCGGACCATTTCATGAAATCATGATTCTTCCCATTCTGATTTTGTGAGATTATTGTGCAACAGCAATACGGTTAAATGGCTAAAAAAGTGCTGTTGGTGCCTGTTTGACAATATATAGAGGATACTGTTCAAAATGCGATATGAGAAAACAAGAATTTTCGGTGGTATTTAACCCTACTGTCAGTTTGAGAACATCTCAATGTCAACACCTAATCAGAATATGACTCAATTATCGCGACAGGTTCTCACTAAGAAAACAAATCTGACCACTTCACACGAGAAATGGCTTGTGCCGAAAATTTAGTAATTGACGTTTGACACGACTGAGATTAAAGATGGCAATTAGGCAGTTCTCAGTTTCTCACCTTTCAAAATAACTGGCAAACACCGCAAATTACACATTGTCAACACATGGGAAACCCTTCTTGTGTATAATCGAAGCCCACTGTACATATTGTAGACACAGATCAGCTTGTAAATCAATGTGCATTCCCAATAATAAATGTATAGACCATTAACTCGGAATTTCAGTCAATTACGTGTTCCCGATACAGGGCCGTAACGAATATGGGGCGAACTGGTTGGAGTACGAACATGCCATTTTAAAAATAAGCTAAATCAGCAAACTGGGTCTGATCTTGGTATACACTGTTCGCCTTCGGTATAGAAAATGTGTACCGAATGTGACACAGGGCCGGAACGAGTAAGGCGCGAGTAAGGCGCGAACTGGTTAGAATACGAATCCATTTTTCCAATACCGGATTTTACCCCAAAGACTAACAACAACAACAAATATAGGAACGCATTTTATTTTTTTTATTTTTGGTCATTTATTTCAATATTTCGGGTGGAAAAAAATGCTCATGTATTTATAAGACGCAGGGGCTTTCTGGGATACAAATCTGAGTAAAAAAAGTGCGACTTACAATCGCAAGAATACGGTATAATTAATTTATATTAACCAATTAATATATTTAAAATGATATAAAACAGTGAAATTATCATTTCTCACAAATTCATTTTTAGGTCCGAAACTGTGTGGGGGCGACTTGCTCGGGTGTCGATCGATAAGACCATTATTCTTTCAGCTTAAAACTCACTTTCGATCGTAAATAAATGTTGTTTTTTTTGTGTTTTTTTTTAAACACATTCTCAATTGAATATATTCAGTGTTTCTTGCCAGTTTGGATCGGTTTTGACGCTAAATATGCAAAACTATAACTTTAAAGTTGAATTTAAAAAACGTACGCATATTCGTTTCCGCGAAATCACGTGTGGTTCTATTATGAGAAATAAACTTACTCGATTTCCTTATTAGGAAAGTTTAGAAACCTTTGTGAATAAATTAATTATAAATGTCTGAAGTGTCCAATGAATGTCCCGACAGGTGTCGCTAACGTGGCAAAACTGCCACACATTATATTGAGGGGTGGTCATTACGGAAACAAACGTAAATTAATTATTCACTATTCGGACGCGTGTAGTTTAAAAACGCGATATTTGATTCGCTATTGGCATGCAGACCAATGATATTTGACTTTATGATTGTTATTCACCAACAGCAGCTTACAACCATTTTCACCGACACATTTTGGTAAACAAACACAGCTCGATGACTTTGACTGCATGTTCTAAACTAGTAAAGGACGAGGAGAATTTGTCAATTCATCACTGACTGAGCTCGTCACCAACTTGAAAATTTCATCGGACACGAGGACCAAAGTTTCGAGAATATTTACCGGTCCTGGTCAATTTTTGTCGGCCAGGTCCGAGGTCCGACAGTCTTTCGCGGAGACTGTTATGTGAGTAATACGATTATTCGTAATCCTATTTTAGGTAAAGGGGCCAAGTGACTTGGTGTGGTATGGACCTGGCACCAGGTCAGGTTATTCTAATTTCAGGGCTGAATATATTTTTTCTCGATGGATTTTCCCCCCAATGCAGCAGGTTAAAATGGGATCGAACCAGTTTGCTCGGCCTTACATGACCTTAGCTGTTGATAGGCCGTTAAACACCAATAAACAAACAAACTCTTAACAATTCATGTGCATGCTCCTCCCTCTTGCCCCATGTCGGGGTCAAACAACATTGAAATTACCAATTCAGTACATTCATTCTGCTATAAAGTCTTTACCATTTGAGTGATTCACTGGAAACTTCACATGTATCTTTGTCATCCTTCATATTTTCTTTCTGTAGATACATGCATGTTCGTCTATTCTCCAGTGGTTGGTTGGTCGGGAGCATGCGAACGGTCATTTAATGATCAGGGTTCATCATTGCCGTAATGCCTACATGGTTTGGCCCTCGTGTACCTTCTGATACTTGAGAGCTAAATCCTGTTATACCCCATTAAAAAGTAATAAGATTTGTGCTGATCATATTACTTTTGGGGTTGGAGCTAAGTGACTGGTGTGGAATGGACCTGGCACCAGGTCAGGATATTCGAATTTCAGGGCTGTATATGTATTTTTCTGTAAATATTCAGTTCTGATTTCGGGAATTTCCCACACGATGGACAGGTTAAATATTGGATAGTCCGACCCGTTGGCCCGGCCTTAGATGACCTTAGCTGTTGGTAGACCGTTAAACACCAATATTCAATCAATCCTCTATTCTCCTGTAACTTCATTACCATATCAATGTGCATGGTTGTGATCCAGCCACCACAGCGATGGGATACATTCTGTTGGCGGTGTTTTTATGCCACCGGGTTTCGAAGAAACAGGTGGCATATAGTGTTTGGACCGTCCGTCCGTCCGGGCACACATTAGTGTACTTATGTGGCTAGCCCCACAGGGTTATGGACTTAGTAAAGGATAGGGTTGGTTACAATTAGCCACCTAAAAAATCCTTTTATGTGGCTAAAAATCGTTTTATGTGGCTAATATTTAACATGTGATAAGCCACATAAGTATAGTACTGTAAGAACGTCCGTCCGTCCGTCCGTCCGTCCGTCCGTGACAGTTTCTCAAATATGCTGCAGGTGGCATCCGCGTTCGACAGACGCATTTCTTGTTGTATTTAAGTTAATTAGACTAGCACCTTTAATGCAAACGTCTTTATGAATTGGTATATTATGATAATTTGACAAGTTCCTAATACAGGTTTTTCTGACCATTTCAGTTTCCTTGCCAACTACAAAAATTGAGTCGAGTCCATTAGACAACTTTGCGACGAGTTCATCAACATATCAGTCGTCCGGCTTTCAGTCTCACAAACCTACAGCTGGTTATACGTCACACAACTCCTCGAAGTCAGGGCACTATGCCGGGAACCAGTACCAGAGTGGGTCCGGGTCCGGGAGCCAGTATCCCGCTGGGCCCAGTCAGCAGACGACATCGAACCAGTACTCGTCTGGTCAATACAGACAGTCCGGGGGTCAGTTCCCATCGCAGTCTGGTTATCAATCAGGACAGTCGAGTTCGTCAGTGTACCAGTCCGGAGGACAACAATCTCAGCAGTCGGGCCACCAGTCTGCACAACACTCGGCACAGGCTGGTTATCAGACAGATAAATCTGCACAGTCGGCTTATCAGTCGGGACAGTCAAATCAACTGGGGTACCAGTCTGGGCAGCAGTCGGATAGACTGTCGAACCCGTCTGCGTTCCAGTCCGGACAATCGGGCTACCAATCTGGTCAGTCGGGGTACCAGTCGAATCAATCACAGTACTCGTCAAATCCCAGTCAATTCCAAAGCTTTCAGGCCGGAACTACATTCCAAAACCAGTCGAGTTTCTCTGCAAATCAAACAAATCCGAACTTGTACCCGTCTACAACTACAACGACGACATATTCCAGTCCGTCGCCTCAGAACTTGCTTTACTCCCAAAATACGACACACTCCAGCTCATATCCCAGCCAGTCGAGTTCATATCTAGGCCGTGATCAGCTGTCCAGCTCCTCATTTCAGACAAATGTTACCAAATCTACTTCATCCCCATTTAAAGATGGCCATTCAAGCTCCTACTTGGACTCTGTGTCATCGTCTGGTAAAACCAGAGACTCGCAATCGGAATCCGTGTATTCAAATAGAGAGAGCCAATCGGGTTCGACGTCTTTTGGAGGTAGCCAATCAGTGAGTTCGTACAGTGGCCGAGATATCGGCCAGTCGGGAAGCAGTTCGTACAACAGAGACGGTCAGACTGCCAGTGGAACATATGGCCGAGACCCGCAGACTACATCTGGTTCTGCGTACGCTCGTGATAGCCAAACTGGAACTTCGTCATCTTACCCGCGTGATAACCAAACTGGAAGTTCATCGTTTACCCGCGATAGTCAGTCATCTGGAACGTCCTATCAGCGTGATAGCCAATCATCAGGATCGTCCTATCCACGTGATAGTCAGTCATCAAATTCATCATCCTATCCACGTGAAAGTTCGTCTGGAACGTCGACAAATTATCCACGTGATAACCAATCAGGAAGTTTGTCATATCCGCGTGATAGTCAGTCCGGTAGTTCGTCATATGCCCGTGATAGCCAGTCGGCAAGTGTTACGTATTCTAGAGATGGTCATTCCACAGGTGGATCTTACAAACGTGATACTCAATCTGCGAGTGGAGTGTACACTCGTGACACTCGGTCCGGTGATAGTGCGTACCGGGACACTCAGCAACCGAGCGTTAGCTCATCATCATACACCCGTGATACCACTCCTTACAATAGGGATTCTCAGTCGGGCGTCACGCCCTCGTACAAGGAAAGCCAAACCAGTTCGAACTACAGAGACGCGCAAACCGGCTCGTCGCCGTTTAACAATCAGCCAGTGACCGGATCATACACAACTCCAAGTGGCACTTCGTCGTATAGTAGTCAATCGGCGTCAAACACATACCCCACACAGACGACGTTGTCGACCATAGTTACACAGAGTTTCCCAGCGAGAGACACTCAGGCCGGTCTAGGTACCGGTGTCTCTCAGACGCAGTCTGCGTACAGTGCTAAAACATTCGGAAGCGCGACGCATCCATCGGTATTACCGACAACTAACTTACAGTCGGCCGTGTCGTTGCCGGACAATAGTGCTAAGTTGATGGACAATTACTCCAAGTTGCCGGTCAAGGACAGCTCCCTGGACACGATAAAACCGTCGGTCAATTCACAGGTATCTGTATATACGAGCACCGGTCTGAGTGAGATAAGGGACCGTACATCATTTGAAACAATTTTTGATCTTGGTCGTTTTGTGCATTAGCCCTTTCACCCCTAACTAACTGGAATGAATTTTGATATGATTGCAACCAATCCAACCGTAACAATGATTTTCAAATGTGTCCATCAGGGCTCCAGATAAGGAATTAGTAATCGAGTATTTTCACTTGGGTATTTTAATTGTGTAAAATAAAATCACACTACCGTTTACACATCAACAGACAGCAATTATTGAATAGTTTGCTTCGAAATTAAAACATGTCTTGGCATTTCTGATGAAATACCAAGATGTGTTTTCTTGGAAAATAAGAAAAATATGCTATATTTGTGGTCTGTTTATTGTTTTCTCTAGCATGATAAAGGTACCACAAATTTGTTATTGCTTTTTGATACTCGCTACTTCTAATTTCAATTGGGTTTTTGGCAATTTTAATTGGGTATTTACGCAAATATGCAGCTTATCTGGAGCTCTGGTCCATTTATGAAAAGGGTGGTGTTTTTATACTCAAAAATATGAAAGTATAGTGTTGAAAGGGTTAAATCGGTAGGATTAGTATCTAATCAAATCGCTTTGTTGATATGCGAACAGCGCAGTTCCTGATCAACCTGTGCATTCGTGCAATCTGATATGGTTCTACGCTAGTCAATCGTTTTGATGTGCATTTTTGTCGAGCCCGCTTGCGGAAAGCGAGACATAGTGATCACAATGACGTCAGTCTGTCCGTCCGAGCTTACAAATGGATACATATGTTATGTAATATTATATTGTTCTTTGATTTTATATGGCTAAAAATGGGTTTATGTGGCTACAGAACAATAGGGATGAACAAAGGAAAAGGTTAGTCACATAATTATCCATTTGTAGGAATGTTCGTCCGTCCGAAATCTGCGTTTAAAGTTTTTAAAAATACCATTAAATGCCTCGGCGGGCTTGACATGCAGGCCGCGGCCATCTGGTATATTAATGTTATTAGTATACTTTATTGGAAAGATGGAACAGTGTTGATCCTGAGCTGGTTCTACCTTGCTCGGATTGGCCATAATGTCCCTTTCATTAGCCGACGGCCCATTTGATCCATGATCTGAAGACTGATAAAACCTGCCTAAACTTGTTCTAATTCCAATTCAGTTGTTCAATCATTGTTTGAAAGTTTGTTATAAATCAGGATTTCTCGAAACATCAATCCTCTTTCAATTACTGCCGACTTTCATCTGATAATGGAGCTTTTATCGTGTACAAGTGCACTTGTAATACGGTTTTGATGACTTTCAGTTTGACGTGTCGACGACGTTATCGTCAACGAAAGCAAGCATTAGCGCGCCATCGCTGACACCGGCGTCGACATCTGTAACGGCAGTCTCCCTGGGAGCAGCTACCACGATCACCTCCAGTAGCACGACCAAGGTCTCGACACAGCCCACTACCACAGGTAACTCTTCTCCAATCTCCACTCTGTCATAGCCCAGGATAGAGGTTTCATGGAAAATATGAAAAATATGCTATATTTGTGGTCTGTTTATTGTTTATAGTTTGCGTCGAAATTAAAACATGTCTTGGCATTTCATTAGAATTGTCTCCTTGGAGACAATTCTATTCTAATGAAATACCAAGATGTGTTTTCATAGAAAATAAGAAAAATATGTTATATTTGTGGTCTGTTGATTGTTTTCTGTAGCATGATAATGGTACCATAACATTTTTATTGCTTTTTGATACTCGCTACTTCTGATTTCAATTGGGCTTTTGGCAATTTTAATTTGGTATTTAAGCAAATACGCAGCTTATCTGGATCTCTGCTATATGTCCTTAGCTGTTGGTGGGACGTTAAACTCATTCGCTTTCACTTTCATAATTTTAATGTTGGATGTAGTCCTCCACACCCCATTCAGCAGGTACCCTTGTCTTTTGATATCAAGTATATCAGGCAAAGCTAGGAAACACGTAGGAATTCCGAGGCTTGTCGAGGAATTCCTACCGTTTCTGAACCGAGCCTGATAAGCTTGATTCTATTTATCAGGTAATGTTTCTGGCTACATATTGTGCAATTATGCTATTGTTTTCGTTGAAAAGAATGCAAACTTGTTTCCGTGACATCATTCCACTGACGTAATTCGGTAACGTCATGTGACCGCCTTTCAACCAATGAAACGTCCGTTTTGAATTTGTTGTAACCCGGATGTTTGTATCTGGTCACTGCCTGATACAGCAATATTTTATCAGTCGGTACGTATTCGGCCAATACAAAGCTGGTTACCTGATAAATGTCCTTGTTGTTGAGCTGACGTAAAATCTAATCAGTTAGTGAATCACTTGATCCACGTCGGGGATGGGTCGTGGCCTACAGGTTCCAATCTGAAGGTTGTGGGTTCAAACCTTGCCCTGGGCATCAAAAATACTTGTATATTGTTTCCATCCCACTGGTCTGTCGGATGAGACTTTAAACTGTGGTCGTCTCTATATGACCTTAGCTGTTGCTGGGACGTTTAAACTTATTCCAGAGCTCCAGATAAGGAATCACTAATTGAGTATTGTCACTCCATCATATCTGAAGCAATTGGGTTATTTCAAAATTTTAATTGGGTAAAATAAAATCATACTACTGTTTACACATCAACAGACCACAATTATTGAATAGTTTGCTTTGAAATGAAAACATGTCTTGGCATTTCATTAGAATTGTCTCCTTGGAGACAATTCTAATGAAATGCCAAGATGGGTTTTCATGGAAAATAAGAAAAATATGCTATATTTGTGGTCTGTTTATTGTTTTCTGTGCAGCATGATAAAGGATAAGGATGTATGTATTCATTGAGTATTTTTACTCCATGATATTTTTTTTCAATTGGGTATTTTCAATTATCAATTGGATACCTTACAACCGTTACCCCATTGTGTAAAATTGAATAGGGTATTTTCCAATTTTGGTATCAAAATGTGCAATAAACACGGCTACACAAAACATTGAATACGTGCATGTGACATCTTTTAAGTGTTAGTTAAAACTAATTAGAAATTATGTTTAATTGGGCCTTTGCTGCGTCATTTTTCTCCACGTTTTGTTGAAGACATCTTTACCGCGGTCTGTCAAATTTTAAACAATAACATCCGAAGTATATCCGAATGAAAAGAAACTTAGTCTATGTGCACGAACTCGGTCGGCCGTTTCTCATCACAAACGTTTCGGACCAGGGTCGAATCAGCCATATCCTTATTTTTTCGGTCACATCTCAAAGCAATTACTTGCGCGTCGTCACCTGCGAACACTGTGCGTATTAAATGGCAAATTGCAAAAAGGAATCGCCATTATCAATCGTAATCGACCGACCGGAAATTCATATGAAGTGTGTTTCACAAATATCACCACCGTGTAATCTGCTAAAAAACAGTGACCGTGCGTATCATATTTATAAAACATCCATAGACGCTTATTACATGTATATGTATAGTTGCATCATCGATATAGACGCTTGTTGTAACCAAATAAGACAGATAAGCTAGCGGCGATTTTGTGACTGATTTTGCCATCGACGTCTTTGGCATTTTTCAATAATTTTATTGAAAAATGTCCGTGTAAAATTATCAGTACGCATATATTTTCAAGCCAATAGATTACTCGATGTTTTTTGGGTTTTGGTAC
Source organism: Conchocele bisecta (assembly GCA_029237695.1). Lineage (NCBI taxonomy): Eukaryota > Metazoa > Mollusca > Bivalvia > Lucinida > Thyasiridae > Conchocele > Conchocele bisecta. The sequence goes on from CM055276.1 coordinate 22,503,095, forward strand.
GCAGGGCTTTCAATTTGAATTGGGTTTTCAGATTTTTTGATTGCGTATTTGAAGGCCTCTGAAGGTACCACAATCTTTTTTTATGCTTTTTTGATACTTGCTACTTCTGATTTCAATTGGGTTTTTGGCAATTTTAATTGGGTATTTAAGCAAATAAGCAGCTAACCTGGTGCACTGTTATTCACTTTCACATTGATCCATGTCTCCATGTAAAATTGCTTATGTTTCAGCATCGAAGGCGCCCCCCAACTTGCCACCAGGAGTTCCATTGTTGGCCCAGCAGTTCATTATGGGACAGGCGGGCCTGCCTTTCTATGTAAGTTATTCCGTACAGGGTGCAATTCCATTTCAGAGGTGTACCATTTACGTGATCTCTAGCAATGATGAACACTTGAACCCTGATTTCTGAACACCAGTGTCGAACATTTACTGTTGACTGAGCTAGTGATGTGTCGTATGATATTTACCCATTTCAGTCTAAGGATACGATAATTTTTGTAAATTTTATTTTTCCATGAAGGTATATGTTGTTACCACTCATTTGAACCGTCTCATTGAGACGGTTCAAATGAGTGGTAACAGCATATACTTTCGAGATGATATAAAGAAAATAGGGATTTTTTCTCTCATACTATAATTATATCCAGTTTCTGAACACCAGTGTCGATAGCTTATTGTCCTGAGCTAGAAGTGTGGAATGCACTGCTTATCACCAGAAAACCTGGATGAATGCTATACGTTTACCCTTTCAATGCTAAATAACTGGAATGTAATTTGATGTGTTAATTGTCCGACCAATGCAATCATTGCAAAATGATTTTCAGACTTTATAAGAAAGGTTTGGGTTTTTTTTTTTCTTCTAAAAAGTATGAAAATTACTTTGCAAAAAGTTCAGATCCTGTCGTCTCGTCTCGATCTATACTGTGTGCAAACACCGTTATTGAGGTCTATTGTTGAAAGGGTTATTAGGGACCCACCCTATAGGTTTCACCCGTCTGTCTGCCTGTCCGTCCGTTTGTTTTTTTGGAAGTTGTAAAGAGTTTCTCGACGACAGACCACATTTTCTAGTTTGGAGCTACTTTGTTAACAAACGTACTGTATGCAATTCCATGTAAGATGTGTACCAATTACATGATCTCTAGCAATGATGAACACTTGAACCCTGATTTCTGAACACCAGTGTCGAACATTTACTGTTGACAGCTAGAGATGTGTCGTATGATATTTACCCATTTCAGTCTAAGGATACGATAATTTTTTTGTAAAAAAAATCTCATTATTTTTTTTATTTCTGCATGAAGGTATATGTTGTTACCACTCATTTGAACCGTCTCGTTGAGACGGTTCAAATGAGTGGTAACAGCATATACTTTCGAGATGATATAAAGAAAATAGGGATTTTTTCTCATTACAGTTTCATACTACCATAATTATATCCAGTTTCTGAACACCAGTGTCGATAGCTTATTGTCCTGAGCTAGAGATGTGCAATGCACTGTTTATATCACCAGAAAACCTGAATGAGTGCTCTGCTCCCCACCCCATCCCTCTCGGTTGACCAGTCTTCTGATCAGCTAGCACCATAGCTCCAGATAAGTTTCATATTTGCTTAAATACCTAATTAAAATTGCCAAAAACCCAATTGAAGTAGCGAGTATCTAAAATTAAATTATTTATGTGAATTAAATGTGTCGCCTGATATATATTTATGGAAACATTATAAAGTATGATCATTGCACATCAAAATATAAATAGAGAGAATAGCTGAATAGCTGTATCTGTTAATCTTTTAATGAAACGTGGTTATCACCCCTGATATCAAGAGTGGCAATTGCGTTTGATATAAAATGTACAATAATGCTAGTTAACATGTCTGGTAATGGTAAATGAATGTTTATTTTGCCCGGAAAATGTCGTATAACTAAACAAAAATGGACAAAAAAATGTTTCTAAAATGCATGACGAAGCTCTAGCAATTATGAATTTTTGAACCCTGATTTCTGAAAATCTGTGTCGATCATTTTTTGAAAGCTGAGCTAGAGTTTACATATGCAGTAAGTCCATGAGTCGTATTAAATTGAGGATCTCGAGCGAGTTTCCATTTGATGTTAGATTTATGAAACGAGAAGCACACAATTTGTTGACTCGTTTCATAAATCCGGTATCAAATGGAAACGAGTTTGAGATCTTGTTTATCACACTTAACGCCCCAAAAAAATATAAAACTTTGGAGATATCCTACGATTCAGTGAGAAGGTGCCATTGACTATTTTCCCCTCGGGTTGAAAATCTTCCCCAAGGAAAACAGTTTTAATACTAGCAACAACTATATTATAAATATGCTGTAGTATAGATCCCGTTCTTTGTAAACACTTCGTATTACCAAACGGAAGCACATTTTAACAATTGTAGTGATTTTACAGAGCCACCGACGCTTCTAATCACGTTTGAAACAGGATGACATCAATGTCTAAAACGACGTTGCTTTGTCGCGCAATTAGGGACGTCTTTGGAACGTCTTCGTTTTGTTCGTTTGGCATAACGTTAGCGCATAATACTGTAATTAGGGTGATGCAGCCAGCCAGTCAAATTGGCTCAGGTGTTATTACACGTATTCGGAACTCCCTAAAACATCAAATTTCACAGCGGTGAAGATATGTTATGGATACATCAGTTTGTACTCGTGGAGTTTCCTCCCTTTGATGAAATTTTGACCATGTTGGTTTAGGTCGTTGTCCGGAGCGTACGGCCATGCCATTGTTTTTCTCTGTTAAGCATCCACATGGATAGCCAAAACCTACTCACAAGACTTTGGGGAAAGAAACGAATGTAAATTTATGTTAAAAACTTCCTCAACCCTTTGCAGTGTGCAGGGTTTATGAAGTTTTTAACATAAATTTAAATTGCCGCTAAATAATAAGATAACGCTCTAATTAAACTTATTAAGTGTAAATTCATGAACAAATTGAAAACATATTACTTTAGCAGTAAATAGTGTAAAATAGCATACACAGTTTGTTTTTTCATAGAACCACTCTCAAAACATACGGACGCTTAACAGAGGAAGAACTTGCTATGGCCTAAGTCATAAACCGCTTGGCTTGTATTCATGATACTTCACACCTGTGTAGATCACGACCTACAGGTGTGTCGTATGCAAGTAGACAACTCTGGATTTTGTAGTTTTGGTCTTGTCCTCTCTTGACAAAATCTTCACCTTCTTGCCTTAGGTCCTTGTCCGGAGCATAAGTCGTAAACTGATTGGCTTACATTCATTCGGTTCCTCCTTATAGGAATCACGATTTGCCTGTAGCCGATTTCACCAACATTGCAAAGTATTCTTTTCTAGCAAAGTATACTTTGAAGGAGAAATTTTCAATTTTAGGATAAATTTATTAATTTTTATTATACTGAATTTATTACATTATCACAGCCATTTTGGCTGTGATAATGTAATAAATTCAGTATATTAATTCTGCATACTTTTAATCATCAAATATATACAGTAGTTAGTTCTATATGAAATGATGCATTTCGGGAAAAATAAATGATTGCTCCCTCAAAGTATACTTTGCTAGAAAAGTCTACTTTGCAATGTTGGAGAAATCGGCTACTGGTTTGGCCCTCAGGTACATTTTTATCTTTGGCTCTTTTGTTACCTGAGAGTCGAATTGGGTTATTGCCCATTATAAAAGTAGTAAGATTATTACTGATCCTACTGCTTTTGGGAGGGGCCAAGTGAATCTGGTGTGGCGAGGACCTGGCATCAGATCAGGATTATTCTGATTTCAGGGCTGAATATATAGTTTTGTTATTGTAAATATTCAGTTCTGATTTTAGGATTTTCCCCCCATTTGTACATGTACTTGAACATATTGTACTTGTACAGGTAATATATGGGATTTAGTAGTAACCCCATTGACCCGGCTGTAAATGACCTTAGCTGTTGATAGGCCGTTAAACCCCAACAAACCTCATGATTCTTCACACCTGTGTAGATCACGACCTAGAGGCGCGTGTGTCGTATGGATTTTGTACCTTTGGAGTATGTTCATTTTCATACAATGTTCAACTTGTTGGGCTCTTGTCCAGTAGCCGATTTCATCAAAATTATTATTTGCTTTACACTTTGCAATGTTGGTGAAATAGGCGACTGATTCTTAATCAGAATATTTTCAATACACCCCCTTTTCATAAATGGACTAGTCTGAAAATCCTTTTGTGACTATTGGATTGGTTGCAAAATTAACATATCAAAATCCTTTCCAGTTACCTAGGGGTGAAAGTGTTAACGGATTGTATCCCAAACTGTCAATTGCAGGGATTACAGGGTTTACAGGGACAACAGATGCCTGTTTACCCCAACTTTGAAGAACTCCAGTATTTACAACAGAGAATGCCACCATTGGTAAGTACAGTAAAACACAGGGCTCCAGATAAGCTTTGTGTATAAAGCGTACTACATCCCCTGATTTCAAAATCATTGTGTATTTTACAAATGGATTATTGATTTTCTTCATTATAGGAATGAATGGCCTTTTTGTGGAATTTATCGGGGTATAAACTTGGAAAAGTCGCGGGCATACTGGACGAAGGCCGGGGAACTTGGAAAAGTCGCGGGAATACTGGACGAAGGCCGGAAGGCCTCGTCCAGTATTCCCGCGACTTTTCCAAGTTTATATCCCCGATAAATTCCACAAAAAGGCCATTCATTCCTTATAATTCCAGCATTTGAAATAAATTCCACAAAAAGGCCATTCATTCCTTATAATTCCAGCATTTGAAAAAAATGTGTTTATTTTCCGTTTTCTTAAGAATTATTTTAACTGCGCCTCACGGTTACGGAAAATAGTTCGGCATGGGAGTTTACTGGGATATAAATTTTGGACAGAACTTGCTACGGACCAATCAAATGTTGGGGAATTGTGTAAATATTTTTGTGCTGGAATTATTACTAAATAGGGAACAAATGCTAAACAAATATAACAAATTAAACGTTCACTTATTTGAGCTGCCAAAAGCAAACACTTTTTGCAGCTCAACTAAGTGAATTTTCAACTTTATCACAGTATTTTCACTACTCAATTTGAAAATCAATGCGTATTTTCACATTGCTGTGCGTATTGTGTACTCCCACTTGATAATCGATGCATATTCAGCTAAAATAATTTTGTAAAATACGCCAATACGCACCTTATCTGGAGCTCTAAAAAACGGTCACCTCTTTGCATGCTGGGAAACTGGTGGGCTATAAATAGTTGAAAAAAAATTGCAGGTGATAATTCATTATGTTTTCTGCTATTTCTACTTTTCCTGTCAATATCATGAATGACTTGGAATTTTATTAGAATCAAGTCCGGTGGACGCGATTCTCATGAAATTCCAAGCCATATTTACAGATGGAAAGGGAGAAAAATACTCCTAATTTGCTGGCTATTATTTCTGTCACTAGCATGTAATGATTTAGCAGGTAAGATTACATCTCTCGATCAAGAAAACTTGGATTCACCAGAAACTACTAATGCTTTTTTATACGTGTCGTATTATGTATTTCATCTTGTACGGGCGAGCGAGCACAGCTTGTCCATACAATAACTAGAGTTCTACTTGACGGATTGTAACCAAATTCGGTATACATATTTATCACGACAAGACGGAGAAGCCTATTGATTTTGAAAATTCTGTATACATGTTTATCATGGTAAGACAAAGAAGCCTATTGATTTATTTTTGGACTGTATCTGTATCCACGCAATAACTCAAGTTCTACTTTACGAATCGGAACCAAATTCAGTATACATGTTTATCACGTCAAGATGAAGAACTCTATTGGTTTTCAGTGAGTTATGTCGCCTTGTTGACTGGCCTTGTCTCGACGGGCGTATATTATGACCTTCGGCACTATTGTTATCTTCATCCATATACTTCATCCTATAGCCAGTGTATAAGGATGGGATGGTATGTTCATCTTAACGATAAATACATCCTTGAGGATACATAATTGTGTGGCTGTAACTGGAGAAATGGAGCTTATGGGATCTATCTCCAGTCACTCGGCCACACATTTATATTAACCGGCCATCGCTCGTCATGAAAGTCATAAGCCCCATTTCTCCAGTCACGCGGCCACACATTTGTTAACCGGCCATCGTTGTCATGAAAGTCATAAGCCCCATTTCTCCAGTCACTCGGCCACACATTTATAACCGGCCATGCTAAATATGTTTACGGCCATTTCCGGCCTGTCATGAAATCATAAGCCCCATTTCTCCACACTCGGCCACATTTACCATCATAGCATTTCTCCAGTCACTCGGCCACACATTTATATTAACCGGCCATCGCTCGTCATGAAAGTCATAAGCCCCATTTCTCCAGTCACTCGGCCACACATTTATGTTAACCGGCCATCGCTCGTCATGAAAGTCATAAGCCCCATTTCTCCAGTCAACTCGGCCACACATTTATGTTAACCGGCCATCGCTGTCATGAAAGTCATAAGCCCCATTTCTCCAGTCACTCTGCCACACATTTATGTTAACCGGCCATCGCTCGTCATGAAAGTCATAAGTCCCCCATTTCTCCCCAGTCACTCGGCCACACATTTATGTTAACCGGACCATCGCTAGTCATGAAAGTCACTCAAGACCCATTTCTCAGATCCACTCGGCCACACATTTATGTTACCGGCCATCGCATCGTCATGAAAGTCATAAGCAATTTCTCCGTCATCGGCCTCCAACATGTAACCCCAGTCGTCTGTCATACGTCTACAGTTTATCTCGCACACATTTATGTTAACCGGCCATCGTCGTCATGAAAAGTATAAGCCCCATTTCTCGTCACTCGCCTCACATTTATGTTAACCCGGCCATCGTCCGTCATGAAAGTCACAAGCCCCCATTTCTCCGGTCACCGGCCCACACCATTTATGTTAACCGGCCATCGCTCGTCATGAAAGTCATAAGCCCCATTTCTCCAGTCACTCGGCCACACATTTATGTTAACCGGCCATCGCTCGTCATGAAAGTCATAGCCCACATTTCTCTCAGTCACTCGGCACACATTTGTTAACCGGCCAATCGCTCGTCCATAAAGTCATAAGCATCTCCAGTCACTGGCCACACATTTATGTTAAACCGCCCATCGTCGTCATGAGTCATAAGCATTTCCTCCTGTCACCTCGGCCACACATTTATGTTAACCGGCCATCGCTCGTCATGAAAGTCATAAGCCCCATTTCTCCAGTCACTCAGCCTCACATTTATGTTAACCGGCCATCGCTCGTCATGAAAGTTGAAAGTCATAAGCCCCATTTCTCCAGTCACTGAGCCACACATTTATGTTAACCGGCCATCGCTCGTCATGAAAGTCATAAGCCCCATTTCTCCAGTCACTCGGCCACACATTTATGTTAACCGGCCATCGCTCGTCATGAAAGTCATAAGCCCCATTTCTCCAGTCACTCGGCCACACATTTATGTTAACCGGCCATCGCTCGTCATGAAAGTCATAAGCCCCATTTCTCCAGTCACTCGGCCACACATTTATGTTAACCGGCCATCGCTCGTCATGAAAGTCATAAGCCCCATTTCTCCAGTCACTTGGCCACACATTTATGTTAACCGGCCATCGCTCGTCATGAAAGTCATAAGCCCCATTTCTCCAGTCACTTGGCCACACATTTATGTTAACCGGCCATCGCTCGTCATGAAAGTCATAAGCCCCATTTCTCCAGTCACTCGGCCACACATTTATGTTAACCAGCCATCGCTCGTCATGAAAGTCATAAGCCCCATTTCTCCAGTCACTCGGCCACACATTTATGTTAACCAGCCATCGCTTGTCGTGAAAGTCATAAGCCCCATTTCTCCAGTCACTCGGCCACACATTTATGTTAACCGGCCATCGCTTGTCATGAAAGTCATAAGCCCCATTTCTCCAGTCACTCGGCCATACATTTATGTTAACCAGCCATCGCTTGTCATGAAAGTCATAAGCCCCATTTCTCCAGTCACTCAGCCACACATTTATGTTAACCAGCCATCGCTCGTCATGAAAGTCATAAGCCCCATTTCTCCAGTCACTCAACCACACATTTATGTTAACCAGCCATCGCTCGTCATGAAAGTCATAAGCCCCATTTCTCCAGTCACTCAGCCACACATTTATGTTAACTGGCCATCGCCACACATTTATGTTAACTGGCCATCGCTCGTCTTGAAAGCCTTAAACCCCATTTCTCCTGTCACTCGGCCACACATTTATGTTAACCGGCCATCTCTCGGCATGAAAGCCATAAGCCCCATTTCTCCAATCAATCGGCTACACATTTATGTTACCCAACGACCGACGCTTGTTTTGCAGCCGACCAATAATGTGTACGACATGACGGCGGCAGCAGCGGCGGCGGCCGCGGGACTCCCCGCTGGCATCCCGACCACAATCGCCGCCGGCAACCGTGACCAGCAAGCCGTACCGACAGTCCCATACTCCGGTATGTTAACAACGTGTGCCCACAGTTCCATACTCTGTATGTAGCACCGCTCGCCATATTGTACGATGATCAGATGGGGCACTTTGATTTGTCTTTCAGGGCTCCAGATAAGGAATTAGTAATTGAGTATTGTCACTCCATCATTTCTGAAGCAATTGGGTATTTCAAAATTATAATTGGGTAAAATAAAATCACACTACTGTTTACATATCAACAGACGGCAATTATTGAATAGTTTGCTTCGAAATGAAAACGTGTCATGGCATTTCATTTGAATTGTCTCCTTAGAGACAATTCTAATGAAATACCAAGATATGTTTTCTTCGAAAATAAGAAAAATATGCTATATTTGTGGTCTGTTTATTGTTTTCTGCAGCATGATAAAGGGAAAAAAAATTGTTGCTTTTTGATACTCGCTACTTCTGATTTCAATTGGGTTTTTGGCAATTTTAATTGGATATTTAAGCAAATACGCAGCTTATCTGGAGCACTGGTCTTTTGCAGTCTACTGTAAATTGTTTCTGTAAATTTTTCATGAAAAACGCACGTCTTATTAGTACAAAATCTCATGGCTGGTCTCGTATATAACCTTGCTGTCGAACAGACATTATACATTTTGACGGACTGGAGAAATGGGGGTTTTATGTTTTGTGCCCGTGTCGATCCTGATCAGACTGCGGATGCACTGTTCGCCATTCCATCACTGAAACACCCTTCAAACAAGCCAATTAGATCATTTTCGGGTTACAGGAGTGTGCTATTTGATCAGGAGCTACACTGGTCACAAATGAGACACACCATGTGATTTTGTACCTTCGCACTGCGCAATTTCATTAAATAAGTTTACAAAATTTACTATTATAGGAATGAATGGCCTTTTATCAGGGTATAAACTTGGAAAAGTCGCGGGAATACTGGACGAAGGCCGAAATGTGTTTATTTTCCGTTTTCTTAAGAATTATTTTAACTGCGCCTCACGGTTACGGAAAGTAGTTTGGCGTGGGAGTTTACTGGGATATAAATTTTGGACAGAACTTGCTACGGACCAATCAAATGTTAGGGAATTGTGTAAATATTTTTGTGCTGGAATTATATATATATTATGTCCCCGGATCCGCAGTTACTATTTGTCCACTTTTGACACCATTTATGGAAAATATTGTAAATCTTCTGTAAACGTATTTCATTAATTATATTCGAAGGTACAAAATCACATGGCGTGTCTCAAATGCAGCCCTGATTCTTGTCGCGGCCACATATGACCTTGCTGTGGAACAGACTTAAACCCCAATCAATCAATCCATCGCTGTGATTCCTGTTACAGTGTTGACGGACACGAGTAAACTGTACTGCGTCGACCAGCAGACACATAGAAATCAATCCGTGTAATTTACCTGTCTGTATATAACCTTGCTGTGGAACAGCCGTAAACCCCAATCAATGGCTGTGATACCCGTTTCAGTGTCGACCGACACGAGTAAACTGAACCGCGTGGACCAACAGGCCCAGTCGCCAACGGTGCCGCCCACGAGCCAGCAGTCGGCCCAGCCGCCATATATCTACAGCTACTACTACCCCCAGCTCTTCCCTGGAAATGGCTTCCAGTACCCCATGGTCCCCGTACGTACACACGCACACACAATCTCTCGTGTTGTGCCGATAGTCGATTATAGTCGTACATTGATCTACACCTTCAAACTTGGGGGAGGGGGGGGAACTATTGTCTGCGGTACCCCATTGTCCCCGTACGTACACATGCACACACAATCTCTCGTGCTACTACTGTTGTGTGGATGATCGATTCTAGTCAAACATTGACAAGACGTTTCAAATGGTGTTCGCGAGTGCATAGAATTAAAATGTTTTGTATCCTCGGCATGAAATGGGGTAATGCACAATGTTAATGCACATTGTTATTGCACTTGTTAGGGCCCCGGCCGAGCATCGGCGGTGCCCTATAGGTTTCACCCTGTCTGTCCGGGCGTGGCCTAACACAAAAGATACCTTTGATTTATACCGTAAGCTCCTAAAGTCTATTGATGTTTAGGGGCTTTTTCTTTGTTCCTCAAACAATAGAAATACCCCATAAACCCAAAATGTTTGTTTGTCTGTCTGTCCGTCCATTTATTTTTTGAAAGTTTATGTAAGCTTCTCAAATCACCTATGATTTCTCTGCCTTCAGCTAATATCTTCATATTTAGTAATGAAGAACATCAATAATCCATTTGTAAAAGACGCGATGATTTTGAAATCAATGGGTATAGTACGCTTTAGACACAAAGCTTATCTGGAGCACTGATGAGATTCTGTTTATCACATAACTTCACCTTCCAACGAGCATAAAACAGATACCGACCACATTTCAGTGAACGGACGCCATTGACTATTTTCTCCTGTGGTTGAAATAATCCAGAGAGAAAATAACTTTAAAACTATCAATAAAGATCATAAGTATACCATATTATAGCTTGCTGTTCTTTATAGATACATGCCACATGGGAACACATTCTACAGGATTCGCACAGGTCTTGAAAACCACTTGAATTTGACATATGACTTGAAAAACCCTTGAAAATGATCAATTGCCTTGAAAAACCCTTGAAAAACAATAATAACCCTTAAAAACCCTTAAAAACCCTTGAACATTAACCGACCCACTTTGATCAAAACGCCACCACCAAATTCAATTAATTGGTATAAACGACAAAATGCTCCAGTCTTAAAAATCAAGCTTTCTTGAAAAACCCTTAAAGTTTGCTAGTGAAAGTTTGTATGATCCCTGTTCTAACAATTGCAGTAATTTTACCAAGCTACTGACGTATAAACCGTTGTCGTCAATGCATTACTTTATCGCGGTATTAGAACCGTCCTGGAACATCTCCATTTGTTCATTGGACATAACGTTGGCGCATAATACAAATACATAAATAGGGTGATGTGGTGAGCCAATCAAATTCATTCCTGTAGCCTATTTCACCAACATTGCAAAGTATACTTATCTAGCAAAGTCTACTTTGAGGGCGAAATTTTCAATTTAAGGATAAATTTATTAATTTTTATTATACTGAATTTATTACATTATCACAGCCATTTTGGCTGTGATAATGTAATAAATTCAGTATAATAATAATGCATTCTTTTAATCATCAAATATATGCAATCGTTAGTTCTATATGAGATAATGCATTTTGGGAAAAATGAATGATTACTCCTTCAAAGTATACTTTGGTAGATATGATAAGTATACTTTGCAATTTTGACTGGTGTCGTGTCACTTTTATGGAATTGGTTACACCACGGCGTACTGAGGCTTTCACAGAGCTCCAGATAAGTTTTGTATCTCACCACGGCGTAACGAGGCTTTCACAGAGCTCCAGATAAGTTTTGTATCTAAAGAGACCCCCAGATTTCAAATTCAATGCATATTTTACTTTTGCAAATGTATTACTGATTTTCTTCCTTATTAAATAGAGGAAAACATGATATACTTATTTAAGCTGCAAAATGCAAACACTGTTTGCTTTTTGCAACTCAAATAAGTAAAATTTTAAATTCACTGTTTGCTTTTTGCAGTTCAACAAAGTAAATTTTCGACTTTATTACAGCATTTTCACAACTCCATTTGAAAATCAATGCGTATTTCACATTTCTGCAAGTATTTTGTACTCCCACTTTTGATAATCAGTGCGTATTCTGCTAAAATCAGTGCGTAAAATACGCCAATACGCACTTTATCTGGAGCTCTGCTTTGATGTGATAAACTTTGTTTCAGATGCCCCAGGTAACCAACTCCGCCCATGCCGCCACGTCGGCCAACGCTCAGTACCAGAAGAACTTCCCTGGCTCCCATCACATGCAGTATGCGACAAATAAAGGTACGCTGCTTCACCTTGTGTTTCCGTAAATCTGCATGTGTGGCAGACGGAAAATTGCGGTTACGGCATTTGCTCTGCTATCCACATGATGAGAAGCCACAATGACTTTTACTCCTTCTGATGTATATTGATGTTCATTATACGCTATACTGACTGGATGGTTCTGTGTTACTGACATGCCTATATTGCATATCTGTTCGGTTGTTCAATGCAAGTATCCATATATAATCATCTCAATAAGCAGCTTGAATTGCTAACTAACCGGTGCCATCTCTTGTGTAGATTGACTATCCACATGATGAGAAGCCACAATGACTTTTACTCCTTCTGATGTAAATTGATGTTCATTATACGCTATACTGACTGGATGGTTCTGTGTTTCTATGTCACTGACATGACAATATTTCATGCGTTCGTTTGTTCAATGCAAGTACCCATATATAATCATCTCAATAAATAGCTTGGAATTGCTAACTAACCGGTGCCATCTCTTGTGTAGATAGACTATCCACATGATGAGAAGCAACAATGACTTTTACTCCTTCTGATGTAAATTGATGTTCATTATACGCTATACTGATTGGATGGTTCTATGTTTCTACATTATCGAGGCGACAACACGTTGTCTCCAATCTCTTGTTGAAGTCCCCAATTCAATTGTGTCCATAAGTACCTTGGATTTCTAGCTAACTAAATGATGTTATCAACTTATCTCTTGTGTAGATTGACTATCCAAATGATGAGAAGCCACAATGACTTTTACTCCTTCTGATGTAAATTGATGTTCATTATACGCTATACTGACTGGATGGTTCTATGTTTCTATGTCACTGACATGACAATAAATATTTCATGTGTTCGTTTGCTCAATGCAAATACCCATATATAATCATCTCAATAAATAGCTTGAATTGCTAACTAGCAGGTGTCGTCACTTGTGTAGATTGACTATCCACATGATGAGAAGCCACAATGACTTTTACTCCTTCTGAAGTAAATTGATGTTCATTATACGCTATACTGACTGGATAGTTTCGCTATGCTAATAATACCACTGCACTTTCAACTACTGTACAGGGCTCCAGATAAGGAATTAGTAATTGAGTATTGTCACTCCATCATTTCTGAAGCAATTGGATATTTCAAAGTTTTCATTGGGTAAAATAAAATCACACTAGTTACTGTTTGTTTACACATCAACAGACAGCAATTATTGAATAATTTGCTTAAAAATGAAAACACATCTTGGCATTTCATTAGAATTGTCTCCTTGGATTAGAATTGTCTCCTTGGAGATAATTCTAATGAAATACCAAGATGTGTTTTCATGGAAAATAAGAAATATATGCTATAATTGTGGTCTGTTTATTGTTTTCTGCAACATGATAAAGGTACCACAAAATTTGTATTGCTTTTTGATACTCGCTACTTCTGATTCCAATTGGGTTTTTGGCAATTTGAATTGGGTGTTTAAGCAAATATGCAGCTTATCTGGAGCACAGACTATATAATATCTCATTTTGTCAATTTATCCAAATGGACAATTTTTACACGTAACATCACATGATTTCAGTGTACGATGAATCAAACGCGAACCCAGACTTTGCCAAATCCCCGTATGGTGCGTCCCCCGCACCACCAAAAGGAACAGCTATCAGTATGTATCATTTTATCTGAGGACATAATGTGTATGTATCTCATGGGTCCAGGGATTTCCCTGACCCATGTTTTCTGCATCCTTGATGCATTTTATTGGCCGAGGACCCACACTGACAATTGGCACTGCATCCCGTGGACCCTCGAAACTTGGCGGTGCAAATGAATCATTTTCAAAAGTTTACAGCATTTTTACACTTTTGGGAGAACCGGTGTGACTGTTCTTTATAGCAAACAGTTCAGATAATTCAGGACTATCAATACCAGTTTGATAGTATTTTTAATTAAATATGTATATGTGTATGAAACTTGAGACCCTAAAAAATCACCAGGGACCCCCAAAATAGTAAAGTTGGGAGTGCTGGGACCCACATTTAAAAAATCCTAGGGAAATCCCTGTGCATCTTGCTGTGATTTGGATGCCACTGACACAATGAATGACTTCTGCGACCAGTGTAAACTCTGATCAGCCTGTACATTTGCGAGACTTGCACTGTGCACCATTGAGCCACTAATTATACCCCCGGCATACTAAGTATGTCGAGGGGTATATAGGTTTCATAATTCTGTCTGTCCGCGTTGAAAGTTTCTAATTGTTGGTCCAGGTGGCGGCTGGGGGTATACATGAGCCCCCGCTCACTTTCTCTAGTTTACCATTGCTGTTGTCAATATTTGTAGTTTAATATAGGAATGAATGGCCTTTTTATGGAATTTATCGGGGTATAAACTTGGAAAAGTCGCGGGAATACTGGACGAAGGCCAGAAGGCCTCGTCCAGTATTCCCGCGACTTTTCCAAGTTTATATCCCCGATAAATTCCACAAAAATGCCATTCATTCCTTATAATTCCATCATTTGAAATAAATTCATCAAGAAAATGTGTTTATTTTCCGTTTTCTTAAGAATTATTTTAACTGCGCCTCACGGTTACGGAAAGTAGTTCGGCGTGGGAGTTTATTGGGATATAAATTTTGGACAGAGACTTGCTACGGGCCAATCAAATGTTAGGGAATTGTGTAAATATTGTTGTGCTGGAATTATAGGTACATGTCCACTCGGTAAGCACAAAATGTTCTTTATAGGAATGAAATAAGTGTATAATTGTGTCACTATTCCACCAGTTCTCAAAATTACAGGTGCCAGGAAAACAGATACAATCATTTAGTAATATTTATTTTACTGATAATGATGCGCGTTGGTATCGGGCTATTTTCATATGCAAATGAGGCATGATATTTTTTACTTATTTATACTAATGAAATCCGTCGCCTGAAAAAAATATTTTCGACAGATTATAAAGTATGATCATTGCATATTTTAAGGAAACGCAGTTATCGCCCCTGATATCAGTGTGAAAATGTTTGTCTAAAATAAAATGTATGATAATGCCAATCAATACGTGGGATAATGGTGGATGAATGTTTATTTTGCCAGGAATATACAAAAGTAACTGTATCACTATATTATAACCTACTGCGTGGGCATGTACCTTTAACCCTTTCAACACTACAGACCTCTAAGCCAACCGTGTTTGCAAACAGTCTAGATCCAGATGAGCCGGATCTGCACTTTTGCAAATAATGTTTCAAAAACACCCCCTTTACATAAATGGACTGGTCTGAAAATAATTTTCTGAGGACTGGATAGTCGGAAAAATAACATAAGAACCAGTGTCGGGCTCTGCCAATCCAACTCTGCTTTAACCCTTTTCATGCTGAGGGTACGTCATTATGTTTGCGGAAAATCCTAAATATTTTCCTTCTATGCTCTCAGAAGTATATGTCACGACCACCATTTTCAACGAGATGGTTCATATGAGTGGTCACAACGTATACTTTCATTGAGAAATAACAAAGAAAAAAATTCATACCCATAAAGGTGTATTCCGAAAGGTTAAATGCAAAGTTCAGGAACATGCTCGGGATATTTTATAATGACTTGTTGGGTCTGCATACACAATCACCTGGATTTATCTTGTCGATGTTTCTGAACATCTATTGGCTATATCAACTCACAATCAAGGAGTTTGATTGTCTGAGCCGGAGCTGTAATACAGCTTTGGCTCATTAAATCAACATGCTGGATTTCAAGCACACTTTCAAGTATTTTTACATAAAATAATGACATGGTTAGCACACACGGAGGTGTTCCATAAACTTATTTTAATTAATCTAAAGGCTCAAGCATCGTTTATTAAAAATGATGGATGTTAGGATAATGTTTCCCTTAACCCTTTCAACACCACAGGCCTGTGTAGTGGTATTGGCAATAAGTGTAGATCCATTAGAGATCGTGAATAAAACTGGCAATGATGAGTCCAAGAACCCTGATTTCTGAACACCATGTGTCGAAAATTTACTGTTAACTGAGCTAGAGAGATAAGCTGCTGGTCTACAAATGTTTGAACTATTGAGATTCAGCAGTCTGTCTGTCCGTCCGTCGGTTTACTTTTTTTTAAAGAGTTTCTCAAATCACCTATAGGGGCCCTATGTGCGTCGACAGACCACATTTGCTAGTTTTAATTAATCTAAAGGTTTAAGCATCATTTATTAAAAGTGATGGATGAAAGGATGATGTTTCCCATAAACCACGATCATTAGAGATCTTTATTAAAACTCTGGCAATGATGAGTCCAAGAACCCTGATTTCTGAACACCACGTGTCGAACATTTACTGTTGACTGAGCTAGAGAGACAGATTGCTGGTCTACAAATGTTTGAATTATTTAGGCCCCCGCCAAGATTCGGCTGTGCCCTGTCTGTCTGTCTGTCCGTCCGTCCGTCCGTCCGTCCGTTTATTTTTTGGAAGTTTTTGTAAAAGTTTCTCATATCACTATGTGCGTCGACAGAACACATTTTCTAGTTGCAATTGACATCTACAAATAATACAGTACCTGTACTTATATGCTCTTGGGTCCAGCGACTGTGATTGGGGAAATGGACTTGTGGCCTTTATATACAACCAGCGTAGACACAGATCAGGGTCTACACTGATCAGTATTGATTCCCAAGGCGTGGTAGTTCCAATATATCTACATGTATGTGATATTTAGTCGGTGATCGTAGTGTTGTCAACTCCATTCCCCACAACTGCACTGGTTCTACCCAGGCTTTGGGTAGATATCATTTGTAGCGGTGACTGGAGAAATGGGTTTTGCGACCAGTGTAGATCCAGATCGGCCTGTGCATCCGCAGTCTGATCAGGATCTGCACTGTTCGCCATTCCATCAATTAAACCACCGTCGTGCTTCTAACAAGCAATGTAGGTTATTATCCCCTCGCCGATAGGCAAGAGGTGATATAGCGTTCATGCATGTACGTACGTTAGTAACAACTTTCATTTTTCAACAACTCATAAACCGCTTCACTGATTTTGATAATATTTGGTCACAATGTGTGTCTAGGGATGCTGCTTTGTTGTGCATACGATCCATGTCCGACCGCCCAAGGGCAAGGTCAATGAGGACTTTATTTTTTTATTAAGGCTGCGAGCGATGGGATTAGCTTCGTTTAACGATCCCAGTTCTTGTTAATATTATGCTACAGGAGTATGCTATTTGATCAGGAGCTACACTGGTGACAAATCCCATAAGCCCCATTTCTCCAGTCACGGCCACGTATTACCCTGGCTGTATTACCCTGGCTGTATTACCCTGGCTGTATTACCCTGGCTGTTGACCGGATGTTGAGAATTACCCACCATCTGTAGCAATGATGAACACTTGAACCCTGATTTCTGAACACCAGTGTCGAACATTTACTGTTGACTGAGCTACAGAGGTGTAGTATGATATTTACCCATTTCAGTCGAAGGATACGGTCATTTTTGTAAAAAAAATATCTTATTATTTTGTTTATTTCTCCATCAAGGTATACGTTTTTACCACTCATTTGAACGTCTTGCAGATTTAATTATTAACTGTTGACAGAAAATGGAAAATCAATACTCGGATGGGACATTGTATTGTACACTTGGCTGAACTATAAGTCAGTTATTGTTCACATATTGGATTTTTCAGGAACTAAATGCTGCGATCGCTAGCGCACTCGCATTTAATTCCTTAATTCCATTGTGAACAATAACTTATACTGATTATGCTACAGGAGCGTGCTATTTGATCAGGAGCTACACTGGTGACAAATACCATAAGCCCCATTTCTCAAGTCACGGCCAAGTATTACCCCGGCTGTTGACCCGATGTTGAGGAACATTTACTGTTTACTGAGCTAGAGAGGTCTAGTATGATATTTACCCATTTCAGTCTAAGGATACGATAATTTTTGTAAAAAGAATCTCATTATTTTGTTTATTTCTCCATCAAGGTATATGTTGCTACCACTCACTTGAACCGTCTAGTCGAGACTGTTCAAACGAGTGGTAACAACATATACTTTCGAGATGAAATAAAGAAAAAAAAATCTCATAAAAATTTCATCATACTACCAGTACTATAATTATATCCCGTTTAATGGGTTAAAGTATATGACCAACCATGTATGGATTACTGTAATAGTCGGACAGCCAATACATTTAGACATGGCGTGACTCACTCATCGCACCTTTTATACTTTTGTTAGGGTCCAGCATGCCAGGTGGCATATCCATGTTTACAAACATAATCTCTAATATTGACCATTGTAGCCCCAGGTCACCCTGCACATTCTTACCGTCGCATACATTGACGGGTATGATCAGCTACACTGGTGAATCGTTTGTTGTAGAAGCCAGGCTCCAGATAAGGAATTATTAATTGAGTATTTTCACTCCATCATATCTGAAGCAATTGGGTATTTCTGTATTTGAATTGGGTAAAATAAAATCACACTACTGTTTACACATCAACAGACAGCAATTATTGAATAGTTTGTTTCGAAATGGAATCGTGTCTTGGCATTTCATTAGAATTGTCTCCTTGACAATTCTAATGAAATACCAAGATGTGTTTTGATGGAAAATAAGAAAAAATATGCTATATTTGTGGTCTGTTTATTGTTTTCTGTAGCATGATAAAGGTACCACAAATTTGTTATTGCTTTTTGATACTCGCTACTTCTGATTTCAATTGGGTTTTTGGCAATTTTAATTGGGTATTTACGCAAATACGCAGCTTATCTGGAGCTCTGAGAAGCACAACATGTGTTTCCGTGACTGACTAGCGATCAGTTCATATCCAGATCATTCTGCACATCTATGCCGGCCACACATGCCATAAGCCCTATTACTCCATTCACAGTCGCATTCCAGCTCTAGCAATGACGAATTCTTGAACCCTGATTTCTGAAATCTTGTGTCGATGTTTAATTGAAACCTGAGCTTGAGCTGGGATTGAATAGGTTTAATTGTGAAGCCCACTGGCAGAGCTCGACATAGTGATCACAACTGTGACCGTCCATCTAAAATGTGTGTAAATTTTTTATATGTTTTGTCACATTCATCTATTTATCTTTTAGTGGGCGAGGCACTTCTAAGCTATCACTTTTTTTTGAGATGACAGATGACTCTAAACCACAATCTATTATTAACTCTTTCACCTGAGTAACTGGAATGGATGTTGATATTTGAATTTTGTAACCAACCCCACCGTCGCACAGTGCTCAAGATAAGTTTTGTATCTAAAGTGTATTATACCCCCAGATTTCTAATTCAATGAGTATTTTACTTTTACAAATGATTACTGATTTTCTTCCTTGGGCCTATCCAAAAAAATTGTTTGTTTAGGGGAACGGGCTCAAAATCTGTAGGTAGGGTAGGTAGGGATTTTTATTTTATAAAAGAAGCTGTAAATCATTAAATACAACATGTACCTTGTTCGCTTTACATGCCCTTAGTTGCAGTATGAATATTAATTAACCTCCTAATTCATTGTAGATTCTGGTGGATATTTTGCATCAAAAGAACACACAGAGTGCGCATGAAACTGTACATCTTGTATGGAATATAATATATTATGTCAAACATTATCAATTGTATTGTTTAATTCAAACCCAAAAGCCATCTGTAAATGCACATGAACTAGTGTTGAGAATAAATAAGACCCAAAACTTAATCCAATGTTTAAATCCGAAGACGCTGATGCACAGGTGTTTGTTTGTTTGTTTGTTGGGGTTTAACGGCCTATCAGCAGCTAAGGTCATTTAAGGCCAGGTCAATGGGTTTAGTACTAAATCCCATATATTACCTGTACAAATGGGGGAAAATCCCAAAATCAGAACAGTATATTTACATCAACGTGGATAGTTTCTCGGAGTAGACAATCGGTTGTATTTGTGTCCATGGTACGGAATCGCTCGTGCCTAAACTGATTTATACATGTGAGCACTGCTCGCAATACAATGGTGTCGTGTTCCCACAAACTGATGAACTAGGGAAAATGATAAATGTTTGTCGTTCTGGAGAATGTTGGCATACAACTTTGTATATACGTAACAAGATGCGAGTTCCAGTAGACGAAACCCCAGCCATCTCATAGGCACTTTATTGGATGAATGAAAACCCGATGTGATAATGATTGCTATCCAGTTGGACTTCGGATCTCTATTATATAAGAAGATCGGACGGCGGCCATCTTGTTTATTTTCAATCAACGAAAGTGATGTCATTCACCTTTGACCGGCTCACTAATTGTAATTTACTAATCCGCATGTAGGCTGGGAACCATTTTTTTCAACCAACGGAAGCACGGACTGGTTTCGTGATTGGTTTAGTGATACCTCGGCCATAAGACAAGTCGGCCCTACGACATTTCCTGGCACGGTTCCTGGCCTTCGCGCGCGTTACAATTAGCGAGCCGGGCAAAAGGTACGAACTCACAAAACCAGTCAAAGGTAAATGACGTCACTTCCGTTGATTGAAAAAAAATAAACAAGATGGCCGCTGTCCGACCTTATATAATAGAGATCCGAAGTCCAACTGGATAGCAATTATTATCACATCGGGTTTTCGTTCATCCCATAAAGTGCCTATGAGCCATTGTACCAATTGGCAATTTCTGTTGTTGTTGATTGTGGGCTTATATTCGGATAACCTCTGCAGTTACGGCAATGCTTGTCCCGGCGCTTAGTTTTCGCCACACCTAGAGTCGTAAGACGGTCGCTAGTGTAAAAAAAGATGGGTTGTTTAATATATCGGGTATTTAAATGTTTTTGTTCTCAAAAGTATGAAAATTACTTGCAAAAAGTGCAGATCCTGATGAGACGGCTCGTCATGTGACGAGCCGGCTTGTCTCATCTGGATCTACACTGTTTGCCAATACCACTATACAGGCCTGTGGTGTTGAAAGGGTTAATTACTAGAGATGCTGAACAGAACTGGCAATGATGAATTCTTGAACCCTGATTTCTGAAAATCTGTGTTGAATACTTTTTAATGAACTGAGCCAGATATATTGAATGCATATCCCTATATAAAGTACTATTCAAATAGTCAAATGATTCAGTACTTGTTACATCATTTGAAAGTGCTATTAAAGTACTTGACATAACACAACAACAACTGGGCTATATAATCTTTGTAACCTATTTAGTCCCTGGTCGGCCCACCCATATACTGTTTCTGGATGGACATGGCAGCTGGTCTGCTACATTGGTAAAAAACTAACTATGAACAACCTTTTGACATAGCCGATTTTATATCCCACACAGCTGTTTGGGTTGATATTTTAGTGGCTTCCTTCCTATCCATCTGTCGCAAAACGTAACAGAAGTGATAAATTTCTCAGTTCTCCCTACATGGATATTTTACATGTGCATTCCGATCCCTGCTAGTCGTATCACAGCCGATCCATTCCGAGCCCTTGCGGGTAACTTCAGTATAATTTCTGCTAGATCATTCCTTTGATGACCAGGGTTCAAGCTAGCCCTTCAAAATAGGGAGAAAACTAAAAAAAAAATAGAAAATAGACTATTTTTTTCTCCAAAATTTCTGTGTTATATAGTGAAAAACTTCTCCCTTATCCCTAAATAGGGAGAAGTCGGGACAATTTAAGGCGCAAATTTTGCCCACTTTGCCCTGTAAACTGATCCCTGATGACTAGCATGCTTTGACAAATTCACGACCATCCCACTCCCACTAATCTCACCATCCCACTCCCACTAATGTCGAGGTCAACGGCACAGACTTTCCCAACACTTAACTTTTGGGCTAACCTGTTCCCTCCAATCCAATAAACATTCTTTATATATAACACATGCAAATTTTCCGCTTGTCTATAATATTTTGACAATTCCATGACCAACCCTTCGACCCACAAGGACAATGCCACAGACTTGGTGTCGACAAAATATTTCCTGTTCACTGAACTTCATTCCAGCTCTAGCAATGATGAAATTTTGAACCCTGATTTCTGAGACCCCATGTCGATCATTTATTGTAACCTGAGCTAGAGCTATGATTGAATTTTTTTTTGTGTCTGTCTGAAATCTTTGTAAAGTTTTTAAATTCTTTATATCTTCAATCGGGTGGATTCAGAGCTCCAGATGAGGTGCGTATTGTACGCAATTATTTTAGCTGAATATGCATCGATTATCAAAAGTACAAAATACGCACGGCAAGGTGAAAATACGCATTGATTTTCAAATTGAGTAGTGAAACTTCTCTCTCATAAAGTAAAAAATTTACTTTGTTGAGCTGCAAAAAGCAAACGGTGTTTGCCGTTTGCAGCTGAAATAAGTGAATTTTTAAATTTGTTATATACATGAGCTATTGTTACCGCAATGTGTCCGTCGTCCGTGAACATTTTCAAACGTCTCCTCCTCGGTAACCATTGGGCCTATAGTCGCCAAACTTGATGGTCATGGTCCTTAGGTAGGGGGATTACAAATTTGTTAAAATGACGTGATTACGTAATCCAAGATGGCCGCTGTCTAAAAATAGCACAAATTCTTCAAAAATCTTCTTAAGAACCGCCAACCGGATTTCGACAAAACTTGGTAGGAATGATCGATGTACAATGCTCTTTCAAAGTTGTTGAAATGGTGACCCCGGGGTCAAAAATGGGCGTGGGCCCGTGGGGTCAAATTGAGGTCAAATTTTATTTTTGACCAAATATGGTCATGTAATATATCAAATCGAAGGTATCAACGAGGTGATCACTCTGGTGCATTTTTTGTCGAAATCGGATGGTTATATTCATCCAAGATAGCCGCCAAAAGTTCAAACGGTCGTTCTTTTATTAGAGATTTCAAAATTCTTCACATGAACCGCTTGGCCCATGGTAGCCAAACTTAAAAGTTATGGTCCATGGGTAAAGCCTTTTAAGATTTGTTAAAATGGAGGTCATCGCTAATCCAAGATGGCCGCCATCTAAAAATAGCATAAATTCTTAAAAAAAATCTTCTCATGAACCGCCAGCTGGATTTCAACTAAACTTGGTAGGAATGATCGATGTACAATGCTCTTTCAAAGTTGTTAAAATGGTGACCCCGGGGTCAAAAATGGGCGTGGCCCGTGGGGTCAAATTTTATTTTTGACCGAATATGGTCATGTCTATATCAAATCGAAGGTATCAAAGAGGCGATCGCTCTGGTACATTATTTGTCGAAATTGGATGGTCATGTCATCCAAGATGGTCGCCGAAAGGTCAAAAGGTTGTTCATTTTATTAGAGATTTCAAAATTCTTCTTCACATGAACCGCTTGGCCCATGGTGGCCAAACTTCACAGTTATGGTCCATGGGTGAAGCCTTTTCAGGTTTGTTAAAACGGAGGTCGTCGCTTATCCAAGATGGCCGCCGTGTAAAAATAGCAGAAATTCTTAAACAATCTTCTCCTGAACCGCCAGCCGGATTTCGACGAAACTTGGTAGGAATGATCGATGTACAATGCTCTTTCAAAGTTGTTAAAATGGTGACCCCGGGGTCAAAAATGGGCGTGGCCCATGGGGTCAAATTTTATTTTTTTACCAGATATGCTCATGTCATATATCAAATTGAAGGTATCAATGAGGTGATTGCTCTGGTGCAATATTTGTCAGAATCGGATGATTATGTCATCCATGATGGCCTCCAAAACGTCCATTTATTCAAGATTTTGAACGTCTTTTCTCGGGAACCACATGGCCGATGCTGACCAAACTTCATATTAAGTTAAGATCCTTGGGTGAAGCATTTTCAGATTTGGTAAAATGAGTCGTCGCTTAATCCAAGATGACCGCCATCTAAAAATAGCACAATTTTTTAAAACACATGAAATAAATGTCACATGTGGCGATCGCCAGCGGAATCCCTGGTGGTTCAAAAAAAAAATGTTCAATCATTTTTAGCCATTACAGGATTTGGCATTTGGAACTGTTCCCACCCCTGAATAAGACACCCGTCATACTTCTAACAAGCAATGAAGAACGTTATCAGGCGATGTCAAAAGTTGAAATTTTCAGAGCAAATGCAGATTTATTTTCTGCAAGTGACAAAATTTACAGAAAATATTAGTTTCTGTAAATCAAATATGATGAAAAATTGCACATGAACAAAATGATCATATGGTGTGTCTCATAATATGAGACACGCCATGTGATTTTGTACCTTCTGACATCTGCGTAATTTCATTAAATACGTTGACAAAATTTACAATATTTTTCATAAAGTCAAAAGTTGACACATTTTCAATTCCAATACTCTGAAAATGTTGTCAACTTTTGACTTCATTTACGGAAAAAATTGTAAATACTCGGATGTGCGAAGGTACAAAATCCCATGGCGTGTCTCATATATGATATGTTTGTGTATTACAGCGACTGTGACACCAGGCTCAGCTTCATCCGACATCCAGCTCCCCGGATATGGAAAAACTCATGCTCAGGTACGTGATGTGTGGTCCACTTAAACACCGCCGCCTGCGCCAATATTGCCAATACTAGTCAATTTGTCTATTTGAAAGTACTTGGAATATTCAGGGGTGTGAATTTCCCTCTTAAGAAGTGTTGGATTTTGTTGAAATTGCCCAAAAATCATACTTTTCGTGTTTTTTTTTGTTCTTCGTAAGTTTTTTGTTTTTTTAGTGGCTAATAAACGCCCCCCCCCCCACCCCCCCCCCCCCCCCCCCCCTTTTGTGAAATGTAACGCCCCCAGGGGCATTAATTCGAGGTTATGCGCTACATTTTTCAACAAATTCCTAGAGCTACAGCTCCGGCTCAGAAATCAAATTGTTTGCAGGGCTCCAGATAAAGAATTAGTGAGTTGTCACTCCACCATTTCTGAAGCAATTGGGTATTTCAAAATTTTAATTGTGTAAAATAGAATCACACTACTGTTTACACATCAGCAGACCGCACTTATTGAATAGTTTGCTTCTAAATGAAAACACATCTTGGTATTTCATTAGAATTGTCTCCTTAGAGGCAATTCTAATGAAATACCAAGATGTGTTTTCATGGAAAAATAAGAAAATATGCTATATTTGTGGTCAGTTTATTGTTTTCTGTAGCATGATAACGATACTACAAACCTCGATACTACTACTGCATATGCAGCCTATGCTCAATAAATGTAAATCCATCAAATGAAACTTCCAGGCAATCCTAAATTTGCACTTGCGAACATTTTAGTCGTACAAAGTTTAGTGAAACGGGCCCCAGATATGTTAGGTGCTTATAATGGAGATTGGGCATCCCCAGGTCAGCCTGCTCATCCATGCTCTGATCTAGGGCCGGAGCTGATTGGTATGGTGGTGGAATTACATTGTTGATGTTCAATAAACTTCTACTCTGTATTCTACGGAGCCCCGCAGGGGACATGGATTTTTTTTTATTAATTCGTTCCCACAAAATAACAATTTATTCCCTCAATTTAACAATTTGTTCCCTCAAATTAATAATTCGTTCCCATAATATAACAATTTGTTCCCTCGAATTAAGAATTTGTTCCCACAATATAACAATTCGTTCCCATGGGAACGAGTTGTTATTTTGTGGGAATGAATTGTTAAATTGAGGGAACGAATTGTTAATACATGGGAACGAATTGTTATTTTGTGGGAACGAATTGTTATTTCATGGGAACGAAATTAATAAAAAAAAGAATTCTACGTCCACTGTGGTATTCCGTAGTATTGAGCTTCATCACTTGAAACCCTCGTTCTGCTGTGGTGTTGCCCATTTCCTGAAAGTGCTATGACGACGCGAGCCAGCTGTACTGCTGAAATGAGTAGTTACAGCAAACACCGATATGTAGATCATTGTGTACATTGTGGATTACAACATTATGGCATGTTTGTATTGACAACAGACATAGTTGTGGCTGTGTCATAGCCTGGCTAGTACAGTTTGATTTGATCTCTGGGTTATAGACTATCTCCCACTTTTGACCCGTTTACTATCAAAGGTAAGTGGGGTATGAACACATTTTCTAGTTTCTCCATAAAAACTTGAGTTGGCCGCATGTTAGAATCATTTCTACTGGAAATGATTCCGTAGTGATATGAAAACTATGTGTTTATTGATAAAAATGGAAGCGCTAAACATTAAACAGCAGACGTTAAATAGTTTCTCAATGCTCCAGATAAGTTTTGTATCTAAAGATTTCAAATTCAATGCGTATTTTACTTTTACAAATTATTGATTTTCTTCCTTATTAAATACGGAACAAATGATAAAAAATTAACAAATTTAAAAATTCACTTTTTTGAGCTGCAAAAAGTAAACACTGTTTACGGTCAGTCAACTTTATTACAGTATTTTCACATTGCTGTGAGTAGTTTGTACTCCCACTTTTGATAAGCAATGTCACTGTGTATTCTGCTAAAATGTGTGTGTCGTGCACCTTATCTGGAGTTCTGTAGCCGATTTCATCAAAATTGCAAAGTATACTTTTCTAGCAAAATATTGTTTGAGGGAGAAATTTGAAGGAGAAATTTATTCATTTTTAGCTCGACTAGAGCTTATGTAGTCACCCCGGCGTCGGCCTTGGTTAAGGTTTTTAGTCAAGCTTGTATATGGAATACTACTGGCCCTACACCCACCATACTTAGACAACTTCATCTCCTAGTGATGTACATCAATAACCCCTGATCTATATTTGACCTTGACCTACATTTAACCTTGAATTATTTAGTTAATTCCACTTGGTTAAGGTTTTTAGTCAAGCTTGTACATGGAATACTATTGTGCATACAGACGCCATACTTGGACAACCTTTTCTCATAGGGATGTACATCAATAACCCCTGATCTATATTTCACCTTGACCTACATTTCCTCTTGAATTACTTTGTTAATTCCCCTTGGTTAAGGTTTTTTACTCAAGCTTGTAGATGGAATACTACTGGCCGTACACCCACCATATTTGGACAACTTCATCTCCTTGTGATGTACATCAATAACCCCTGACCTATATCTGACCTTGACCTACATTTAACCTTGAATTACTTAATTCCCCTTGCTTAAGGTTTTTAGTCAAGCTTGGTTAAGGTTTTTATGCAGGCTGCGGCCACCTTGTTTGTCAAGCTATGTGTACATCGACAACCCTCGTAGTCGAGCTATGCTGTTCTCCCCTACAGCTCTTGTTATTATGCTGAATTTATTACATTATCACAGCCATATTTTGGCTGTGATAATGTAATAAATTCAGTATAATAATTCTGCATACTTTTAATCATAAAATATATGCAGTCGTTAGTTCTATATGAAACTATGCATTTCGGGAAAAATAAATGATTACTCCCTCAAAGTATACTTTGCTAGATAAGTATATTTTGCAATGTTGGTGAAATCGGCTACTGGTCTCCAAAATAAAGTATCCATGCTTATAATACCGAGCGTGTACGCTGTTCTCCATACTAGATAGAAATTAGAAAGCTTATTTGGTTGAGACAGTACGGCTACAAGCATGAAAACGGAGTACATGCTCTCAGAAAGTGTTATGAACTTTGGCCAAGATCGAGTCCCATACCGTCAGTGGCAGTGATAAGGCCGATCCTAGAATGTCCGCAGTAAAATGGGTGCAGTGATCCAGATAAGCTTTGTGTCTATAGCGTACTATACCCCCTGATTTCAAAATCATTGCTTATTTTACTTTTACAAATTTATTTTAGATTTTCTTCATTACTAAATAGGGAACAAATGATAAAAATATGTAACAAATAATAAATATTCACTTAATTATGGACCTAGCACTAGGTCCGGTTATGCTAATTTCAGTGCTGAATATATATAAAAAAAAAAATTGATGTAAATATTCCATTCTGATTTTGGGATTTCCCCCGCAATGCAGCTGGTTGAATACGGGATCGAACCCGTTGGCCTGGCCTTAAATGACCTTAGCTGTTGATAGGCCATTAAACACCGAAAAATAAAATCAAACCAGTTACAGCCACAGGTGTACTCAACAGATTGATCAAGACCTGTTCTTCACGAACATAAGGCTACACAAAATTAATTTTTAGATTCTCATCCAAATTTTGGGGGGAAATGGGGCGGGTGGGACACTTTTATTTTTTATTTTCAGGCAATACTAAAACGAGGTGTTGAACGGCAAGGTGCAGTTGCGTGCAATAGTGTTTTGTAATAACATGTTCATATTGAAGTATTGCTAATCTCGAGGGGGCGCGTTCCGGGGTTGCTGTATTGCGCTACGTAAAGCACTCAGATAAAAAGCTGTGGGAGCGGTATAATACACGGGCCGCATTATTCTCGTAAATTTTACCAAATGTTATTTAATTTAACAAAAAAAAAAAAAAAAATTAAATAAAACCCTTGGGCGGGCCGTTTTATTAGGGGCGGGCTGGCGGGGATGAGAATTTAAACATTAATTTTTTTGTAGCCCAAGCACTGTTGGATTGACGGAAATATGATCAGTGTACATTTTCTCAGCCAGGGGCCTTGCTCGATCGTGGTTGTTTAAATTTATATTTCACTTTACTTTACAAACAAGATCATTTAGATCATTTATACAAATGCTGTTGTTTGGGCCTCCTGTAGACTTGAGCACATTTCAAACTCCAGATCAGGCACATATGCTTTACATATTTTAGATAAATACTTGTTGATTTTCAAAAGTGGGAATGCAAAAAAAAGGCACAGCAATATGAAAATTCTCCCTGACTCACAAAATTAGCAATAAACATTCACCTATTTGAGCGGAATTAGAACGCAAACAGTTTGATTAAAATCTACTATTTGTCCATCCCAGTTATTAATTAATACTGTTACTTCTTAACAAAGAATATATACCATTTAGTACGTATTTTAACCATTAGTCCGCTACTCACAACAATTGTCGTCTGCTGTTGCTTGTCGCAAACTGCCAGACGGATTTCGATGAAACTTGGCAAGAATGATTGATGTCCAATGCTCTTTCAAAATGGTTAAAATGGTGGCCCGTGGGGTCAAATTTCATTTTTGACCGAATATGGTCATGTCATATACATGTACCAAATCAAAGGTATTGACGAGACGATCAATGTGGTGCATTTCTTGTCAAAATTGGATGATTACATCATCCAAGATGGCCTCCGAATTGTCATAAGGTCATCCTTTTGATGTGTATTTAGTGACAACTTTACATACCAGTATTTGCTTGATTTTTATGACATTGCGCAGGTGAGTCATCATGGCCGTCTTGTTTATTATTATTATTATTATTATTATTATTATTATTATTATCAAGGCTGCCAACGAGGGGGGATAAGCTTTGTTTAACAATGACATTACTTGTTCACCATTCTATTAACTCTTTGCATGCTAGCGGCGAAAATATCCGCCAAATGAATTAGGAGTATATGTTTTATTTCTCTCTGTAAATATGTCGGGGGACTCAATTGTAATGAAATTCCAAGACATATTCATGATATTTACGGGGAGAAATACAAGAAAATATGAATTCTTGTCCGCTAGTTTTGAACTATTTATAGCCCACAAGTTACCCAGCATGCAAAGGGTTAAGGAAGCACCAATCATGCTTCCTGCAAGCAATGTATAGATCATTATCACACTACATGAGTGTTGGTCAGGAGATACACTGGTCACAAATCACATAAACCCCCAGAGCTCCAGATAAGGTGTGTATTTGCGTAAATACCCAATAATTAAAATTGCCAAAAACCCAATTGAAATCAGAAGTAGTGAGTATCAAAAAGCAATGATCAAATTGTGGTATCTTTATGCTACAGAAAACAATAAACAGACCACAGATATAGCCCCATATTTTCTTATTTTCCCATGAAAACACATCTTAGGTATTTCATTAGAAATTGTCTCCAAGGAGACAATTCTAATGAAATACCAAGATGTGTTTTCAATTTAGAAGCAAACTAATCAAAATACGTAAACATCTACATTAGTGTGATTCTTTATTTTTACACAATTAAAATTTTGAAATTTTTACCCAATTGCTTCAGAAATAATGGAGTGACAATACTCAATTACTAATTCCTTATCTGGAGCCCTGTACCCCATTTGTCCAGTCACTCCGCCACACTTAGCACTGATGCCAGCTATCCAAAATGACGAGACACAAATACAGACTTTTACTCCTTCTGATTAGTGATGTTACCTAAACTCTGATTGGGGCCTTACATCTCCGAATAGTTTAATGATAAAATTTTGTATACATATTTCGTGAAATTACGTAGATGTCCGAAGGTACAAAATCACATGGCGTGTCTCATATGTATTTGGCCAGGATACCTTTTGTTGTAAGAGCACCTGACTCCAGATCGGGATATTGTGGTCATTGCCCAAAGGATGGACCTGGCACCAGGTCAGGTTATTCTAATTTCAGGGCTGATGTAAATATTCCGTTCTGATTTTGGGATTTTCTCTCCAATACAGCAAGTTAAAACGGGATTGAACCCGTTTGCCCGGCCTTACATGACGTTAGCTGTTGATAGGCCGTTAAACACCAATAAACAAATATTGCCCAAAGGACATTATAATTGAAGAGATCAGTGGAACAAGGGGTCTAAGTCGATAAGGACCATTTGTTCATCGTCTCCTAATTTAAATGTCCAATTTTAATTTGACTACCCCATTTCAGTGCTCCAGATAAGTTTTGTATCGTCCCCCATATTTCAAATGCAATGCGTATTTTACTTTTACATACGTATTATTGATTTTCTTCCTTATTGAATAGGTAACAAATGATAAAAACAAAAACATTATTTCAGCTGTAAAATTTCTTTTTTCAGCTCAACAAAGTAAATTTTCAACTTTATTACAGTATTTTCACTACTCAATTTGCATTTCACAATGATGTGAGTCTTTTTTTATTCACACTTTTGATAATCAATTTGTATTCTGCTAAAATACGCCAATACACATCTTATCTGCCTTGTTGATGGATGGAGACCATTATTAACCCTTACACCGCTATCGTAATATTTTTGTGTCCTGCTGTTTTTCCATTTTTATCCAATGGAAATGATTCTAAAGTGCCGTCAAAGCATGTTGTAAATTATTCTAAAGTGCCGTCAAAGCATGTTTTTGATGATAAAAATGGAAATGATTCTGAAGTGCTGTCAAACCATGTTTTTATTGAGAAATAAGCCAAGATATAAAAGCAACAGCAGAACACTTGTTGTGTGTAGCAGTCTAAGGGTTAACTGTCTAGTTAGTATTTTATATTTAAGGGTAGGAATTGGCTCGCAAACCTTCCAAACCCGGGCATATGAGCCCTGAAAATGTGTGGAGGCAATGGCCGTTGGCCCGTTCTCCTTTCCGATTTAGTATTAGTTGCAATGCAGTCGAAGTGTGCGCTTTAAATTAAGGAGGTTACGAGACGGTTAATTTAACCTAGCTAGCTAGTTCATTCTCCTACCGCACTGTGCCAGTATGTCTTTATTAACCCTTAGACCGCTACACACAACAATTGTCATCTGTTGTTGCTTTTATATTTTGCCGTATTTCTCAATAAAAACATGCTTTGACAGCACTTCAGAATCATTTTCAAAGGAAATGATTCTAAAGTGCTGTCAAAGCATGTTCTTGATGATAAAAATGGAAAATAGAAAATGAACAGCAGACAACAAAAAATTAAGATAGCGTTGTAAGGGTTAACTTCTTTTGAAATGAAATGCTAAATGTAAAATAAATTTAGCATGAAATCGGTCGGTGCGCGATAATAGATAAAGTAAGGTATGTAAGAAAGACTCATTGTTGGTCTGGTGACATTCACCCCTGTCACGGTAACCTGATTACTTTCAACTACACAAACAAATGTGTGTGTGATATTGACCCGAGTAAAGGGACAATTTTAATCAAACACACCTTGGCACTCCTTGTAGTTGGGCCACTATCTAACAAAACCAGAATAACCCATGTCATGCCGAATAATACCACCATATGGGGTGTATGTAAACCACTAGAATAAACCCTTTCATCACCCTAAGGCCAGTTTTTTTTTTATTTCTTGGTTTTTTTACGGATTTTTTTTTCTGCGAGAATCGGGTCCGGTCGGTCAGAAAAAATAAAAAAAATAAAAAAAAAGTTTTTTTCAATTTTTTTATTCTTTTTGGCAACAGGGTTGGGTCGGTCTGAAAAAAAAAAAAAAAGAAAAAAAAAAAAAAGTCTGTCGAACGCGGATGCCACCGGCGGCATAATGAAGAAACTGACAAACGGGTGAACCAAAAGTGTTTAAGTCAAAGGTGAAGGTCATATGTAGTATGGCAAGGCAGTGTAGCATACATGCAAATGAATGAAGTATGGAAATATTGAAGCTTAAGCAACTTATTTGTAGATGCTATGGCCAGTTTGAGAAACGTGACAAACTGGTTAACCGAAATTGCTAGTCCTTTCAGCATCCCTGTGAAGGTCAAAAGGTCGAGGTAATATAAAGTATGGCAAGGCAGTATAGCACACATACCAATGAATGATGTGTTTGAAAATAATTGAAGAACTGAGCAACGTATGTAGAATATGGCCGGTTTGAGAAACTGTTAGGAAGTGGTTAACCGAACATGTGACGACAGACGGACGGTCCGAACACCATAAAAATCACCTTTTTAAGGCACATGTTGGGCGGTTCGTTTCAGCATTTTTTAAGGCTCATAGGTTGGGTCGGTTTTT
The DNA here is from genome assembly GCA_029237695.1 of Conchocele bisecta. Taxonomy (NCBI): domain Eukaryota; kingdom Metazoa; phylum Mollusca; class Bivalvia; order Lucinida; family Thyasiridae; genus Conchocele; species Conchocele bisecta. The sequence goes on from CM055276.1 coordinate 22,536,111, forward strand.
TAATGGGGGTCGGTAAAAAATAAAACAAAAAGGCCATGATTATGTAAAAGAGTTAAACTTGTAAACCGGCAATCGTCTCGGACCAAGAGTTTGTCATTTAACGTAGGAGTCGGTTCAGCAAGTTTCTTTATATTCTACATAGCAACTCAGTTTCATATCACATACTGTTGAATGTTGATCACTGTGAATGGGTTGCGTAATGCGTACATATTAAATACCGTATCTGGGTATAATAAATACAAGACAACGAAGCGCGATATATTTGAAACGAAATATCAGTGGGGGTGGCAGGAGTGTGGATTTGTGGCAGGGCGGTAGAGGACCCTAGGAAGAACGCATACATTAAATATGAAGCACATCGAGGAAGAAAACAGAAAAATATAGGCCATTTACCCGAGCGTTAAGTTTTGAATTTTTGCATTCAATCTGAAAGGAGATATATCAAATCATATGAATCGTCCATTCGCACAGTTTTGTTGTTAGTTGTTTCCGCTGCTGCTAAGAGTTCGGTTTCCGCCACTTACTTTTCTCGGCACAGCAAAAAAAAAAAAAAAAAAAAAAATATTTTTTTTTTTTGGATCGGAGGTAAAAAAATCTAAAAAAAAATCGGAAATTAAATTTTTTATTTTTTTCCACATTGTCCAAAAATCGGGTCGGCGGATCTGTAAACCAACTAATAAAAAAAAACTGGCCTAATCATCTGATTGCCTACCACATCTAACATACTATTTTTCTATTATTTTTATTGTCGAGCCCGCTTGCGGAAAGCAAGACAGTGATCAGAATGACGTCCGTCCGAAATCTGCATTAACCCTTGCTACGCTGAATTAAATTTTGTCGTCTGCTGGAAATGTTATATTTTCAATATTTCTCGATAAAAACCTGTTTTGACAGCGCATGAGAATCGTCTCCACTGGAGAGGATTCTCATGTGCTGCCAAAACAGGTTTTGTGTTAAGAATTAAGGCAAAAATGAAAAACAGCAGACGACAGTTTTAGTCTCCCGCGTAGAGAGGGTTAAAGGTTTTAAATACCTTATATCTCTGCACTAAGTCACATTGACTTGAAACTTCATATGCTTATTAGTCATCATCCATATATGCATGCTGTAATCCACTCATGCGGCCCCTGTGCCCCAAGGTCAAGGTAAAATGACTAAAATTTGAGTTAAAGCTTTTACATACCTTATAACTCCACAACCCTTAATTCAAACTTCAAATAAATACACTCTGAGACCATCAAATGACTCGGCGGGCTCGACATGCGGGCCGCGGCCATCTGGTTCTTCATCAAAATTGCTTGGCCCTAAATGATACTCTTTAGTGTTGGTGGGCTGTTAAGCAGCACTTCATTCCATTCCTTTCAACACCAGACCTGTATAGTGGTATTGACAAAGAGTGTAGGACAAAATCCCCCCCCCCTCCCCCGTCTAAAATCACAGGTAGGACATAATCCCCCTCCATCAAAATTCAAGGTAGGACAAAATCCCCCCCCCCCCCCAATGAAAATGTAGCCTAGGACAAAATCCCCCCCCCCCACCATAATCAAGGTAAATCATATTCAGTACTTTTATTTGCACAATAAACATCAAACATGAAGCACATTTAGTGAAGTATTTTCAGTTGCACAATAAACGTCAAACAAGAATATGTACGATATCGTTTGTACATTTGTATACTGATGTCAGTCCCAATCTATTACCATTTCAAAGAATTATTCACCAAAACGATAGGTAAATCCTGTACCAATCATTCATTTCTGTTTGTTTTAATAAAATTCCTTGTTCAAAATATAGGTCAATGGTAATCATCATTATTTACAGTCAATAATGGGTCACATTCAAAATACTGCATATTAAGCATGATCACATTATACCAAGCACATTTATGTATCACAATTACGGTACAACCATATCAACGTTTGGTTTCAAAACATATCATGGGGGAGATTTTGTCCTCCTTTGAATTTTGATGGGGTGGGGATTATGTCCTACCTGTGATTTTGGACGGGGGGCGGGGGGGGGGGGATTTTGTCTGTATCCCATTGGCAAACAGTAGATCCTGATTAGACGGCTTGTCACCCTATAAACAACTTGAATTAACCCTTTTCAACACCACAGACCTGTATAGTGGTATTAGCAAACAGTAGCTCCTGATGAGACGGTTCGTGACGTCTCGTCAGGATCTGCGCTTTTTGTAATTTTCACATTTTTCAGAACAAAACACCCCCTTTTCACAAATACTGGTCTGAAAATCATTTTGTGGCGATTGGATTGGTTGCAAAATTAACGTATCAAAATCCATTCCAGTTACCCTAGGGGTGAAGGGGTTAAATATTTATTTTTTCTGTTTCTCAATGAAAGTATATGTTGTGACCACTCATTTGAACCGTCTGTAACAACAGACGACAATTTCATTCAACAGTGTATGGGTTAAGGCACAATTTCTAAGTTTCGAAACATTAATTATGGGAATTATGCATGTTTTACCATTCCTCTATTGGTCTTGCACTTTTCGTAAATATTGGTCGGGTTGGTGGGGTTACAACAAATAAACACCATAATTATTATGTATGACCTATATTTATACCGTCACCTATACTGTAGGGTATAGAATTATTCACCTTTAGAAGATGACCGGTTTCATGTGGGTGCTTCACTATTCACAACCATTTAAAGTGCAGTCTTCCATTTCAAAATCACAGGATTGAAACGGCCTGAAATTTTTTGCAGTATGTGTTTGTGGATTAAACATGTACTAATATTAAATTAACACTTAGACCCGCTACTCACAACAATTGTCGTCTGCTGTTGCTTTTATATCTTGCCTTATTATTTCTTAATAAACACATGGTTTGACAGCACTTCAGAATCATTTCCATTGGAAATGATTCTGAAGTGCTGTCAAAGCATGTTGTAAATTATTCTAAAGTGCTCTCAAAGCATGTTTTTGATGATAAAAATGGAAAATAGGAAATAAATAGCAGACAACAAAATAAATAAGATAGCGGTCCAAGCGTTAAGCTGGAGTGAAAAGCGTTTTGTAAAAAATAAGTGCGGGAATTTCACATCGAGTTAAAAGTCGATTTTTGGAAAACCCAAAATGATAAATAGATTTCTATTCCGAACCGAACTATGGAGTTACAACTCAGAAATAATCAAGTATGGCAGTTGCTCGTAGTACTCGTAGACTACGGAAACATGCAATAACATAAATTTAGCGCACAAAAAAAAAACTATTTTTGTCAAGCCCGCTTGCGGAAAGCGAGACATAGTGATCATAATGACGTCCGGGTGTCCGTGCGTCCATCTGTTCGAAATCTGCGTTAAAGTTTTTAAAAATACCATCAAATGCCTCGGCGGGCTCGACATGCGGGTCGCGGCCATCTGGTTTATGGCATAATACCCGTGTTTGTAAAAGGCTCAACCCGCAAAATATGTGCTGCGACCGACATAAGCTCATTTGCATAAAAACTGTAAGACCTGAAATTTGGATGTTGATTGTATAATTCTTCACTAGTGCCCGAATAAAAAATATGGCATTTGCGACCAGCATAGTGAGGATGTGAGGATGTGCAGATTGATCAGGGCATACACTGTTATCCGTCCGGTCTGTCTCACTGAAGTTGTCATCAACCGATCATGATCACACGCAAGATGGTCAGGGTTCACAATTTTTGCAAATGTTGTGAGATACCTTTTCTCCTTAACTGGCAGCCCAATTCTAGGGTTAGGGTTAGGGTTTAGCACACGACCCAAGTCCAGTCGCTCAATGGCAAGGTCGCTGAGGACTTGTGTTCACCTTGTTTGTAAGGCAAATGCTTTAAACTATTGCTTATTGATAACGATGCCCTTGTGTCGTTGTAGCCAACACTGACCCAGAGCAGACTGCATATCCATGATCAGGGACTATACTCGAGCTATCCTATCGTGTACTCTTAATGTGATGATGTGTAACATTCAACTGAACTGTGACTGGAGAGAGGGCTTGTAAATCAATTCATATTCTTTGTTGTCTGTAAATTTAAGCGGTGAAAAAAAACCAGTGATGTGATAGATAGAAGGTAATACCAGAGCCAGTCCTCTTTTTAAGAAATTAGAAGTGATAAATAATTCACTATTCAATAATATATGACTGGAGGAATGGGGCTTATGGGTTTTGCGACCAGTGTAGATCCAGATCAGCCTGTGCATCCGCACAGGCTGATCAGGATCTGCACTGGTCGCCATTCCATACATGGAACACCCGTCCTGCAATATAGATCATTGTCTATAGGAGTGTGATATTTAATCGAGAGCTAACAAATCCCATAAGCCCCATCTCTCCAGTCACAGCCACGTATGTGTTAAGACCCCTCGAAAGAGTAGTCGTTTATTGTATATAATTAATTATATGGCGAGTTATCTTTGTACAGCTCAATCATTCTTAGCCTAATTACTGTCAAAGGTAATGAGGTAATGACGCACATTCCAAAAGAAAATGAAAGGTTGACTAAATATCAAGAACTAGAATGTGATGCCAGTTCGACAATGGGGGATTTTTCTACAGTAAGCAATAAGGACATTTATTATCAAATTAGCTGTCATATACAGTTTTTATTTACTTTTTTTTAGCCAATGAGTCAAAAGTTATTTCATAAAAATTACATTGTCTTGTCCCATTTAAAAATGATGAACAAGTAAAATTTGGGGGAAAATACTGTTTCGAGCTGGGAATGGGGCCTTACATCTCCAAATAGTTTAATGATAAAAAAAAAGCATTGCGAATACACATTGATTATCAAAAGTCGGAGTACAAAATAGTCAATAATGTTGAAAATTTACTTAGTTGAGCTGCAAAAAGCAAACAGTGTTGTTTTGTTTTGCATTTTGCAGCTCAAATGAGAGCTGCAAAAAACAAACCGTGTTGTTTTTGCAGCTCAAATAAGTGAATTGCGTCTGGAAACCCGTGCATTTTTTGTCGTGAAACATTTTATGCCGTTGCAGATTTCAGCACCATCCAGTGGTCATACGGTACATTTTCTCAGCCCTGTTGGCAGTGTATACAGAACAACGCCACATATCGGAAGCTGTCTATTTGATTCTTCATAGGATTGATATTTATAGACTAGCTCTCGGATATGGATGAAAAGTGAGCAAAACAATTGGTAAAAGTGCATGTAACTGCAGATTTGTATTGGTATACAGTGGGGTCAGCGTGTAAGTGGACACACGAACGAACACGACAGGTTCGTTCCAACCTGTCGTGTTCGTTCGTGTGTGCACTTGCACGCTGACCCCATTATATATGACCTTATGAGTCGTCTGGAAAAACATCTTTCCAATACAGGAAAGCTGACATGCAAATGCGATAATTAGCCAACTAACACATATTTATGAAGGACAAGTTACAAGCTACAGTCAATGAATATAATTGGTATAAATATACATGTATAAATATATGCATATATCAGAGCAGTTTTTGTCAAAGGTTCAACTTGTTCGTGTAAAGTCTCTTGTATCACATTTATACCTGCTATACCTTACTGCCTTCCACCGCCTTCCACCGCCTTCCACCGCCTTCCACTGCCTTCCACCGCCTTCTGTGGAATTACTTAGCCCATTACATTTGGCATACACCTTTACTGGTATGAAATATTTTATTTTTCTTATTTCTCAATGAAAGTATATGTTGTGACCAGTCATTCGAACGTGACGGCGTAAATTAACGGTAGGGATTCCTCCTTATAGGAATCACGATTTGCCTGGTTTGGCCGTTAGGTACGTTTTTATCTTTGGCTCTTTTGTTACCTGGGAGTTGAATTAGGTTATTGCCCATTATAAAAGTAGTAAGATTATTACTGATCCTACTGCTTTTGGGAGGGGCCAAGTGATTGTGGTGTGGCGAGGACCTGGCATCAGGTCAGTATTATTCTGATTTCAGGGCTGAATATATAGTGTTTTTTTATTGTAAATATTCAGTTCTGATTTTGGGATTTTCCCCCCATTTGTACATGTACAGGTAATATATGGGATTTAGTACTCAACCCATTGATCCAGCTTTAAATGACCTTAGGTGTTGATAGGCCATTAAACCCCAACAAAAAAACAAACAGTCATTTGAACAGTCTCGACTCGACAAGACGGTTCAAATGGTGGTCACGACATATACTTCTAAGCACATATACTTCGAAGCCGAAAGAAAATATTTAGAAGTTTTCACAAACAAAATGACATATCCTCAGCATGAAATGGCTTATATAATAAATACATCTTTGGATGTCATCATATGAGATATAGCGCCTTTTACATTGACAAATGAAAATGACACTTTTGTTCTTCACATCAATATGCAACTCTTTCAACCCTAAATAACGGGAATAGACTGCGATATGTACCTTTAAGGACCAATTCAATTGTCGCAAAATGATTTTCTGTCTAGTCAATTTATAAAAAAATGAACTGCTTTTTTTCTCTCTAAAATATTCAAAATTTCTTGCATAAAGTGAAGATCCTGATGAGACGGCTAGTCACAAACTGGCTAGTCAGGATCTACACTGTTTGCAATCACCACTAAAGAGATATGTAGTGTTGACAGGGTGAACACTGACAAGTCGGAACAACATAACCTTCTTGCATTGGTTAAATAACCCATATATCGTGCTGAGGATACGCCATTTTGTTTGTGGAAAATCCTAAATATTCGCTTTCTATGTCCTCAGAAGTATATGTTGCGACCACCATTTGAACCGTCTCATTGAGACGGTTCAAATGAGTGGTCACAACATATACTTTGAGAAAAAATAAAAAATATAATATATATTTAAAAAATCAAAATGAAATGTTGCGTGTATTTATAACATCAAAAATGAACATGACCCTTTATTTCTTGCATTGATATTTTACATTGACAAAAGAAATGACCCTTTATTTCTTGCATTGATATTTTACATTGACAAAAGAAATGACCCTTTATTTCTTGCATTGATATTTTACATTGACAAAAGAAACCTTTATTTCTTGCATTGATATTTTACATTGACAAAAGAAATGACCCTTTATTTCTTGCATTGATATTTTACATTGACAAAAGAAATGACCCTTTATTTCTTGCATTGATATTTTACATTGACACAAGAAATGACCCTTTATTTCTTGCATTGATATTTTACATTGACACAAAAAAATGATTCATTTATTGCATTGCTATTTTACTGTAACATAAAAAAATGACATGTTTTTGCATTGATATTTAACATTGACAAAACATTCCTCTGAATAACCTTGCATTTTTAACCCTTTAATACACTGTTGAATAGTTAATAAATCCGGTATTTCAAAATGATAGTTGAATAAACTCTGTATAGCAGCAGACCACAGTTTTTGTATCGTGCATTGTAAGGGTTAATGTCGCTTACTCAGAGCTCCAGATAAGGTGCGTATTGGCGTATATTACACAATTATTTTAGCTGAATATGCATTGATTATCAACGGTGGGAGTACAAAATACTCACAGTAATGTGAATTTACGCATTGATTTTCAAGTTGAGTAGTGGAAATACTGTAATAAAGTTGAATATTTACTTAGTTGAGCTGCAAAAAGCAAACACTGTTTGCTTTTTGCAGTTCAACTATGTAAATTTTCAACTTTATTACAGTATAAATAAGTGAATAAGTAATAATACACTGAAATGAGTGAATGTTTAAATTTGCTTTATGTTGTTGTTTTTTATCATTTCTTCCTTGTTTAATAATGAAGAAAATCAATAATCCATTTGTAAAAAATAAAAATGCATTTAATTTTAAATCGGGGGAACAATACTCTTTAGAAACAAAGCTTATCTGGAGCTCTGAAACTCTACTTTCCACTAGTTCAGCAAAAAGAGCCCCCTTGTGCCGCATGTGATCTATTTTCAGGCAATGCCTCTTCTGTTGCGTTTATTGATTGTGAACAGGGTAGATAATCCATATAGTTTGATCCGTATTTTATCCTCAGTATGCCATCCGGGTTGGCAGGAATGTAGCACTCCGAGTATTCACTGGTGCCACCTACTTTCTTCGGTGGTATATACCATTGGTGTGGCATTTGTCTTGAAACTTCACGCAGGAAGTTGAACTTTTCTATAATTGTGTAGTATTCGCATTTGCGTACAAGGTATGTGTCCTGATAAATCTCGTATCTGTATATATCTGTCAATCTGAAATGGAAACTAATGCCAATGGAAACCATATGTGGCCGTGACTGGAGAAATGGGTCTTACGGGTTTTGCGACAAGTATAGATCCAGATCAGCCTGTGCATCCGCACATTCTGATCATGATCAGCACTATTTGCCATTCATCAATGAAACACCTGTCTTTGTTGTAACAATCAATATAGATCGTTATCAAGCATTTCTCCAGTTACAGCACCCGTCTAACAAGCAATATACCGTATTCATTCTAATAGTAGCCCCCCTCCCATATTTGTATTCTACATATGTAGAACAATGTTTTAAAGGCTTTTGTATGTGAAAATAACATATTTTTATCATGTTTTCCACATTTTGCATAGCCCCGGGGCAGTTTGTTAGAATAAATACGGTAGATGGTTATCAAGCTACAGGAATGTACTATTTAACTCTTTGCATGCTGGGAAACTTGTGGGCTATAAATAGTTCAAAACTAGCGGACACGAATTCATCATATTTTCTTGTATTTCTCCCCGTAAATATCATGAATATGTCTTGGATTTTCATTAGAATTGAGTCCTGAGGACTCAATTCCAATGGGTAGGTGGGAGCACGCGATGGGTAATTTAACGATTGGGGTTCATCCTTACCGGAATCCCGACTGGAGACCTGGTTTGGCCCTCACATACGTCTTTGGCATTTTGTATGTGACAGTTGAATCTGGTTATACCCCTTATGTGAGTATTACGATATTCGTAATCCTATTTTAGGGGAAGGGGCCAAGTGACTTTGGTGTGGTATGGACCTGGCACCAGGTCAGGTTATTCTAATTTCAGGGCTGAATATATTTGTTCTCGATGTAAATATTCCGTTCTGATTTTGGGATTTTCCCCCCAATGCAGCAGGTTAAAATGGGATCGAACCCGTTTGCCCGGCCTTACATGACCTTAGCTGTTGATAGGCCGTTAAACACCAATAAACAAACAAAATCAATTCCAATGAAATTTCAAGACATATTTACAGAGAGAAATAAAACATATACTCCTAATTCGTTTGGCGGATATTTTCGCCGCTAGCATGTAGAGTTAATCAATCAGGAGCTACACTGATCACAAACCTATTTTTCCAATCACAGCCGCATATTTGTTAATGTTTTACAGAGCTCCAGTTAAGGTGCGTAATTTGGAGGTAAATTTCTTATTTCTCCATCAAAAATGGCAAGTTGGGAGTGCTTTAGAATCGTCTCAACGACTCAACGAGACGATTCTAAAGGACTACCAACTTGCATTTGTGATGAAGAAATAACAAAATTTCACCCAAAATTGGAGCTCTGGTTTTATTACCTGCCATAATAATACGTGTTTCCTAACGCCTCCTGTATGTTTGCCTTATCCTGGTGCATAATGCCAATATCATTATCCGTGTCGTGTTTCAAGATCTTTTCCTCGCGCACCATTCCCAATAAGGTTCCGTCATCCAGCCAATATGTAATATTTCTCGCATTTAACTTTGTGCAGATTTCCAGCAACTCCTTCTTCATTTCTCGATATCTCAGCTCACTCGTGCATTTCACGGTAGTCAGTCCACCAACGGTGTAGTAAAAATGACGAATCCTGTCCGCATTTACCAGTGACCAATATGTAAGGTACATGAATCCAAAGATACACATGTATATCATGAATGCAACACTAAAGATGGATCTGGCTCGTCCGAATAAACATCCTTGACCCATAGTTTTATGTTGCAACCATCCAGTTTGACTACATACTGTCCATTGTTGTGATATATGGAGAGAAAAATAAACTGAATTATTTTGCCTTCAGCAGTCGGTACTTAACCTTTTAACGGGGATATCTCATGATGTTATACACAAGTTTTAAATTGTGTGTCGTGGTCATGTTGACATGACTACGTGATACGAGAAATACCTCGGTTGCTGTGGCAGATAAGGTGAATGTGAACATAACTGGAGATAAGCGAGATTGTTGGACATATTGATCAAGTATTTCTATGATTTTTCACTAAGGAAATGACATGCAACTTGAGAGTTTTTTGGAATCGTCTCTTTGAGACGATTCTAAAGAACCCTCAAGTTGTGTGTTCAGGTTGAAGAGAGTAATAAATGAGATTCTGAGGGCCGTTTCACTAAACTTTGTACAACTAAAATGTTCGTAAGTGCAAAATTATGATAGTCTGTAAATTTCACATTTACAATGTTTTCTTGTAAATAATTAATGGATTTACATTTATTGAGCATAGGCTGCATATGCAAATCCATCAATTGAAATTTACAGACGATCTTAAATTTGCACTTATGAACATTGTAGTCGTAAGAAGTTTAGTGAAACGGGCCCCAGATGCTTACCAGGGATACTCACAACTCTACATGAGAAATTGTTAAAATGGTATGATTTGACACTATGAACCCGATATATGTATTAGGCCATTATAAAATAAATGCTAGATTCTCGCCTCCGCCCTCCCCGAGAATTAAGGCCCAGTCCCGATTTTTTTTATTGCCAATAAAAAAAAATTATAATAATGAATTGTCAATACGTGGTGGTTGGTTGGGAGCGTGCATTGGGCAACTACATATTTTCAGAAAGAAATAAGTTACATTGATGAATTGTCATTTACTATTAATTTAGAGAGTATAGCCATTATTTTCATTCCCAGCATGCAGGGAGTTAACACAAATGATGGTCGGTATTTCCGATATCCTGAAAATATAAAATAAAAAATAAAATTTCACCCGCCCCCATTTTGAAAAAAAACATGAATTGAATCTAGCATTTATTTTATAATGGCCTAAGAAGATCTTGTGTTTCTAGGGTCAGGTTTTGGGTGGTTGGTTGGGAGAATATAATGGGTAATTTAACGATAGGGATTCATCCTTACCGGAATTCCGACTGGATACCTGCAGTAGCCTATTTCATCAAAATTGCAAAGTATACTTATCTAGCAAAGTATACTTTGAGGGAGAACTTTCCAATTTTTGGATACATTTATTCCTTTTTATTATACTGAATTTATTACATTATCACAGCCATTTTGGCGTGATAATGTAATAAATTCAGTATAATAATTATGCATACTTTTAATCATCAAATATATGCAGTTGTTAGTTTTATATGAAATAATGCATTTCAGGAAAATAAATGATTACTCCCTCAAAGTATACTTTGCCTGAAAAGCATACTTTGCAATGTTGGTGAAATCGGCTGCTGGTTTGGCTCTCGGGGTACGTCTTTGGCATTCTTGTATGTGACAGTTGAATCTGGTTATACACCTTTTTGAGTAATATGATTATTCCTAATCATAAGGGGCCAAGTTACTTTAGTGTGGTATGGACCTGGCACCAGGTCTGGTTATTCTAATTTCAGGGCTGAAGATATTTAAATATTCTGTTCTGTTCTGATTTTGGGCATATCCCAAAAATGCAGCAGGTTATATGCAGGATCGAACCCGTTGGCCCGGCCTTAAATGACCTTAGCTGTTGATAGGCCGTTAAACACCAATAAATCAATTGATCAAGTGTCCGGTAACATAGGGTAAGCCAGCAGGATAGCGGTGTTATTGTCACGAACGCTTGTTACCACTATATATGCAAGTGGAAGTGTATGTACCAAAACTCCTTATCCAATGGGGGTTATGGGTTTTGTGACAAGTGTAGATCCAGATCTAAACTTTCACTAAACTTCTTACGACTAAAATGTTCGTACGTGCAAATTTAGAATCGTCTGGAAATTTCAATTGATGGATTTACATTTATTGAGCATAAGCTGCCTATGCAGCCTATGCTCAATAAATGTAAATCCAATAATTTTTTACAAGAAAACATTGTTAATGTTAAATTTACAAACTTTCATAATTTTGCACATTTACGAACATTTTAGTCGTACGAAGTTTAGTGAAACGGGGCCCCGGATCTGCCCTGTTCGCCATCCCATCAATGAAACACCAGTCATGCTTTTAACACGGAGTAGATATATTTACCAGGACACAGGAGTGTGCAATTTATCAGGAGCTATGGTGGTCGCAAGTTCCATAAGCCCCATTTATCCAGTCATAGCCACATATAGTGTCCGGTTGCAAGGGTTAATTTTATAAGCCAGGTTTTTTTGTTGTTTTTTTTAAAAACCCAGGCTATTGGATTGGCGAAAGCCGGCCGGGCGGGCGGGCGGCATCCACAATCAATGTTAAGTTTTCGTGTTTGAGTCCATTTCTTTGTTACTGTACCACCTAGGACCACCAAACTTTCACAACTTCATAATCAATGGGTGCCCACCACATATCACTATCCAACATGTTACCTTTTTTTGAACTTGACCCATTTTTTCCGCGCAGTCGACTTAGCCATTTTCAATGTTAACTTTTCGTGTTTTAATACAATGTTAACTTTTCGTGTTTAAGTCCATTTCTTTGGTACTGTACCACCTAGGACCACCCAACTTTCACAGCTTCATAACCAAGGGGTGCCCATACAACTATCCAACATGTGACCATTTTTAGCTCACCTGAGCAAAGCTCATGTGAGCTATTGTTATGGCAAAGTGTCCGTCGTCCGTCCGTGTCCGTCCGTCCGTGAACATTTTCAATCATCTTCTTCTCCCGAACTGCTGAGCCGATATTGGTTAAACTTCACAGGGATGATATATGGGTGATGCCATTTCAGATTTGTTAAAATGGAGGTCATCGACAATCCAAGATGGCCGCCATGGAAAAGTAGGTCAAATTCTTAAAAAATCTTCTTCTCACGAACCGCCAGGCCGATTTCGACGATACTTGGTATGAATGATCGATAGTTAGCGCTGTTTCAGATTTGTTCATATGGTGGCCCGTGGTACAAAAATGGGCGTCGCCCGAGGGGTCAAATAGGGGTCAAATTTTATTTTTAACCGAATATAGTCATGTAATATATCAAATCGAAGGTATTGATGAGACAATCACTCTGGAACATTTTTTGTCTAAATCATATGATTACGTCATCCAAGATGGCCACCGATAGTTCAAATGGTCATTCTTTTACTAAAGATTTCAAACGTCTTTTTCTTGTAAACTGCTTGGCCGATATTGGCCAAACTTAACTGTAATGGTCTGTGGTTGAAGCCTGTTCATTTTTGTTAAAATGGAGGTCATCACCAAATCCAAGATGGCCGCCGTTGAGAAGTAGGTCAAATTCTTAAAAAATCTTCTCACGAACCGCCAGGCCGATTTCGACGATACTGGGTATGAATGATCGATAGTTAGCGCTGTTTCAGATTTGTTCATATGGTGGCCCCTGGGTCAAAAATGGGCGTCGCCCGAGGGGTCAAAGATGGCCACTGATAGTTCAAAAGGTCATTCTTTTACTAAAGATTTCAAACGTCTTTTTCTTGTGAACTGCTTGGCCGATATTGGCCAAACTTAACGGTCTGTGGGTGAAGCCTGTTCATGTTTTGTCACGCCCGCTTGCGGAAAGCGCGATATAGTCGGCCGTTTGGCGTACGTACGTACGTACGTGTGTCCGGTTAAGGTTTTTGGTTAAGCTGTAAGGTTAAGTTTTTTGGTTAAAGTTTTTGGTTAAGTTCTTTGGTTAAAGTTTTTGGTTAAGTTCTTTGGTTAAGTTGTTTGGTTAAGTTTTTTGGTTAAAGTTTTTGGTTAATTTCTTTGGTTAAAGTTTTTGGTTAAGTTTTTTGTTTAAGTTTTTTGGTTAAAGTTTTTCGTTAAAGTTTTTCGTTATACTATATCTCTGCAACTGCTTTGCCCATTACCTTGAAACTTCATATGGGTGTTTATCATCATCTATATTTTCATTCTACCCCCTCCTGTGCGGCCCCTGTGCCCAATGTGAAGGTCAAATTACTTTGAAGTTTTTGGTTAAGTTCTTTGGTTAAAGTTTTTGGTTAAGTTTTTGGTTAAGTTTTTTGGTTAAGTTTTTTGGTTAAAGTTTTTGGTTAAGGTTTTTGGTTAAGTTTTTAGGTTAAAGTTTTTCGTTATTCTATATCTCTGCAACTGCTTTGCCCATTACCTTGAAACTTCACATGGTTGTTTATCATCATCTATATTTTCATTCTACCCCCCGTCCGTGCGACCCCTGTGCCCAATGTCAAGGTCAAATTACTTTGAAGTTTTTGGTTAAGTTTTTTGGTTAAAGTTTTTCGTTAAAGTTTTTCGTTATACTATATCTCTGCAACTGCTTTGCCCATTACCTTGAAACTTCACATGCATCATCTATATTTTCATTCTACCCCCCTTCCCTGTGCCCAATGTCAAGGTCAAATTACTTTGAAGTTTTTGGTTAAGTTTTTTGGTTAAAGTTTTTGGTTAAGTTCTTTGGTTAAAGTTTTTGGTTAAGTTTTTTGGTTAAGTTTTTTGGTTAATGTTTTCGTACTAGCTTTGCCCATTACCTTGAAACTTCACATGGGTGTTTATCATCATCTATATTTTCATTCTACCCCCCTCCCGTGCGGCCCCTGTGCCCAATGTGAAGGTCAAATTACTTTGAAGTTTTTGGTTAAGTTCTTTGGTTAAAGTTTTTGGTTAAGTTTTTGTCGCGCCCGCTTGCGGAAAGCGCGATATAGTCGGCCGTTTGGCGTACGTACGTGTGTCCGGTTAAAGTTTTTGGTTAAGGTGTTTGGTTAAGTTTTTTGGTTAAAGTTTTTGGTTAAGTTCTTTGGTTAAAGTTTTTGGTTAAGTTTTTTGGTTAAGTTGTTTGGTTAAAGTTTTTGGTTAAAGTTTTTGGTAAAGTTCTTTGGTTAAAGTTTTTGGTTAAGTTTTTTGGTTAAGTTTTTTGGTTAAAGTTTTTCGTTAAAGTTTTTCGTTATATTATATCTCTGCAACTGCTTTGCCCATTACCTTGAAACTTCACATGGGTGTTTATCATCATCTATATTTTCTTTCTACCCCCCTCCCGTGCGGCCCCTGTGCCCAATGTCAAGGTCAAATTACTTTGAAGTTTTTGGTTAAGTTTTTTGGTTAAAGTTTTTGCTTAAGTTTTTTGGTTAAAGTTTTTCGTTATACTACATCTCTGCAACTGCTTTGCCCATTACCTTGAAACTTCATATGGGTGTTTATCATCATCTATATTTTCATTCTACCGCCTCCTGTGCGGCCCCTGTGCCCAATGTCAAGGTCAAATTACTTTGAAATTTTTGGTTAAGTTTTTTGGTTAAAGTTTTTGGTTAAGTTTTGGTTAAGTTTTTTGGTTAAATTTTTTTGTTATGCTATATCTCTGCAACTGCTTTGCCCATTACCTTGAAATTCTTCACATGGGTGTTTATCATCAAAATCTATATTTTCATTCTACCCCCCTACCCGTGCGGCCCCTGTGCCCAATGTCAAGGTCAAATTACTTTGAAGTTTTTGGTTAAGTTTTTTGGTTAAAGTTTTTGGTTAAGTTTTTTGCTCAAGTTTTTTGGTTAAAGTTTTTCGTTATACTATATCTTTTTTTTTAGTGTCCATGCCTCGCCACAAGGCGCGACATGCAGGCCGCGGCCATCTAGTGTTAAAATGGAGGTCATCACCAAATCCAAGATGGCCGCTGTTGAGAAGTAGGTCAAATTGTCAAAAAATCTTCTCACAAACCTCCAGGCCGTTATCGACGAAACTTGGTAAGAATGATTGATATTTACCGCTGTTTCAGATTTGTTCATATGGTGGCCCCTGGGTCAAAAATGGGCGTGGCCCGAGGGGTCAAATTTTATTTTTGACCGAATATGGTCATTTTATATATCAAATCGAAGGTATAGCATTAAATCACATGCACATTCGCAATATATGTTAGATCAGAAGGTACCAACAAATTCTGTGGAACATTTGAAGTTGTAAGTGAAGAGTCTTTGTGAAATCAAGATGACCACTATGGAGGCTTTTAGGTGAGCGATACAGGCCCATTTGGGCCTCTTGTTTTTACCTTCACCTATTATTTCTACGTAATTTCATTTTCAACGTTATCTTTTTAACGTATGTCTGGTTAAAGTTTTTTGGTGAAAAGATTTTCGTTATACTATATCTCTGCAACTGCTTCGCCCATTGCCTTGAAACTTCACATGGGTGTTTATCATCATCCATATTTTCATTCTACCCCCCCAACCGTGAGGCCCCTGTGCCCAATGTCAAGGTCAAATTACTTTGAATTTTTTTGTTAAAGTTTTTTTGTGTACTATATCTCTGCAACTGCTTCACCCATTACCTTGATACTTCACATGGGTGTTTATCATCATTGTCGCGCCCGCTTGCGGAAAGCGCGATATAGTCGGCACTTTGGCATACGTCCGTCCGTCCGTACGTCCGTACGTCCGTACGTCCGTACGTCCGTGTGTCCGGTTAAAGTTTTTCCATCTACTATATCTATTTTTTTAGTGTCCATGCCTCGCCCCAACGCACGACATGCAGGCCACGGCCATCTAGTCCTCAAAAGTGGGTATAATTATGTTATCCAAGTGTCTATGCTTGGAAAAAACCTGGCCTTCGTGGCTTTGCCTCGTTTCTTGTCTTAACGATATATTTGAAATTAGCGCTAGACAAGCTAGGATATGTAACCCTTAGCAGTGCTCCAGATAAGCTGCGTATTTGCGTAAATACCCAATTAAAATTGCAAAAAAAAACAATTGAAATCAGAAGTAGCAAGTATCAAAAAGCAATTACAATTGTGTGGTTCATTTATCATGCTGCAGAAAACAATAAATAGACCACAAATATAGCATAGTTTTCTTATTTTTTCACATCTTGGTATTTGTGTAATTTTATTTTACCAAATTAAAATTTCGAAATACCCATGGAATTGCTTCAGAAATGATGGAGTGAAAATACTCAATTACTAATTCCTTATCTGGAGCCCTGCCTTAGTCATCTACTGTTCATTCATTTTGTATTTTTTCTCAATAAAAACCTACATTCATTTCCATTGCTTCATATTTCACACATGAACTTAGGTGTGATGTGTGTATCATGTCCCCGCAAATCAGACCTACCTTTAGATGGACGGACAGTACCAGCATATATGGACCCTGAAGGAGTCGTCCATCGACTGATTCTGTAATGGTCAGCGACAGGTCGGTTTTGCACAAACATGACCCACACATCTATCCGATTTCCCCGTGAATGGATCGCTGGTGTATACAAGCAGCCTGCCTACTGCGGCCTACCTGTTACCTGTATTTATAAGTGCAATGACGCGTATGACCCGTGAAGTCGACAGGTAGGTGATTCATGAGAATCGTCTCTTTGGGAGAAGATTCAAAGAATCACCAACCATGTCGAGTACCACAACAGTCATACCTGGCCAGAGCAGGCAGTTAGGATTATTTCTTAGCACAAGTGCATAGTATAGATATTTCGTGAGATTGATGAGAACCTGTGTGGATTTAGTTGACATTAGTCAATCAAGTTTTTGTAGTGTCGGCCATCTACAGTGGTTTGAGATTAAAGTTAAGTGTTAATTCTCGATAAGAGTGGGCAGACGCGTAGTACATGTGGGGGCGGGCATTCATGTGCTGACAGGCCACATTTCTAGTTATACCCCTGGCATTACGAATTGTGCCAAGGGGTATTTAGTTCTTGTCTATCTTGTCTTAAATGGTTGTTTAAAAGGTTAGGGGCGTGGCGTGGCGTGGCCTAACACAAAATATTCCATTGATTTATTTTGTAAGCTCCTAAATTCTATTGATGTTTAGCGGCTTTTTCTTTATTCTTCAAACAATGGAAATACCCCATAAACCCAAAATGTTGGTCTGTCCGTCCGTCCGAGCTTACAAATGGATACATATTGGCTAGGAGAACAATAGGTTATGTAATATTCTATTGTTCCGTGATTTTATGTGGCTAAAAATGGGTTTATGTGGCTACAGAACAATAGGGATGAACAAAGGAAAAGGTTAGGTTAGGTTAGTCACATAAGTATCCATTTGTAGGAACGTCCGTCCGTCCGGGCTAACATTGGGGGTTTAGGGGCTAGGGGGAGGAGCCTAAGACAATAGAATACAATAGATTTATTTTGTTAGCCCCTAAACCTATTGTAGTTTAGGGGCTATTCGTCCGTCCGTCCGTCCATCCATCTGTAACACAAAAACTTAACACATTTGATTTTGCAATAAAGGTTTGACGGTCACGATGTCTGCTAGGGATATCCATGAGCCCCTGCTCACTTTCTCTAGTTACTTTACAATTTATTATTTCTACGGAGCCCCACAGGGACATGGATTTTTGTTTATTAATTTCAGGGATTCCACTGGCGATCGCCACTTTGGCAATTTTTTTTTTTTTTAACAATTTGTTCCTTCAAATTAACCCACAAAATGACAATTCGTTCCCTCGATATAACAATTTGTTCCCATGATATAACAATTTGTTTCCGTGGGAACAAATTTATATTTCGTGGAAACGAATTGCTAAATTGAGGGAACTAATTGTTATTTCGTGGGAACGAATTAATAAAAAAAAAGGATTCTACATCACCTGTGTGGCTCCGTATATTTCAGATATTTAGGAAAATTTTGATAAGGCGGGCTAAGATATCAGTCAGGTTCTTGAGACATACTTTACCGCATTATTGACTGCTGTTTGTGTTGTGTACACACACAGTCCAGATTACATTGCCCGGTTGCGATATCCTAATTGACGAATTGCATGCACACAATCTGTCCACTCAAAACTTACCCGAGATAAAAAGCACAGTAACACATTTGTGGCTGTGACTGGAGCAATGGGGCTTTTGGAATTTGTGACTCCTGGTCAAGTGGCACACTCCTGTAGCCTTATAATGACTGTCTCGCTGCTCAGATGCCGATTTGATTGGTCGAAGTTAACACCATTGTGACGTTATTGACATCATTTCCCATAATTAGGCAACATGCGAGATAGGTGTAAACTACGGCCACTCTACAGAAACGGTGGTGTAATTCACCATTATATAGAGAATACCAGGCTAGTGTCTTCTGATATCAAGTTTATCAGGCAAGGTGAAGAAACGCGTAGGCTCGCCGAGGAATTCCTACCGTTTCTGAGCCGAACTTGAAATCAGAAAATAGCACGGTATTCTGTTTATCAGGTAACTTTTTGGCTACATAATGAGCAATTATGACGTTTTTGTTGAAAAGAACGTGGACTTTTTTCCGTGACGTCATTTCACTGATGTTATTCGTTAACGTCATGTGATGCTTTTCGACCAATGAAACGTTAGTTTTAAAGTTGTTGTCAACACAGCAATATGTAATAGTCAGTTCGTGTTCGGCCAATGTTACCTGGACCCGGTTACTCAAAGCTTCTGTTAGCTTAACAGACTGTTAAATCCTTAGCATTGCTAAGGATTTAACAGTCTGTTAAGCTAACAGGTTTTAAATCCTTAGCATTGCTAAGGATTTAACAGTCTGTTAAGCTAACAGGTTTTGAGCAACCGGGCCCTGATTAATTTGTGTAAACTACTGGTTGAAATGTAAGAAAGAATGTAAGAAATAATTACATTGACGGTATTTACTCATTTTATTATGTGTGTAAGTACAGTATCTAATATGGCACAAACTGGAACTTGTACAGCAGTATATGGAATAACGTTCTGGCTTCTAGGCTGATGGCCACATAAATGGAGCTAGCACGAGAGTTTTATTATGACATGTGTTAACTCTTTCACCCCTAAGTAACTGGAATGGATGTTGATACATGCTTTATAATCTATCGAAAATACAATGTTTTCAGGTGACGCATTTAATTAGTATAAATAATTAAAAAATGTCATCCCTCATTTGCATATGAAAATAGCCTGATACCACCGGGCGTCACTATCAGTAAAATAGCGGAATCGATACGTCGTGATTTTAAGCTGAATTGTGCATTTTGTGATACAAGCATGAAATTTGGTACAGTCGTAGATGAAATCATAATAAAGGATTTTAGCTATAGGGACATTCCAGATTCGTCACTTGACTCAAATGGCGGCCATTTTTAAAGATGGCTGCCGATAATATTACATGCCTGTAAGTGCATGGAATAAATTTGCCTGAATAATAATAATATAAGTATTTTTTTCTCTCAAAATATTTAACTTGTTCTATAATTGAATAACTGTACTATAAATATGAGTTACATGTTTCAAAAACAGCTAACATTTTAAAATGGCCGCCAAAATAGAATATATTTTAGTAGATTGTCAAATATTTGATGCACACGACACGGAGGTATAAACATATAAGTGTTTTTTTCTCTCACAACATTTAACATGTTCTATAATTGAATAATTATACTATCAATACGAGTTACATGTTTCAAAAATGGCCGCCAAAATAGCTCCAACAATCCTATATTTGTGAAAGTTTTCAAATATTTTATGCACGTGACATGGAATTATCGTCTCCTAATAGTTATGTTATTAGTGGAAGGGATTTGGAAAGATATATACTAATTCAGTACTACTGTGAATCGTTTACTTCCTGTTGTAATGAAGAAAACGTAAAATTACCTTACCAACTTAAAGCCTATATTAGCTTATAACCGGAATTTGATTTTGTCTATTCTGTTGGAAACTTGCCATATTCTCGACATTGTATTATACATGTACTACCAATGCATGGTTTGCCGTGTACCACATATTGCCAAACATACTGACTCATTAGTAGCCGATAGCATAATTATGGTCTGATTTGGAAATATTTGTTAGTCCGATATGCAACTGTCCAGTACCATATGTAGTATAACAATATAAATGTAATTAACAAAGAAAATACATTGTTCCATAGCTGCAGTATTTTTGACTTAAACATTCCCATTCACACCCTTCCGATTGAAACGATACATGCGTGTACGTCAAAACGATACATAAAACTATTTAAATGTAATGACACGATCTACCCACCATACCAAAATATCTTTCCTGCATGTGTCTGGCGAAAAAAATGCAAACAAGAAGTTGTCCGCTCTTTCACGTCTCTTTCACTTGTCGAATATACAGGCGCATAGAAATGTGCCCTTTGCATATCAGGAGGTACGTATAATAGATATATAGCTTAATTGGACATTACAGACGACGGAATGTGGCTGATGGTGATAACAGAACTAATACACTGTACTATTGTGTTGCAATAGGTAATTATATTATTGTTTTGTGAATGATAATGGCATTATAATAGATTTTTCAAAACAAATGTATTCGGTCTCGTCCAATTTCTTTCTACGGAAGGACATAACTTTGTGCTATTTTGACTTTCCTTCAAACAGCGTAATCTCGTTTATATGTAGCCGAGTATAACATAGTTTACAACATTAAATAACCATAAAATAAACAGTATAGTGAGTTAAGTGGGTTGCAGTGTCCACTAGATTTGTCAGTAAGCGAGGCTTACGGAATACCCCCGCGTGGGCCCAGGTACCCCTAAAATATGTAGAAATTTCCAAGTGTGTGGGCTTGTGACCTTGACTCTGGGCTTAGCAGGAGCTGCATGAACGTGAATTTGTCACAGGGTGGTAGAGGTCCATTGGAGCAATGCGTGTGTGAAATGTGATGCACATCCGAGCAAGAAAATAGAAGTTATAACCGATTTCTCTGATGTTAAGTTTTGTAAAGAGACTAACTATGTGACCTTGACCTCGAGATCAGCGGGACTTTGTCACAGCATGATAGTAGAGCCTTAGAGGAATGCATGCATGAAATATTAAGAATTTTCGATGAATGAAATAACAGATAATAGAAGTTATAACATATTTCTCTGATGTTAAGTTTTGTAAAGAGACTAACTATGTCACCTTGACCTTGGGATCAGCGTGGATTGAACGGTCGTAGATTTGTCACAGCATGATAGTACAACCTTAGAGGAATGCACGAGTGAAATATTAAGAATTGTCAATGAATGAAATAGAAGTTATAACTTATTTCTCTGATGTTAAGTTTTGTAAAGAGACCAAGTATGTGACCTTGACCTTGGGATCAGCGGGGGTTGGACGGTCATGGATTTGGCACAGCATGGCAGTAGAGCCTTACAAGAATGCATGTGTGAAATATTAAGCATTTTAGATGAAGGAAAAATAAGTTATAACAATATTTCTCCGATGTTAATTTTACGCACGCACGCACGCACGCACGCACGCACGCACGCACGCACGCACGCACGCACGCAATCCATTTTATGTAATTACTATATATATCCGGTGTTTGTATTGAATTTGGCAAAATAAATGCATCAACATCTCTCTAATAGATTCAGAATCAGTGATTTCATTGCAGCTTCTTGATTGTTTGTGTATAAGCAATACATAATGCACAAAATACACAGTGAGGTCGGTGGAGTTTTCGAAATGTCTTGAAATTAATTTGAAATTTGATGGTCATAAACTTGCTTTTCGTACGATTTGTAGTATCAAATCATCAGCTTATCACTTGACTGCATAATAATGGATATCAGGTGATGGTAATGCGATCCTCAAGAAAGACACACGGCGACAGTTATCACGCTATCACGCTACCACATCTGCCCGACGTCGTGTTTTGTCACAAAGTTAATGTTATAAGCGGCCTACTGCCCTCTTTGAAATATGTTGTCGCATACGAAATGTTAAATAATGTCGCTATTATTCCCCAAAATTATTTCAGACAGCAGCAAACAACAGGGAAACGCCAACACTTCTCACTCTGCCTTGTTTGAAAATTATTCATACGAAATTGCGTTACTTGGGCCGCAATCCAAAACATGACGTTACATTAGGAACTGCAACACGAGCCATAAACATTATTTCATACTTTGTCTTGGCCTAATGGGAGACACTTGACCAGGCTACGAGATATCCAAATTTGGTTGACATGCGATAAAAGATGACAAATCTGTAGGACTTGTCCGGGTATTTTATCAACACCTCTTGTATACGCCGTTGATAAAGACGTAATTTCACCGTCATTGATCTGAAACTTCATATAAGTTTTTGCCACGCGTCATAAAAATACCTCTAAAATGAAAAGTAAGTGGGATACATTGATAATTTTGGCGGCATATGGCTTTTAAAAGATGTACAATTCAGAATACGCGAAAAAGTAAAAACTTAAATTTTTGTCATTAAGCCCGGTTTTCGCACGGCGCGGCTCATATTTATTTCAATGGAAATATTTTGTTCTGATTTTCGGATCCCCCCCCCCCCCCAATTCAGCAGGTTGAATACTGGATCAAACTCGCCTTAAATAGCATTAGCTGTTGATAGGCCGTTAAACAGAAACAAACGAAAAAACGAACAAGAGAGGCAGACGTGTACGTATACGTGTAGCACCATCAAATACAGTTCCTGAAAACTGGCAAGAGTTTCTTCGGATTGATGAAACAAGATGGAACTATTTGCCTATCTGACAACATGTCTAGCCACGCTTGCAACTGACAAACAAGTAATTAGCACATACCCTACTGATGTCTTGCGCACACAGGCAAGAGAGGTGTCTGCTCTTGTACCCTGTACCCATGAGGAAGCTGATACCCGTATATTGCTTCATGTGGCAGATGCCGCGAAAGAAGGATATACACACATATCGATGCGTACTGTTGACACGGATATTTTCCTTTTGCCAGTAATACATCAGCCAGAATCTTGATATTGACTTGTGGGTATGATTTGGAACAGGAAAATTCGGCTCTTGTCCGCACATGGTATGGTAAGCGTATTGGGCCCAGATATGTGTGTTGCTTTACCGATGTCACTCATTTACGGGATGCGACACAGTGTCAATTATTGGCGGTAGGGGTAAGCGGACTGCTTGGGACGCTTGGAAGGCATATGGTGAAGTAACACCAGTTTGTTTTATACTTTGCCATCTGCACCAGAGTCCATACACGACTGGATTCAACCACTCAAATGTTTTGTAGTTTTGTTGTATGACCGGAAAAGCAGTCTTTATAGTGTCAATGAGGTGCGAAAGCAACTCTTTACTAAAAATAGTAGGACACTTGATAATATCCAACCTACAAAGACAGCGCTTATACAGCACACTAAAAGGGCGGTATGTCAAGTGGGTCACAGCTGGGGTCAAATGATGATTCCTGTCACGGTGCTTCCATCACCAAGCGATTGGGGTTGGCAAAAGGCAACGGTAATGACTCAACTCATCATTTCATAGTAAATCTGTAATTGATGGCATATTTTGTTGATTTCATGGATCAAATAATAGCACGTAAGTATATCATATATATGTACGGGATGTTTCATGTCAGTCACCCGTATTAAACATCATTCAGTGTTTACAAACTTGCCCATCAGTTTAACCTTGTAAAAACACTGAACACAATGATGAATGTAAAATCACATGTAATTTATGGTGGGTCGGGAAATGTTACAGTTTTCCTTACTACGATAGTAAAGACACGAATCACTGCTATGTTTTGTTTACTTTAAACAATATTTTATTTATTCAATACAAGTGATAAATGATACATGGTAACTAATGGGATTTGACCGCACAGTTTTGTTTGTATTCATCATTCCAAATACCATCTACATTTAATGTGTATTTTATTTATTCAATACAAGTGATAAATGATACATGGTAACTAATGGGATTTGACCGCACAGTTTTGTTTGTATTCATCATTCCAAATACCATCTACATTTAATGTGGTATACCGTAAGTGGTATATCACTATCAAATATGTGACATATAATTTAAACTTGAAAATATAAAACAAAATTGCTCCATTGTGGCGGCCATTTTTAAAATGGCCACCATTTTCAGATATGTAAATGATATTTATGGGAATGATATTCAAATCTATGATACTACATAAGTCGTGAGATAAAAAAAAGAATGATATTATTTTTATTTCAGTGACATGCCAGTTACCCACATCCGCATAATATTGCTGGCGGCCATTTTGGAAAATGGATGCCATTTTTGTTATGTGACAAATCTGAGATGTCCCTATAGCTAAAAGTAGTTAAAATAATGTTTCCTAACAGTATACCAAATTTCATGCTTGTATCACAAAATGCACAATTTTCGGACATATCGATTCCGCTAAAATACATATTACTAAATGATTGGGGATTTTCATTGTTATTTATTTAGTTGTTATATGAATATATACTCTAATGCACTCTATAAATATCACGCAATATTATTTCAATATGTATCCCTACGCCAGTAATAAAGGAGTGCATTAGAAATAGGTTAAACGCATTGTAATTTTGAAATTTGCGGCGTATATGAGAGAAAATGATAGGTCGGAAAACATGTTTAATGGCTCCGCTAGCACGTCGCCATTAAACAGATTTTCCGGCCCTATAATTTTTTGATATACGCCGCAAATTTGAAAATTACAATACAGTTAACCCTAATCTACTGTTGCAGTTGGTCCTGATTTTTGTTCAAGTCACAGCTCAAATACATATAGTTTTGTGTAATACATTTTGTAAATTGTGATTGCATTGGTTACATTTCCACGGTGATTGCAATGGCATTGGTTATATTGCCTTGGTTACATTTCAACGGTAATTGCATTGGTTACATTTCAATGGTAATTGCATTGGTTACATTGCAATGGTAATTGCATTGGTTACATTTCAATGGTAATTGCATTGGTTGCATGACAATGGTAATTTCATTGGTTACATTACACCGGTAATTGCATTGGTTACATTTCAATGGTAATTGCATTTGTGATTACATTTCAATGGTAATTGCCCTGGTGTAATTTCAATGGTAATTGCCTTGTTTACATTTCATCAGTAATTGTCTTGGTTACATTACACCGGTAATTGCATTGGTTACATTTCAACGGCAATTGCCTTGATTACATTTCAACGGTAATTGTCTTGGTTACATTACACCGGTAATTGCATTGGTGATTGCATTGGTTACATTTCAGTTCTAATTGCATTGGTTGTATTTCAATGGTAATTACCTTGGTTACATTACACCGGTAATTGCATTGGTTACATTCCAATGGTAATTGCATTTGTGATTACATTTCAATGGTAATTGCCTTGGTGTCATTTCAATGGTAATTGCCTTGTTTACATTTCAACAGTAATTGTCTTGGTTACATTACACCGGTAATTGCATTGGTTCCATTTCAACGGCAATTGCCTTGATTACATTTCAACGGTAATTGTCTTGGTTACATTACACCGGTAATTGCATTGGTGATTGCATTGGTTACATTTCAGTTCTAATTGCCTTGGTTGCATTTCAATGGTAATTACCTTGGTTACATTACACCGGTAATTGCCTTGGTTACTTTTCAACGGTAATTTTCTTGGTTACATTTTGATGGTAATTGCATTGGTTACATTTCAATTGTAATTGTCTTGGTTACATTTAAATGGTAATTGCATTGGTTACATTACACCGGTAATTGCATTGGTTACATTTCAATGGTAATTGCCCTGGTTGCATTTCAATGGTAATTACCTTGGTTACATTACACCGGTAATTGCATTGGCGATTGCATTGGTTTCATTTCAACGGTAATTGCCTTGGTTGCATTGCAATGGTAATTGCATTGGTCACATTTCATTTCAATGGTAATTGCATTGGTTACATTTCAACAGTGATTGCATTGGTTTCTTTTCAATGGTAATTGCATTGGTTACATTTCAATGGTAATTGCATTGGTTACATTTCAATGGTAATTGCATTGGTTACATTTCAATGGTGGTTGACAATGGTAATTGCATTGGTTACATTACAACGGTAATTACATTGGTTACATTTCAATGATAATTGCATTTGTGATTACATTTCAATGGTAATTGCCTTGGTGTCATTTCAATGGTAATTGCCTTGTTTACATTTCATCGGTATTTGTCTTGGTTACATTACACCGGTAATTGCATTGGTTACATTTCAACGACAATTGCCTTGATTACATTTCAACGGTAATTGTCTTGGTTACATTACACCGGTAATTGCATTGGTGATTGCCATTGGTTACATTTCAGTTGTAATTGCCTTGGTTGCATTTCAATGGTAGTTACCTTGGTTACATTACAACGGTAATTGCCTTGGTTACTTTTCAACGACAATTGCCTTGATTACATTTCAACGGTAATTGTCTTGGTTACATTACACCGGTAATTGCATTGGTGATTGCATTGGTTACATTTCAGTTGCAATTGCCTTGGTTGCATTTCAATGGTAATTACCTTGGTTACATTACAACGGTAATTGCCTTGGTTACTTTTCAACGGTAATTTCCTTGGTTACATTTTGATGGTAATTGCCCTGGTTGCATTTCAATGGTAATTACCTTGGTTACATTACACCGGTAATTGCATTGGCGATTGCATTGGTTTCATTTCAACGGTAATTGCCTTGGTTGCATTGCAATGGTAATTGCATTGGTCACATTTCATTTCAATGGTAATTGCATTGGTTACATTTCAACAGTGATTGCATTGGTTTCTTTTCAATGGTAATTGCATTGGTTACATTTCAATGGTAATTGCATTGGTTACATTTCAATGGTAATTGCATTGGTTACATTTCAATGGTGGTTGACAATGGTAATTGCATTGGTTACATTACAACGGTAATTACATTGGTTACATTTCAATGATAATTGCATTTGTGATTACATTTCAATGGTAATTGCCTTGGTGTCATTTCAATGGTAATTTGCCTTGTTTACATTTCATCGGTATTTGTCTTGGTTCATTACACCGGTAATTGCATTGGTTACATTTCAACGACAATTGCCTTGAATTACATTTCAACGGTAATTGTCTTGGTTACATTACACCGGTATTGCATTGGTGATTGCATTGGTTACATTTCAGTTGTAATTGCCTTGGTTGCATTTTCAATGGTAGTTACCTTGGTTACATTACACGGTAATTGCCTTGGTTACTTTTCAATTACGACAAATTGCCTTGATTACATTTCAACGGTAATGTCTTGGTTTACATTACAACCGGTAATTGCATTGGTGATTGCATTGGTTACATTTCAGTTGCAATTGCCTTGGTTGCATTTCAATGGTAATTACCTTGGTTACATTACAACGGTAATTACATTGGTTACATTTCAATGATAATTGCATTTGTGATTACATTTCAATGGTAATTGCCTTGGTGTCATTTCAATGGTAATTGCCTTGTTTACATTTCATCGGTATTTGTCTTGGTTACATTACACCGGTAATTGCATTGGTTACATTTCAACGACAATTGCCTTGATTACATTTCAACGGTAATTGTCTTGGTTACATTACACCGGTAATTGCATTGGTGATTGCATTGGTTACATTTCAGTTGTAATTGCCTTGGTTGCATTTCAATGGTAGTTACCTTGGTTACATTACAACGGTAATTGCCTTGGTTACTTTTCAACGACAATTGCCTTGATTACATTTCAACGGTAATTGTCTTGGTTACATTACACCGGTAATTGCATTGGTGATTGCATTGGTTACATTTCAGTTGCAATTGCCTTGGTTGCATTTCAATGGTAATTACCTTGGTTACATTACAACGGTAATTGCCTTGGTTACTTTTCAACGGTAATTTCCTTGGTTACATTTTGATGGTAATTGCGTTACATTTCAATTGTAATTGCCTTGGTTACATTTCAATGGTAATTGCATTGGTTACATTACACCGGTAATTGCATTGGTTACATTTCAATTTTAATTGCCTTGGTTGCATTTCAATGGTAATTACCTTGGTTAAATTACACCGGTAATTGCATTGGTGATTGCATTGGTTTCATTTCAACGGTAATTGCCTTGTTTATTCAATGGTAATTGATTGTCACATTTCATTTCAATGGTAATTGCATTGGTTACTTCTCAACGGTATTGCATTGGTTACATTTCAACAGTGATTGCATTGGTTTCTTTTTCAATGGTAATTACCATTGGTTAAATTACACCGGTAATTGCATGGTTAACTTCAATTTTAATTGCATTGGTGCATTCAATGTTAAATTACCTTGGTTTACATTACACCGGTAATTGCATTGGTGATTGCATTGGTTTCATTTCAACGGTAATTGCCTTGTTTACATTTCAATAGTAATTGTATTGGTCACATTTCATTTCAATGGTAATTGCATTGGTTACTTCTCAACGGTGATTGCATTGGTTACATTTCAACAGTGATTGCATTGGTTTCTTTTCAATGGTAATTGCATTGGTTACATTACACCGGTAATTGCATTGGTTACATTTCAATTTTAATTGCCTTGGTTGCATTTCAATGGTTAATTACCTTGGTTACATTACACCGGTAATTGCATTGGTGATTGCATTGGTTTCATTTCAACGGTAATTGCCTTGTTTACATTTCAATGGTAATTGTATTGGTCACATTTCATTTCAATGGTAATTGCATTGGTTACTTCTCAACGGTGATTGCATTGGTTACATTTCAACAGTGATTGCATTGGTTTCTTTTCAATGGCAATTGCATTGGTTACATTTCAATGGTAATTGCATTGGTTACATTTCAATGGTAATTTCATTGGTTACATGACAATGGTAATTGCATTGGTTACATTACACCGGTAATTGCATTGGTTACATTTCAATGGTAATTGCATTTGTGATTACATTTCAATGGTAATTGCCTTTGTGTCATTTCAATGGTAATTGCCTTGTTTACATTTCAACGGTCATTGTCTTGGTTACATTACACCGGTAATTGCATTGGTTACATTTCAACGGTAATTGCCTTGATTACATTTCAACGGTAATTGTCTTGGTTACATTACACCGGTAATTGCATTGGTGATTGCATTGGTTACATTTCAGTTGTAATTGCCTTGGTTGCATTTCAATGGTAATTACCTTGGTTACATTACAACGGTAATTGCCTTGGTTACTTTTCAACGGTAATTTCCTTGGTTACATTTTGATGGTAATTGCATTGGTTACATTTCAATTATAATTGCCTTGGTTACATTTCAATGGTAATTGCATTGGTTGCATTACACCGGTAATTGCATTGGTTACATTTCAATGGTAATTGCCTTGGTTGCATTTCAATGGTAATTACCTTGGTTACATTACACCGGTAATTGCATTGGTGATTGCATTGGTTTCATTTCAACGGTAATTGCCTTGGTTACATTTCAATGGTAATTGCATTGGTCACATTTCATTTCAATGGTAATTGCATTGGTTACTTCTCAACGGTGATTGCATTGGTTACATTTCAACAGTGATTGCATTTATGGTTGCATTGGTTACATTTCAATGGTGGTTGCTTTGGTTCCGCTGATGTATAGGTTACATCGTTATACAGGGGATCAAATCTCAATTGCACTGTAATCTGTTTATGAAAAGGACGCTTGGGATATTGCAGATTGTGATGGCACTGGTTACATTGCGGCTGAACACATACCTACGTACATTGCTGTACAATAGTGTCAAACTGTCATAACTGGACTTTCCGAAAATCACACTGCCTATCAGGTTCACTAATTGATCTTGTGATAATTAAACAGTTCGCAATGTCAGAGCAACCAAGTGTGTGATCTGTGTCTTCATCTAGAGCTTAGCTGTTGATAGGCTGTAAAACACCATTTAAATCAAAGCAATCATCTACAAAGCAACCAATTGTGTCTTGATCTACTGGACGTGCATGGTGTTTGGTTTGGAGAAGTTGTTGTATGGTGTCTAGCAGAATGTTCCTGTTTCTGCGTGTGACCTCCCGTGATTCACTGTATCAACCAGTGGCTCTTCTGCAGGTGGCAAACACGGCATTTCGTCCATGTAGTTGGACCCGTATTTGACCCGCAAGATTTCATCAGGATTGGCAGGTATATAGCAGTCTGAATACAGCCCATTGCCGCCTATTTTCCTCGGTGGAAGATACAGGTCGTATGGGAAATGTCTCGCGACTTCACGGAGAAAGTTCAGTTTTTCACTGATGGTGGACGATTCACATTTACGATACAGTCTCTGGTGATATATCTTGTATCTGTAGATGTCCGTTAATCTGGAATATAAAATTAAATAGATTTTTACCCATTGCAGTCTTGAGTATACGTGGTTTTGCTGATATTAAATGATACTATTTTTATACGCCCGTTTGAAAAGTTCTATGTATTCACCTTGTATGGGCGGGCTGGCAGTTTCAGAGCTTATCCACATAATAACTAGACTTCTACTTAACCGATCATAACCAAATGCGGTAGACATGTTTATCACGGCAAGACGAAGAAGCCTATTGATGTTCAAATTTTCCGAAGACATATCTTTACTTGACCGATCCTTATGATGAGTAGACGCACAAAGTTTATTTTGAATTTTTATTCGACCCCCTAATAACAAATTTAAACATTCACTTATTTCAGTGTATTATTACTTATTCACTTATTTATACTGTAATACAGTTGAGAATGTACTATGTTGAGCTGCAAAAAGCACACTGTCAACTATGTAAATTTTCTACTTTATTACAATATTTCCACTACTCAATTTGAAAATCGATGCATATTTTCACAGTACGTTTTTATCTTTGGCTCTTGTTACCTGGGAGTTGAATTGGGTTATTGCCCATTCTAAAAGTAGTAAGATTATTACTGATCCTACTGCTTTTGGGAGGGATCCAAGTGTGGCGAGGACTTGACATCAGATCAGGATTATTCCGATTTCAGGGCTGAATATATTATTTTTTTTATTGTAAATATTCAGTTCTGATTTTGTGATTTTCTCCCCATTTGTACATGTACTTGAACATATACATGTACTTGTACAGGTAATATATGGGATTTAGTACTAAACCCATTGACCCGGCTTTAAATGACCTTAGCTGTTGATAGGCCGTTAAAACCCCAACAAACAAAACACATTATTATTTCAATCACTCTCATTGGCCGAAACACGGCCACGTGAGTATCTACAAATTTCATGTAGACCTGAACTGTTTATTTACATGAATAAGCACTCTCGGACCGCGTGACCGGTCCGAGATGTGTTTATTCATGTAAACAAACCTATTGTTCACCTCCTTAGAGCGCATGCGTAAATCTCAACACATTTTTTTAAATAATTATTGAAATTGTGTGAAACCCAAAAAAGTGAACAAATTTTTTTTTCGGCCGGATGTTTTGAAAAAAATATTGGCCAGAAATATCTTCAAAAAGTGTCATAAAACAATATTGTCTTTTGAGTCGGTGTACAGGAGATTTACGGACCTTCGAAAACTGATGTTCACTTTTCTCAGGTCCGTAAATGTCATGTACACCTCCTCAAAAGACAATAATTGTATATTGCTGTGAGTATTTTGTACTCCCACTGTCGATAATTAATGCATATTCAGCTAAAATAAGTGCGTAAAATACGCCAATACGCCCCTTTTCTGGAGCTCTGCTAGACTCGTTTATCTCCCACAGATACAACCCTGCATTTAGCGCCCATATACTGGTATGCATGTCGTGTATTATATTAAATGCTCTTCTAAAATTAAATTTTGCGCTTGCACAGGGCTACAGATAAAGAATTAGTAATTGAGTATTTTCACTCCATCATATCTGAAGCAATTGGGTATTTCAATATTTTTATTGGGTAAAATAAAATCACACTACTGTTTACACATCAACAGACAGCAATTATTGAATAGTTTGCTTCGAAATGAAAACATGTCTTGGCATTTCATTAGAATTGTCTCCTTAGAATAATGAAATACCAAGATGTGTTTTCATGGAAAATAAGAACAATATGCTATATTTGTGGTCTGTTTATTGTTTTCTGTAGCATGATAAAGGTACCACAAATTTGTTATTGCTTTTTGATACTCGCTACTTCTGATTTCAATTGGGTTTTTGGCAATTTTAATTGGGTATTCTGATTTCGAGCATGAGAATGGTATACAAGCACAGGAAGCTTCATATGATATGTATACTGGGGCCATTTCACTGAACTTTGTAACACTAAGAAGGTGGTAAGCAGTGCTCCAGATAAGCTGCGTATTTGCGTAAATACCCAATTAAAATTGCCAAAAACCGAATTAGCGAGTATCAAAAAGGAATGAGAACAATTGTGGTACCTTTATCATGCTGCAGAAAACAATAAACAGACCACCAATATGGCAATTTTTTCTTATTTTTCCATGAAAACAAATCTTGGTATGTCAGTAGAATTGTCTCCAAGGAAACAATTCTAATGAAATGCCAAGATATGTTTTCATTTCGAAACAAACTACATGTATTCAATAATTGCTGTCTGTTGATGTGTAAATAGTAGTGTGATTAATTTTACCCAATTCAAATTTTGAAATACCCAATTGCTTCAGAAATGATGGAGTAACAATACTCAATTACTAATTCCTTATATGGAGCCCTGGGCATAGGCCCATGGTAATTTGTGTATGTCTTTATTCAAATCTATATGCTCTGTTGGTCATTAGGTGTATTTGGTTTTAATGTGTGGGTGTTTGTCACCTAAGGTCATAAAAATAACTACTTTGGTACTCGGATATCGCCGCGTCAGAAAAACCCTTGCGTGATGGAGAAATAAAATCATACTTGCCACATGATCAATAAAAAAACACTATCATGCAAAAAATATGTTGAATCCAATCATGTCTGTAGACAATCTGGTGATTTTTAACTGGTAATAGTAACTTTATAGAGCACATATGCATCTGGGGCCCGTTTCACTAAACATCGTACGACTAAAATGTTCGTAAGTGCACATTTAGAATCGTCTGGAAATTTCAATTGATGGATTTACATTTATTGAGCATAGGCTATGCAGCCTATGCTCAATAAATGTAAATCCAATAACTGTTTACAAGAAAACATTGTTAATGTGATATTTACGGACTTTCATAAGTTTGCACTTACAAACATTTTAGTCGTACAAAAGTTTAGTGAAACGGCCCCCTGGCGACTTGAAAACATTCAGAGATGAACAGCTTTAACAAACAAAAAAAGTTCTTAAAAAAAATACACACATTCTGCAAAACCCAGTTTCTGAGAACAAAAGTCTATCATGAAAATTATATGCTGACAACTCGTGTTACCAATTATAATATATATTTGATAGTGACTCGCGGTGGTATCCAGCTATTTACATATGCAAATGAGGCATGATATTTTTTTAATTATTTATACTAATTAAATGCGTCGCCTGAAAAAATAATATTTTCGGCAGATTATAAAGTATTATCATTGCACATCAAAAAAAAATACAGAGAATAAATATTAATGTTCATGATACCATTTTAAGGGAACAGTTATCATCAATATGTGAGGTAATTATTGGTGAATGAATGTATATTTTGCCAGAAAATGTCTCTGATGATGTCTTTGATATAAAGAACATTTTGTGCCTACTGTCAGTGGGCATGTACCTTTAAACCTTATGTTACCAGCTGCTACTTCTAACTGCATTTGGAGGACACATCTTTATTTAGTATTCTAATACTTTGTTACTTGAACTATTCTGCCGTGAAATTAATGGATCATCGATCATCGTCTCGTTTGTCAGCGCATGCCTTCATAAGGCTGTGTATAGGAAGCCAAGTGCCCGTTTCACTAAACTCGTTAGATAAAAATGTTTGTACGAATATTTTATTAAGCCTTAGACCGCTACTCGCAACAATTGTCGTCTGCTGTTGCTTTTATATCTTGCCTTATTTCTCAATAAAGACTTCTTTTTTTTTTACAGCACTTTTTTTGTCGTCTGCTGTTTATTTTATATTTTCCATTTTTATCAGCAAAAACATGCTTTGACAGCACTTAGAATCATTTCCAATGGAAATGATTCTGAAGTGCTGTCAAAGCATGTTGTGAATTATTCTAAAGTGCTGTCGAAACATGTTTTTGCTGATAAAAATGGAAAATATAAAATAAACAGCAGACGACAAAAAAAATAAGATAGTGGTGTAAGGGTTAAGAACTTAAGAGGTTAACTAACTTTTATCATGTGGCACCTACATGCACACGTCATTACATGTGAACGCATCCGCTAAAGATTTTCAAACATCGACTGCCAGAGTAAACATGGTAAATGTTATTCTAAAATGACTTTTTTGCATTTGCAAACTTAACCCTTTCAACAAACACCACAGGCCTGTATAGTGTGGTATTGGCAAAACGTGTAGACCCAGATGAGCCGACCCGTTTCGTCAGGATCTGCACTTTTTGCAAGTAATTTTCATATTTTTGAGAACAAAAACACCCCCTTTTCAGAAAAGGACTAGTCTGAAAATCATTTTGTGACGGTTGCATTAGTTGTAAAATTAACATATCAAAATCCATTCCTGTTACGTAGGGGTGACAGGGATTCCGCTGGGAAAATAAAAAAAATCGCCACTTCAAAAAAAACAAAACAATTGGCGATGAAAAATTACAATTTTCGAGAGAGAAAAAATGGGGGGAAAAAAATGTAATTTTTTATCGCCAATTGTTTATTTTGATCGCCAATTGCGAAAGTGGCGATCGCCAGCGGAACCCTGGTGAAAGGGTGAATTACGAAGTTTAGTGAAACGGGCCCCATATTTGGTGGCAATTGTCTCTTTTTGGAACATGAACACAAACTGTCAACCCGAAGACTGGTGCACACGAAAATTGTTGTCTGCTGTTGCTTTTATTTGCTTTCTTTCTCAATAAAAACATGGTCTGGCAGCAGTTCAGAATCATTTCCAATGATTCTCAAGTGCTGTCAAAACATGTTTTTTTTATGAGAAAACGGAAAATAGAAAATAAACGGTAGACGACAAAATTTAATTCAGCAGTTTAACTTATAAATTGAAATGTCTTCACAAAATATTGCCAAAATAATGTTGGCTCAGTAGCAATGTTTCTTTGTTGCATAAAATCAACTTTCCCTTTATATACACAGTATAACCCTTACACCGTTATCTTAATTTTTTGTCGTCTGTCGTTTATTTTCTATTTCCCATTTTTATCATCAAAAACATGCTTTGACAGCACTTTAGAATAATTAACAACATGGTTTGACAGCACTTTAGAATCATTTCCATTTGAAATTATTCTAAAATGCTGTCTAACCATGTTTTTATTGATAAATAAGGCAAGATATAAAAGCAACAGCAGTAGACATTTGTTGTGTGTAGCAGCCTGGTGTCCGAATATATAGCTTTATTACTGTACGTTCTTTCTGTTTACCTCTTATAATAATAAGGATTCCCTAGAACCTCCTGGACACGTGCTTTATCCTGGTACAGAATGCCAATATCATTATCCGTGTCGTGTTTTATGATCTGTTGCTCTCGCACCATCCCAAGCAAAGTGCCATCGTCCAGCCAGTATGTTATATTTTCATCGTTTAATTTCCTACAAACGTCCAGTAATTCCTTCTGCATCGCTTCATATCTAACCTGTGCCGTGCATGTCGGAGGCTGATATCCACCACTCGTTTTGTAGAAATGTCTAATCCTGTCCGCGTTAATTAATATACTGTACACGAGGTAAAATAATTGAATCAATGTAAGACCAATAATTATCTTACAATTATGACGTCCTTGCATTCTACACAAAACTCTTGTGATTTTGTCCTGTAATGTCCACTGCAGTGGCTATATTTGAATAGTCGTAGTTATTTATTGATTTTCAATAAATTGTCCTGGTCTAATAACAGTACTTTTACCTGACTGGTATCTAGGTGCCCGTCTGCAATTACAAAATCACTATTATTACATTTTTCCCAGTGTAAGATGATACAATCTTTCACGTCACTCCACTGTTTGTTTTTCAACATCGGCATGATGTTTTGGCAACGCATTACATTTGGCTCCGTAAAGTGCCAATTGCCACGTAAAGTGCCAATTGCCACGTGCTAACCGAGTCTGCTCAGTGCCTGCACTGTTTGCATTGTGCGAGAGTCGGTCACGGCCCTTTTTTGTATTCACATATCAAGAAATATTAAGTTGTCATGAATTGGGGTTTAACCAGAGGTCTTGAGGGATTAATCTTATCCCATTAGTAGTTTTCATATTTTTGGAGAACAAAAACACTCCCTTTTCATAATCTGAAAATCATGACGATTGGATCGGTTGAAACATTAATATATCAAAATCCATTCCAGTTACTTGTTGTGGTAAAATAATGCTTTCATCATTTCCATTGAACTGGTGTTTAAGACGCGCTGCTTCCCCATACAAGTCTATTCCCGAATAAAACTGCTTTCAATGAATCAATGTAATTTTATTTTCTCACCCATTCTAGGGCCTTTTTTTTTTAATAACTTGGTTTACTGATTTCTTTTTTAAAAATTTGGTGCGGGCGGGCGAAAAAAAAAATTAAAATAAAAATCGAGGAAAAATTAGGGTAGGAGATTAGCAAAAAATAAAATTCACGTTCTGCACAACATAGGAAATTTAGGACATACGGTATAACAAAATGTACTTAAAATGTAGGAATGCATGCTAACATTGTGACATAAATATCAATTAAACAATGTGATAATGTCTACTTCTGGTATCTTTATTCATATTCTGGTTAAGTACGGCGTTCGTCTCACGTCCATGGTGGGTGGTTGGTTGGGAGCAAGCGATGGGTAATTTAATGATCGACTTTCATCCTTACCGGAATGCTGACATTACATGGCTTGGCCCTCCTGTACATTGTTCACCCCCCTGCTACTTGACAGCTAAATCCTGTTATGCCCCATTAAAAAAGTAATAAGATTAGAGCTAATCATATTACTTTTGGGGTGAGCTAAGTGAATCTGGTGTGCCACAATGTGATCTAAGCATACGCTGGTTGCCACTTTTAGTCTAGGGCTAATTAGCAACGATCGGAATGTATGAATGCGCAGGCTGATCAGGACTACACATTGTGAGGCTATAATGATGTCTAATCAGGGCCTACGTTGGTTGCAACACCAAATACTATAAAGATCATACGGCAAGCTATGGCATATTGAAGAAACTACTGAACATTCTGCAACAACAGTAGATGCCAGTTTTCTCTTTGTACGGGTGATGATGCAGCTCAATTTGATTGATAATAACATTGTGATTTGGAGTTGAATTATTATTTGTATTGAATTGTTGAACATATATTCAAAATGAACCAACAAGGACCCACAAACACACAGAGGCATCATTAAGCAACAATTTTGCACTTTAATTTTGCACCACAAACGGCCAGCTCTACTGAAACGCTGCCTTTTTCGATGTGGAAATGAAAAAGTAATGGTCGCGAAAACCCATGACACGGCTCGTGTTCCGAACTTCCGGTTTGATTTGATTTATTTTTTATATAAATTAACGTTTTCGTCTTATCGCGTGGACATGTCAAGAAACGAATATTTAAAGGAATAAATTCACGTTCCTTCACGGGGTGGAAAAGAACTTTAAAGTTTTTAATTATCGTTTCTACTCGTATAAATGAAGGAAAAAAAGTGAAAGTGAATGGGTTTCACGTCCCAGCTAATGTCATATAGAGACGGGAACACAGTCTCGTCCGACAGACCAGTGGGATGAATATACTATGAAAGTATATGTTTGATGCATAGGGCGATGTTTTAACCCACAACCTCCAGATTGGAAGTCAGATGTTCTACCCCTAGGCCACAACCCATCCCTTATAAATGAAGGAAAGAAATGCCCATAACGAGCGACCATACATACTTAGAATAACAGCTGATGTAACGGCGGTAAACTGAAATGGTGTACGTGACAATTGACATTTACGTTCCAACAAGATTTTCACGGTGTGTAATCGATCGTATTTCCTCTCCACCCGACTCGAGAAACACAAATTAAATCGTTTATTTCTGAATATGTCAAACGTTTGCCCGGTCCAGCAGTTTCCCCATTGAATGACTATGGGCTAGGTTCGACATTTCATTCCATGTCACATCGCCGGTTTTCGCTGATAATACGGTCAACAATTAAAAATACGCACGGACACCCGGACGTCATTGTGATCACTATATATGTATCGCATTCCGCAAGCGGGCTCGACAATAATGCTATTATACGTACAAAATATAAATGGAGACTATTCTCATGTGTGTTAGGAGACTATTCTCATATGCTGTCAAAACATGTGTTAGTATTAAGAAAGCAATCAAATGTGACAAAAATCATCAATACATGTATGTTTTTTTTTTTTTATTTTTTTTTTTACAAAACATTAGAATCGTCGAAGGAGACGATTCTCGGGTGTTTCTAAACCTATTGTATTAAGAAATGAACAAATATGAAAAGAAA
The DNA here is from genome assembly GCA_029237695.1 of Conchocele bisecta. Classification (NCBI taxonomy): domain Eukaryota; kingdom Metazoa; phylum Mollusca; class Bivalvia; order Lucinida; family Thyasiridae; genus Conchocele; species Conchocele bisecta. The sequence goes on from CM055276.1 coordinate 22,575,328, forward strand.
ATTTGAATACATTGGTATTTGTTTACAAAACCATATTTTGACAAAATAGGAGAATCGTCTTTGGAGATGATTCTCATGTGCTGCCAAATCTTGCTTTATCAAGAGATCAAACACATATGAAAATGCACTATGTCAAGCTATTAATGGTAAATATCAATTTATTGGCGATGCATGCGATGACGTGAGCGACTACATAGCGTGGTTGAGATACGTTTGTTCCTGCCGAATTCTACAGTCACACTTTGCACGTGAAACTGGATTACCAACAGATGATTGTAAACACCATCAGGTGTGCACCTAGACCGAAAATGATATGTCGCAAGTGTGCTAGTTGTGGGGGGTGGGGTATGGGGGGGGTGTACGGCGGCATATGTTTTATACGCCCGTTTAAAACGGGAGTATTATTTATGTATCCACGCTGTATGTGCGGTGGACGACTCTCGGGCACAGCTTGTTCCGACAATAGTTAGGCCCATTGCATGTCAAGGGCAGCGACATTGTCTGGGGTTCAAGTTGGGAGGGGCGAACCGACAATTGACTTTAGATATAATTTTTAACTGTATCACATCGTAGGCATTGACACACCCAATGTTTTACCCTCCACTACGGTGTTCCATTTAGGCCATCGTAATATCGCTATCGAGTACATACTACGATATCACGATATTACATGTACAATACTACCATATGGCGATAGATTATTAAAAACTGCGTACGTACCTCAGAATTTGCTACTCGATCACACGGTGGAACGAACTAATACGTTGACACCAATTCCACTGCATGACAGTGGGGCAATCGTGTATAACAACATACGTCTCATTTGGCAATGCGCCGCTCTCCATTGTGCTGATGTGGAATAACTAGCATGGATATGGATGCGCCAGCGCGTTTTTGATTCTCGATCTCGAATGACTGTTGGAACTATGGTCTACACACACGCATTCTCAATTTCAACATGCATGCTTTTGACACATGTATGAGCAGAGCAAAACAAACCCGAATTTTCAGACAGAATAGAGTTGGAGCCAAACTTATTTTCAATAGCGGAAGGCGAGATCGCTAAAACGCGAGACAATTCCCATGTTTTGTTGTTGAGAAATATATAACATCCCTCCCCCCCCCCCCCCCCCCCCCCCTCCCCCCCCCCCCCCCTACTTATGGACCTGCCGTAACCTGTCGACTATCTGCTGAAGAACATCGAACATGTCGCTATTGTGTATTATTTTGAGTTGGCTGATCATATAATCAACGAATAATAACGGGACCGATACGATTTCTAAAGCATGACTATCTATTAATGAAACGTACATAAAGATAAGTGCTGAGTAGGCAGGAGCGAGCGAGGTTGATCCGTATCAATAAACGCTTTAATTAATAAAATGCGAGCACTAACTTCATACCGATCACGTAAGACGAAACGTCGCGGACCCGGAGACGAAAATATGGCGATGTCGATGCTTTTTCTTCAGATTTAGTGGTCGGCGGTGGATCGGCGCGAACGTGAGACGAAAAATTGACAAAGTCAATATTTTTTTATTTCCTTTTGCGGACTTTGTGGTCGGCGGCGGAAATTAAAAAAAAATAAAAATTGAGATGCCAATTTTAATTTTTTTCTAAATCGGCAAAATTAGGTGCGGCGGATCAGTAAACCAAGTAATTAAAAAAAAAAAGGCCTAGTGGAATGTGAGACATACATGTAGCGGTCACAATTCTGGTGTCGGTGTCCTCTACAATTTGAGACGTAAATTTGGACATAATAAATTTCCCATATCTCTTGATCCGTTAGTCGGATCATTACCAAACTTCATCAATAGCTTCCTCACATTGATAGCTATCCATCCAGTGTCATTCGGGTGACCTTGACCATAACCTTGTGGGACGTAAATTTTGTACGTAGCCAAATTTCCCATATCTCTTGATCTGTGAGTCGGATCATTAACAAATTTCATCAATAGCTTTCTCACATTGATGGCGATCCACCCACTGTCATTCGGTGACCTTGACCTCAACTTGGTGACCTTAACCTTTGTGTCAATAATTTTGTACATACGTCCAAATGTTGAATATCTCCTGATCATATACTTCATCAATAGTTTCCTCACATTGATAGCTATCCGCCCAGTGTCTCATTCGGGTGACCGTGACCTTGACCTTCATGTCAATAGTTTTGGACGTACATCAACGTTGAATATCTCTTGATCCGTTAGTCGGATCATAATTTTGGACTTCCTCATATTGTGACCTTGACCTTCGTGGTGATCGCGTGGGTAAGACACTCCCCGACGATCGCCTCATTATACTTTTTAGCCAGCTATTGGATTGGTGAAAGCCGGACGGGCGGCGTCCAAGGTTAAGTTTTCGTGTTTTGTCCATTTCCCTGTTACTGTTCGACCTGGAATCACTATACTTGCACAACTTCATAACCAACGCATACCACTATTCAACATGTGACCCTTTTTTTGACACAACCTATTTTTTTCCGCGTAATCGCCATTTTCAGTGTTAACTTTTCCCGTTTAGGTTTCATATCTCTGTTAATTTACCAGCTAGAACCACCATACTTGCACAACTTCATAACCAATGGGTGCCCGCCACATACCACTATCCAACATGTGACCTTTTTTACCGTGACCTATTTTTTCTGCGTAATTCACAGTCAATCAATCTTATTGCAGGCGTTTGACAAGCAGGGATTCCACGCTGGCACCCCGCCCCCGTTTAACCTCCAGCTGGCTACCGGCACACAGGCGGGTCCCCTAGCAGCGGGAGCCAATCCGTACGGGGCCGCCCCCTTCATGCCCATGATGCCCCACCAGCCCCATCAGCCTCACTCTCAGATGATGGGCACACAGCTGCACCATCCCCTACAGGTTAGTATGGTGTGGGCGGGGCAGACACAATAACTGCAGTTTTTGTACACTACTCCTAAAACATTTCAGTCAATCGATCTGAAACTGTACACACATCTTCTACACATATTGAAGATGTGCACCTTGGCGTTTTTATGCTGAAAAAATATTTTTAACAAAAATATCACCTTTTTAACTTGGCCATTTTTTCTACATTTTTCTATGCATTTCTATATAGGGTACAGTTTGTGTACACTACTCCTAAAACCTTTCAGTCAATTGATCTGAAACTATACACACGTCTTTTACACATATTACAGATGTGTTTTTATGCCGAAAAAATACCATTTTTGTCGCGCCCTTTGCGAACTGCGCGATATTGTCGGCACCGGGTTGAAGTTTTTTGTTAAAGTTTTTCGGTATACTATCAGAGCCTCGGCAATATTTTATATGCAATTCTATATAATTTCTACTTTACACATTTCTACCTAAATTAGTATCACCGAAGGTTTCTTGCCTAGGTGACGGCTTCACATTTCTGCATCTTCGCTGTCTGGCCCATCATCGACGGGCACACTTTAACATGGACATTAAAGGCCAATTAACCTGTCGGGTAGTTTTGCTCACATCGTCTTATGGAAACCGAAACAGTGATCACCAGGCTCCAGGTAAGGAATTAGTAACTGAGTATTGTCACTCCATCATTTCTGAAGCAATTGGGTATTTCAAAATTTTAATTGTGTAAAATAGAATCACACTACTGTTTACACATCAGCAGACCGCACTTATTGAATAGTTTGCTTATAAATGAAAACACATCTTGGTATTTCATTAGAATTGTCTCCAAGGAAATACCAAGATGTGTTTTCATGGAAAAATAAGAAAATATGCTATATTTGTGGTCTGTTTTCTGCAGCATGATAAAGATACCAGAAATTTTTCATTGCTTTTTGATACTCGCTACTTCTGATTTCAATTGGATTTTTGCCAATTTGAATTGGGTATTTATGCAAATACGCACCTTATCTGGAGCTCTGGATCACAATAACTTCTGTCAAACTTCCATCCCTTCTGTTCATCTTCCACAAACATATGTCCATCGATCTCCCACAGCTCCAGATAAGCTGCGTATTTGCGTAAATACCCAATTAAAATTGCCAAAAACCCAATTGAAAACAAAAGTAGCGAGTTTCAAAAAGCAATAACAAATTTGTGGTACCGTTATCATGCTACAGAAAACAATAAACAGACCACAAATATAGCATATTTTTTCTTATTTTCCATGAAAGCACATCTTGGTATTTAATTGTCTCCAAGGAGACAATTCTAATGAAATGCCAAGACATGTTTTCATTTCGAAGCAAACTATTCAATAATTGCTGTCTGTGGATGTGTAAACAATAGTGTGATTTTATTTTACCCAATTAAAATATTGAAATACCGAATTGCTTCAGATATGATGGAGTGAAAATACTCAATTACTAATCCGTTATCTGGAGCCTTATCTGTTGATAACAGGGATAATCCATGTACAGTGTAAGTGTAATTGTTTTACAACTTGACATGACCATAATACAGACCACCTGGGTTCTTATTATACAGTATGACACAAAAGGTGTGAGCAAAGGCTGACAATTAACAGCCTGTTGTCATAGTCTGATGGTTTATTAAAGTATATTAAAGTCTCATCAATGTACATGCAAATAAGTAGACATTAGTAGGCTTTTGGCTAATTTTAACGATTTTAGGTAATGTATCTCGTACGTACCATCGTGGCCCATTCTTGGCCCATTGATCCTTGGCCCATAGTCTGCACGTTAAATAAATGTCATAATAATAATGCAAATAAGTAATACAAATGCAAAGCATAAAACAACAGTACATTGTCAGTCATATAAGACTTGTAAGAGACTATGTGTATGCACATCATGCTAAGATCATTTATTCTCATTTCTTGATACCGAATATTAGTGTGGGAGAAGGTTGACGAGTAACTGCCTGTTGTCTAAACATAGTCTGATCATGATGAAGTTATCCTTGTGAATTGTATCTAGCAGACACTCAGATGCTTCCTGAAAAATGAAGAAGTAATTTACAAAAAAATAATACAACCAAAATATAAATGTCATGGTTGCCAAATATTCCACCTGATGAGTACCCACCCCTAGTTGGGAATGAAACAGATCTATACATTGTAATTAACCCCTATATCTAATTATTAAGTTGTTGATTGTTTAATTAACTATTACTGAGCTTAAAACTTAATTTAAATAACTTTAATTATCAAATAATAACATGAAATTCATATTTCCCGGTATTTCCCACTTTGGGGAGTATTTCCCGTATTTCCCGCCGGGAATTCCCGCCCCCGGTATTTCCCGGCCAACCCTGGGAGCCCTGAACATCAACATTTTGCATTAAAGTTTTTTCAACATTTTTTTACGTACCTTACATATTTATCTCTGCAACCACAAGTCATAATTGACTGGAAACTCTGTCTGCTAGTTTATTGCGTAAAACATGCTTTCTCGATGTAATAACACGGTATATTAACCCTTACTACGCTGAATTAATTTTTGTCGTCTGCTGGAACTGTTTTATTTTCAATATTTCTCGATAAAAACCTGGTTTGACAGCGCATGAGAATCGTCTCCACTGGAGACGATTCTCATGTGCTGCCAAAACAGGTTTTTCGTTTAGAATTAAGGCAAAAATTAAAAACAGCAGACGGCAATTTTCGTCTCCCGCGTAGTGAGGGTTAAAATCATAATACACTAGTGTGATAAATATGCAAATGAGACGGACAACAGAAAACACGCTAGGTGGTCATTACAGCTTTGACAAATTGGGCTGTTCTTCTACAATAAATAGAATCTAACTTTTGTGTTGATTTAATATGAAATTTTCTTCAACTCGTTGACTGATTTCATAAGAAACTCGACAGCCTCGTTTCTAATGAAATCCGTAAACTTGTTTAATAAATATATTAAATCATCACTCGTGTTCAGGGTTCCCACTGGTCCTTAAATTCCTGGAAAGTCGTGGAATTTGGAAAAATGGATTTCAGGCCTGGAAAGTCATGGAATTTGGATTCCAGTCCAATTATTGTTGTTGAGCAAAGTTCAGTGCAATTTTGTGATTTCGAGCCAAACGATTTGATGTGGTTTGGGCACCTGGCACCAAATCGGGATTTTGTAAATTCAGAACTGAAGTACTACATGAAACGGTGTCGAGTCTGAAATGCACTTGTGTTGGGGAGAGAAGTCCCCAACACAAGTGTATTCCAGGCTCGACACCGTTTCATCAGCAACATCCATGCAAATATGGGTCCTTGAATTTCGATAACAGGTCCTTGAAAGTCATGGAAAAGTCATGGAATTTGGTCTTCCCAAAAGAGTGGGAACCCTGCATGTAAGATCCTCTATTTATCGTCATCCCCGTTTTAGAATGGGTCTATTGTACATGTGTTCATGTAAAGTATTCGATTGTTGGCTGCCGAGACGTTCACCCTTTCAACATCACAGGCCTGTATAGTGGTATTGACAAAACGTGTAGATCCAGATGAGCCGGCTCGTCACAAGCCGTCTCATCAAGATCTGCATTTTTTGCAAGTGATATTGATATTTTTGCTTTTCATAAACGGAATAGTCAGTTCTGATTTTGGGATTTCCCCCACACCCCCCCTCCCCCCCCCCCACCCCCCCCCCCCCCCCTGATTTGTACTAAACCCATTGACCTGGTCTTAAATGACCTTAGCTGTTGAGATAGGCCGTTAAACCCCAACAAACAAACAAACCATTCCCTTTCACTTTGCACCTAAGCCAGCAATGACTCAATGAATTCTCTGTTTGGTTACAGGAGCTGGCGTAGAAAGCAGGAAGACGTTCCACTGGCCCGGACTGGACTAGGACACATTTGTCGTGCTGGTAAAACCATCTTTATGTTGCAGGACACGTCGTCATCGTCGACGCGCGGATCCCAGCAGGCCGGCTCCCACTCGCAGGGCAAGTCACTGGGAACCAAGTCGTACAGTGGTGGCGGCGGCGGCGGCTATTGGGGCTCCAACTAGGGCGTGGGACCAGACGTGTGCTTCGTTGCTCCATCTGTGGCCTCGTCTGACCCTCTCTCCCCTAAATGCCCAACATCCGCAGTGCCATGCTAATATTTGGCTTATTGCATTAATCGAAATCTTGAATATAATGCCAAATACTGTAGAACCAGATGAGACGGCTCGTTACGAGCCGGCTCATCTGGATCTGCAGTGTTTGAAGATGTTTGCTTTACAGTATGTGGGATTGAAAGGGTTAAACCAGTGTTGTTGATAATATAGTGATTTGTGGGTTACCCATGAGTTTTGGACTATTCCCAGGGATCACATGGTCTATTGTTTACACTTCCGTAATGGCAGGTCTCGAGTAAATCTTACTTTTCATCAATACGACTGCGGTTTCTTCCAGCCGAGTCCAATACCAAATTTAGCAGTATTCAGGCATGGGAAATTTCCGGATTAATCCGGAAATCCGTATTTGAGGTCCCAGGGACCACTTTTGTGAATCTTGTAAATCCGTTGAGAATGGCGATAAAAAATTACATTTTTCGGGGGGGAAAAAGAAACAAAAAATGATATATTTTTTTAAGTGGCGATTCTTTTATTTTCCCCAGCGGAATCCCAGTTATACATGTACTGACTTCTTGTTGCAAGTATTATTTTAAATTGAAATGGATTATGTTGCCAATTTTTCCTAATTATAGCAAATTTTTTCAGGGGAAAATGTGATCTATTTAATGCTAAATATACCTCGGAATGAAGCACAGAGCATCCAGAATTGAAGGAAAAAAAAAACCTAGCAAATCGCAGCGCAATCCGCTGCTGAAATAAATTTTCAGGATTGGGGATAGTGTTCCACTCCCATGCCTGAGTATTACTTGTGTAGTTAGTCGGAACATTCTACAGAGAAAAATTTGAATCTGACGAAATTGAACGTTGTTTAAACTTCGTCCGAATCTATATTTCTCTGCAGACGAAATTGAACGTTGTTCAAACTTAGTCCAATTCAAATTTCTCTGCAGAATGTTCAGACTAACTACATAAATAATGTTGCTAAATTTGGTATTGGCGGATTCGTAGTGTTAACGGCTGGAACTTGGTCATCATTAAAAGGAAGAAATTGCAGTCGTATTGATGAAAAATAAGATTTACCCGAGACCTGCCATTACGGACTTCATGGGCGCATGCCCATGAAGTCCGTAATGGCAGGTCTCGGGTAAATCTTATTTAACAATAGACTGTGTGATCCCATACCCTGTTCCTGAAGTACTGATATCGTATTTACTCTAATTATAAATGCCTGGAGGGTGTGGAACATTTCTTATGTTGTTCATGCTTTATAATGGCACCCCAGTGCTCGCAATGTTGCAGGGATTCCGCTGGCGATCGCCACTTTCGCAATTGGCGATAAAAAATTACAATTTTCGAAATAAAAACGCCACTTCAAAAAAAAAAAATTACATTCCCCAGCGGAATCCCTGATGTTGGTATTTGATATTACGGTGCCTTAGGAAAATAAAAAATTTACTGAAAATATGGGACATACAGAATAAATACGGTGAATGTAAATGGGCTACCGGCTTAGCAAAGGGACCTTACTACGAACTGTACAGATCGTCTCGTCTCACTCACTAGAATATTTTTATTTGAATCTATGCGACTGCGGCAAACGGTGAATACCCGCCGATTTTGGGCCACACTGGTCGCAAACGTCGTAAGGTACCTTTTCACATATGGTGGCCCATTTACATATTGTCGAGTGTTGAAAAACTTCATTTTGCATAATGTGATGGCGCAGTACATTCTTGAAATTAGAGATAAAAACGACTCGCATTATGTTGTCAGAGTTTAAGGTACATACCCACTCAGTCGGCACATAAATGTTATTTATATCAGAGACATCATTAAAGACATTTTCTTGCAAAATAAACATCCATTCAACATTACCCCACCTAAATTTCCACACTGATATCAGGAGCGATAACCGTGTTTCCTTAAAATTACTATTTAAAGTCTCTGTAATTATTTTGTTCAGGTGACACATTCAATTAATATTTATAATTAAAAACTATCATGCCTTAGTTGCATATGAAAATAGCCTGATACCACCGCGAGTCACTATCATTAAAATAAATATTACTAAATGATTATATCTGTATAGCGGACGGGCACTTGCAATTTTTTGTGTGGGTAACCTTTACGTTCAAGGCTTTCATTTCTCAGAAAAGAGGGATTTTTTGTAAAAATAATAATGTAAACCATCTAGATACATATCTCGTACAGCATTTGCATATATTGGGAGTTTGACCTGGGTTAAATCGAAATAAGCTGCACTTTGTTTTGGCCGCGGTGTTATCTGTAGATATTAAATGCAGACTTCAATGTCTACATTAACCCTTTCAATGCTGAATTAAAATTTGTCGTTGCTGTTTATTTTTTATATTCCAATTTTTCTCATGAAAACCATGTTTTGACAACACTTTAGAATCATTTCCACTGGAAATGATTCTAAAGTGTCGTCAAACCATGTTTTTATGGGGAAAAGACCAAACATAAATCGACAGCAGACGAAAATTTACATGTCCGGCGTTCCAAGGGTTGACGCTTAATGCTATATGTGAACAATCCTGTTGCATTGTGGATTAGATTGAAGTTTCTAAAACACAAGCTAGTGTTACTCGACTAGAAAAAGTATTTGAGCCATGCGATTGTGTACCTAAGAACATGTGCGATTTTTCATGAAATATATTTAATACAGAAAATGTGATATTTTATGTAAATGACGTCGAAACATGACGAAATGTTCATATCTAAATGTGGAATACTTTATACTATTCTGCATTTGTTTAATATTAATTTTGTCATCTTTCGACGTCATTTACGGAAATTAATTGTAAATTTTGTATATATCTTTCATGAGATATCGCACATGTTCTTCGGTACCGTACAAAGCTACTGTAGACCAAGATCAGCCCGTATGATGTTGATCTGGGTCTACAATAGTTCCAGATATCTGTTTATTCCATGTCGCTATAAAGTTTCACCGACACAATTGCGGGTCTCCAAGCTTAAAGGTCGCGCTAAACGTTTTGTGATCTACGATTGTGTTGGTGATGCTTGCAGCGACGAGTGGGAATTGTGTAGAAGATCAGTCTCCAGATAAGGAATTAGTAATTGAGTATTTTCACTCCCATCATATCTGAAGCAATTGGGTATTTCAATATTTTAATTGGGTAAAATAAAATCACACTACTGTTTAAACAACAGACAGCATTTATTGAATAGTTTGCTTCGAAATGAAAACATGTCTTGGCATTTCATTAGAATTGTCTTCTTGGAGACAATTCTAATGAAATACCAAGATGTGTTTTCATGAAAAATAAGGAAAAATTGCTATATTTGTGGTCTGTGTACTCACTACTTCTGATTTCAATTGGGTTTTTGGCAATTTTAATTGGGTATTCACGCAAATACACAGCTTATCTGGAGCTCTGGAAGATCGATGGACATATGTTTGCGGAAGATGAACAGAAGATTCTAAAGGTGTTTGTTATAGAAATACCGCGAATCACGGATGATAAATCTTGTACGCATAATGCTCATCACATTGCATTCTCTGGACTGTTTGTGGTTGAGTAAACTGGTATTTGTTTTGTTTTCTTGTAAAGTTTGTCGTGTCCACATGTGGAAGAAGCGGGGCTAAGCAGAGCTCCAGTTAAGGTGCGTAATTTGACCAACTTGGGGTGAAATTTTGTTATTTCTTCATTGAAAATGGCAAGTTGGGAGTGCTTTAGAATCGTCTCATTGAGCTGATTCTAAAGCACTCCCAACTTGTCATTTTTGATGGAGAAATAAGAAATTTACCTCCAAATTACGCACCTGAACTGGAGCTCTGGGTTGATCATTATGGACTTGGCCCCTTCTTCCACTGGCACCTTCAATTCGTGGTTAGAACATCTACTTTCATGTGAAAACGAGAGTATAGTTTGAAACTTGCATGTGGATTCTGGGTTGGCAACGTTACTTGTAAGTCAAGTAACCCGTGTTTGAGTGACGGGGGGCTTCCGTAAGTTGCGTCCAAAATGGCAACTTGTGCAACACGATGTGTCATTATTTGGCAAAGACGAGTATCTTTGCTCTAAACTGGGCGTCTTTGGCCGGTAACGTAGAACATGCGTTGTTGATAGATTTCTGATGCGAGAAATAATGGCGGCCCATTGATGATTGGCTGGTACATCAATGTTACGGAGGCCCCAATTGTATTATATTTGTACATATTCTACGTTGGCCGACACAAGGCACTTCACGATCTTCGGGGTCCATGTACTCGTGATCTTCATGTTGTCTTGAATAACTGTGTTGTTGTAATTACGGATATTTTACTCTGGACATAATTGACACTGAATGTCGATCAGTGTAGAGCCTGATCTGATTTGGGTCTACACTGGTTGCAGTGGATTTTATCCGAGTGTGACCCGAATGTCATAAGGTACCTTTTGTCGGCCGGTGGCTTGTGCTAGCGTACAGGAAAATAACATCACGGTGTTGGCAAACATCATCAACCCTGATCACCATGGACATATTGATAGCCTGAAGTGGCTCCACATCACGTGTAATGCATATCGATCAGTCTACAAAATTATAGTAATCTTTCCGCAATAATACAATATGTTCAACAATTCTCCAAAAACCAGGATGCCACTAAGCGTTCAGTAGAAACTAATTCCTTGATGAAGGCCTTGTGTCGGAAAAGTGGGTTCCTGTTTTTTGCAGAATTGTTGTACAAAATTATATTTCTTGTTCTGTATGAATATTTTCAGGGCGGGGGGGGGGGGGTGGGGGGTCTGATCAGGATCTGCACAGTTCGCCTTTCCATCAAGGAAATGCCCGCCATAGTACTAACAAGCACTATAGATGGTTATCAGGCTACATGAGTGTGAAAGATCTTTTGGACTGACCGTAATGTGTAAAACTATATATTTGTATACAAGTGATGACACGTGATAGATTTGTATATAAGTGATGTACACACCTAGTTTCATGCATAGTGACACAGGCATGATAGTTGTGTGTATAAAGTGATTCTGCTGTGCCAGTGTGTGGATAACGTTGTGTATGGTAGCATCTTTTTGGTATTGTGTAAAGTAACCTTTCATCAAGGGAGGTAATTCTGCTTGTTCCGTAATTTGCTATTTGAAATATACAAATTTCTACTAACCATTTGATGTATTTAAGAAAGTATATACTTAAACACAAGTGTCTCGGGTGTGTCGGTGGTCTATGTGAAGCATTGGTATGCAACAATTACGGAAGAAGTGTAATTACATGTATTTCTCATTCAAAAAGACACTACCGTCGCGTACGTACGCGGGCCGGCTGTGTTTTCCTGCCTGCTAGCCATGTTGTAGTGTAGTGCAGTGCGACTATCGGCCGTGTAGGTATCGTATCTGCTTTCTTTATTACAGTTGAGTGTGTCGGCATGGTGCACTTGTCATCTATAGTTGTCGTGTTTATTGTGTAGTCTTGTTTGTTTCATCTGTGTCTCTGTGAGATCAGACTGAATATACATTGTACATACGGGGCCCCCTGGCCGAGAAACGGGACGTTGCAACATTTACAGCAATTGAAGATAGTGGTTATCCGTGTGGGATTCGAATCTAATCGTTCCGCCGACTACATACGTCGGCGTACTGAATGACGGCCAGTGTTGACCCTTATCAGACTGCGCAAATGCGCAGGCTGATCTGAGTCTTCGCTGGTCGTAAACGTCCACTGTCCGAGCCAGCAACCCAGAGCATTGGTTGTAAAATATTCTCATTTTTCTTAGCAAAAAAAATACTTTTGGTAGCAACTGAAAATCGTCTCCCAATGAAGATGCTTCTCATGTGCGGTCAAAACATGTTTTTGTCCAGATAATTGGAAAACATGAGAGCACAGATTTTAATGCACAGTTAATGAATTGAAGCGTGTACCAGGGAAATATTGCCATCTGAGAATATCGCGTGTATAGAACATATAATTCCATGTACGGAAAGAGAAAAAAAAAGAAAATATTTTACCCAAGATTCCATTTACCAATTCTACGAAGCATGTAATAACATTATCACACTGATGTAGTCGTTTTTGTCGCGCCTGCTTGTAGCCGCTGCTTTTTCCGTCGTCGTCGTCCAAAATGTCAAAAACTTTGTACAAACTTCGTCATCATGCTATAACTTTAATATTACTTTACGGATTTCTTCAATATTTGGACACTTGATACATGTAATGATTAGGAACACACTCCTGCCGCCATTTTAAACGTGCACTTCTCGACGGTTTTTGTGATGCTTACTTTAGCACATGCCCATAATCATGTTGCGGTCAAATGCCTCGGCAGACGCGACGCCCTTCCGTGGCGGAATTCTTTTATTCCCTAATAATGATGGCCGATGTTTTCATCACCATACATCCAAGTATTATTCATGTATTTGTACGGGAGATTTTCCGTACAAAGCCGGAACAAACCGGTTTACGAGTTCGGGTGACATGTACAATGTAGATTCACGTCTCGTCATAAATTTAGCCGAGCGCTTCGTAACAGATTATCAAAACGCATGATTATTATTATTAAAAGTATAGTTTTGTATTCTTTCTTGAAATTGTTAAGCTCTATTGTGGTATAATGATGTTGTAAATACAGTTTTTCGTGTTCTGGTACCTGTAAATATGAATGTATATGTACACGTTGTATGTAAACGAAGCCGTAACACGGTGCTCGAAAGATTAATAGTCGATTTATAGTACAAAATGTACCCATCTGTTATTAAAGTCATTTAGAATATACGGAGTGGCGTCAGAAATTGGAATATTTAACCTTTGTTTATATGAAACTGCTTAATAATGTATGTAGAAACATGTAGCGATTGAAATGCCGTTGATTTAAATACAGATTTTATATAATGAAGATTGTAATTTTGCATCACATAGAGAAAAATGTACTACTTGGATGAAACTATTGGTGTAGCTATTGTATGTAGTATTTCAATGCCATAAAATTTCATGATGTGCTTTTGGTTTGTTTGACTTATTTTATCCTAACTACCTTAAGTATAAAGCGATGTAAATGGTGCTGAAAATGTTAACGGGCATACTGTAGATTCTGATCAACATCTGATCCCCCATCACACATCTGACGTGGGTGGCAGGTGGGATGACGGTTGAATCTGGTTACCGTATACCCTTTATGGGAGTAATATGAATATTTGTAGTCGTATTACTTTCAGGGGAAGAGGCCAATTGGCTTTGGTGTGGTATAGACCTGGCACCAGGTCGTGTTCTTATAATTTGAGGGCCGTCTCGGGTACGTCTGTCATTCTTGTATGTGAGAGTTGAATCTGGTTATACCCCTTATTCCTAATCGTATTACTTTTAGGTGAGGGGCCAAGTGACTGGGTTCATTTTAAAAAAAATAGCCTGTTGGCTCACAAGTGATCGGTCAAGTAGAACTTCGAGTTGATGTGTGGACAAGGATACAAAGTGTGAACATTAAAAATGGCTGCCAGGGGCAGATAAGTCTTCGGAGATTTTTGAAAATGAATAGGGTTCTTCATCCTGCCGTGACTTGTGGGTTTTGTGACCAGTGTAGATGCAATGCACAGGCTGATCAGTAGCCTATTTCACCGACATTGCAAAGTATACTTTGAGGGAGAAATTTTCAATTTTAGGATAAATCTATTAATTTGTATTAAACTAAATTTATTACATTTGGCTGTGACAATGAAATATATGCAGTCGTTAGTTCTATATGAAATAATGCATTTCAGGAAAAAATAAATGATTACTCCCTCAAAGTATGCTTTGCTAGAAAAGTATACTTTGCAATTTTGGTGAAATCGGCTACTGGATCTGTACTGTTTGTCATTCCATCAATGCAACACCGGTAGTGCTTCTAACAGGCAATATACCGTAGATGGTTATCAAGCTACAGGAGTGTGCTACAATTCAACTCTACTCATTGTAACATGATTTTCGATATAACCTGTTATGTTACGGCTCCCAAATACTTGGCTTCAATATTTCGCCTCTGATATGTGAGCAACCGAAGTGCATACCCAAACCTGTTGCATGTAGGTCAAAATTTAGTAAACTCTATATTTTATACCTTTAAACAAATAATCCTAGAACTAGTAAATTGTCGAAAATAAAAGAACAGGGAAAACATTTTCCCAAGGAAGTCATCTTTTCTCTTGTTGTTCAACATTCAACATAACGAAATGTAGCTTTCACATTCACATAATAAATGTCAGATAAACACCTTGATACAGTAAACTAACCAATTACTGCATGTATATGTTCTTTATTAATAATTCATTGATACAGCTTTGACAGTTTTATATCGCTAACATATCGATCACGCCGGATAACCGATTGCAAAAATCACTCTTCCATTTGTTACATTAAAGAGATTGGGTTAAATTGCTACCCTATCGAGTGGTATGGAGCTGGGTAGCAATTTTGTTTCTACCAAATACTCCGTTATACTATTTGTCCATTACATTTAGTGTAGAAAGATAATTCACTTATAACACAATGGCTTTGCATGGACGCCAACCATAATGCTATAATGGGGTTGAGGTACTTGATCAGGAGCTACACTTGTCACAAATCCCATATGCCCCAATTCTCTGTATAGGGATATTTTACATAAAATGGGTTAATTAAGCCTCGTTCCCATCAGGCCGCAGTCAGTAACATGTAAGCGAATAATGAGACGACCAGGTTGTCGATATGGGATGTAAACGCCTCCAGAAGAGATATGAGGATGACAGCGTACATCATGTAGGGCGACAGCAGATCATGCATACCTACAATGTAAAGTAGTGCGCTAGTCGTGGCGAAATTTGTCGGGCAAGGCTAGGAAATGCATAGGAATTCCTAAGCTTTCCGAGCCGTGCCTGATAAAAGTTCGAATGAATGGGTCCATGCAACGGCAAAGGTAAACAGTAGACGACAAAAAAACTTAAGATAGCGGTGTAAACCCTTACACCGCTATCTTAGTTTTTTGTCGTCTGCTGTTTATTTTCCATTTTTATCATCAAAAACATGCTTTGACAGCACAGAGCATGCACAGAATGCTTTATATTAATTACAGTCCTTGTCACTCCAGACAGTGGTTGTCAGAATTCAGGCAAAGTATCGGTATCAACAAAATATGGAGAGGAGATATGTGACTATGACTGGAGAAATGGGGCTTATGGATTTGTGACCAGTGTAGATCCAGATCAGCCTGTGCATCCGCACAGTCTGATCAGGATCTGCACTTTTCGTTATTCCATCAATGAAGCACCCATCATGCTTATAACAAGCAATACTGACCGTTATCAGGCTGTTCACGAGTGTGCGATTTGATCAGGAGCTACACTGGTGACAAATCTCGTAAACCCATTTCTCCAGTCTGTGTCACAGCCACATATGAGACGAGCCATGTGTACCTATGAAATTGCTGTATCTCGTGGCTAAAGATTACAACATTTTCTGTAAATGACGTCGGAAGTTGACGAAATGTTCGGAGCAAATCCGCATTTGCTTGTGAGATTTTTCATGTCTCACATCTTCTAAATCACACGGCTCGTCTCATTTGTTAGACGATATTCCCCGTCCCCCCCACCCCGCCCCCGAGTCGAGTCTCTATGTACAGTGTAATAGTATACCCACCTGTATGTAGCATCTGTAGGAAATATATCACAATTAACTGGGAAGTAATGGCAGCCAGGGTCCCCTCCACTGTTTTACTAGACCCTGTAATGACAACACACTCGGTATACAATGTCTGATTATATAAGAACATGACTGCGTAAATTAACGGTAAGGGTTCCTTCTTGTAGGAATCACGATTTGCCTGGTTTGGCCCTCGGGTACGTTTTTATCTTTGGCGATTTTGTTACCTGGGAATTGAATTGGGTTATTGCCCATTATAAAAGTAGTAGGAGTATTACTGATCCTACTGCTTTTAGGAGGGGGCCCAAGTGATTCTGGTGTGGCGAGGACCTGGCATCAGATCAAGATTATTATTCTGATTTCAGGGCTGAATATGTAGGTTTTTTTTATTGTAAATATTCAGTTCTGATTTTGGGATTTTCCCCCATTTGTAAATGTACTTGAACATGTACATGATCTTGTACAGGTAATATATGGGATTTAGTACTAAACCCATTGAACCAGCCTAAAAAACACCTTAGCTGTTAAACCCCAACAAACAAACTGATTATATAATGTTTTATATACCAGTTGATTGACTATTAACTGGCTAACTGTTGCTATAACAACAAGGACATTGGTATCACTAAGCTAATCTCCTCTGACACTAGCAGCCTTGATAATAAATGGAAAAGACTTGCCTTACAAACAAGGTGAACACAAGTCCTCAGTGACTGATCTTGGGCGGTAGGACGTGGGTCATATGCAAAACAAAGCACCATCCCGAGGCACACATTGTGGCCAAATATCAAAATGTGAAGCGGAATGTGAATGTGAAGTTATTGAAAAATTAAATGTTACTAACGTACGCACATACGCACACACGTACGTACATGAACTAACGCTATATCCCCTCTTGCCTATCGGCGAGGGGATAATAAATGCATACAGATGCTTTAATAACTGAAGAGGGTTGTATGTTCATTTAATGGCAAGGTCATTATATTCAGATGGCCTAAACAAATGAGGTAATGTGAATAGCATATGGCGACCAGGGGGCCGTTTCACTAAACTTTGTTCGACTAAAATGGTCGTAAGTGCAAAATCTGGCAATTTTAATTGATGGATTTACATTTATTGAACATAGGCTGCATATGCTCCATAAATGTAAATCCAATAATTCTTTACAAGAAAACATTGTGAATGTGAAATTTACAGACTCGTAAATTTGTACTAATACGAACATTTTAGTCGTACAAAGTTTAGTGAAACGGCCCCAAGATATAGAATATACGAGTATTAGAATGATAGACAGCAAAATAAGTAGGTAAATATGATTGGAATAGGATCAGAATAGATGCGAAAAGGTACATTACAACATCTGCGACCAGCGTAGTCCCAGATCAGCCTGCGCATCCGCGCAGTCTGATCAGGGCCTACAATGGTCACCATTTAGTTCTGACCAAGAAAACAAGTTAAATTTTGAAAATCGGCCAACTATTTCTGAATTTAGAAAAATCTTAAAATGAAGATGTCTATGGGGGTTTAACATGGGAAAATTATTTTGCCGTGATAAAATTAATACTCGACCGAATTTCACAAAAGAAAAAGAAGGTTCATTGTTAAATTTTGCTAAAATGTTGCTAAAATTTAATATTACCTATACTATTGTTTTGCATTATCAATATTGCAGGTTTAAGAAATGGACAATATGCCGTTTTCTCAACCGGTGGCCGATATTCGGATAGAAGGCCGCCTACCTGGCCAGTGATGTTTCCCTATTGCACGCCCGACCACAGATGCAGCCGTGTCCCCCACCCCCAGGGATAGTATCCCTGCATACAGGCTGATGTTGGCTACCTGTCTGTCTGTGAAATAGATAACATGCAAATGGAGTTAAATCACGACATGTAAACAAGCACAGTATCCCCACATTTAGGCTAATTTTGAATATCTGGGAAATATGCAAATTAGTTCAAGCACAGCATCTGAACCATGTTCATAGACTGCTAAGTATAAGTTTTATTTTTTAAAGCCGTCAATATGGCTCAAATCAAAATGGCGGCGTGTCGAGGCAGATTGACCAAAAAACGTAAAGTTTTGGAAATCAACTCCGAAACCTAGCTATAGAGACGGGAAATGAAGATTTTGACGATCAGTTCTAAAATTGCCATGTTATTAACAAAGAATTCCAGCACAAAAATATTTACACAATTCCCTAACATTTGATTGGCCCGTAGCAAGTCTCTGTCCAAAATTTATATCCCAGTAAACTCCCACGCCAAACTACTTTCTACAGGTGTGCTGTCAGTGCTGTCAATGTATAAAACAAATTGCTGCCGTCTGTCAAAATAAACACATTTTCTTGATGAATTTATTTCAAATGCTGGAATTATAAGGAATGGAATGGCCTTTTTGTGGAATTTATCGGGGATATAAACCTGGAAAAGTCGCGGGAATACTGTTTCCGGCCTTCGTCCAGTATTCCCGCGACTTTTCCAAGTTTATACACCGATAAATTCCACAAAAAGGCCATTCATTCCTATAATATAATCACACCATGTTGCCTGTGTGGAATCACAATAACTTGTAATTGTCCTACGCAAGAATATTTTTTATCAGATTTTCAGTTGAAAATTTACTTAGTTCAGCTGCAAAAGGCAAACCATGTTTTTTAAATTTGTTTTATTTTTTATCATTTGTTCCCTATTTAATACGGAAATTATTTTTTTTCGAAAATTGTAATTTTTTTATCGCCAATTGTTTTATTTTTTTTGAAGTGGCGATTTTTTTATTTTCCCCAGTGGAATCCCTGATAAACATGCATATTGATGTGGTAAAGAAGTTATAGGATAATAGAGGAACATGTATGCATCTACTTAATGAAAATATGGATGATGACAAACAAGCATATGATGTTTCAAGCGAAATCAATTGCTCATAAACAAGCATGCATCTACTGGATGGAAATTTCAAAGTTATTTGACTTTGGCGTGTGGGTAGAATGGGTGGGGCGGCGAATCAAAATATGAATAATGAAAAACATGCACATGAAGATTGAAGCAAATCACTCGTACAGTAAAGAATTTATAACTGGGCGGAAATTAAAATCTACTGGATGTAATTGACCTTGACCTTGGACACGGGGGGAGCAAGCCAAATCTGTCATACGGTATTAAAGAAGTTATAGCAGAATGGAAAACGTGACGGACAAACGGATGGATGGACAGACCACTTTGCATCTCTATATGCCATTTTCGCAACGGGGTAATAATATATGATTGACTGGACAATCGGAGAATATGCACAGTCTGATAAAGGTTTGCACTGTTCGCCAATCAATCATTGAAACACTCCACATGACAAACAAACAGGATAGATTTGTATTAGGGTACAAACGTGTGCTAGCAAATCAGGAACTACACTGGTCATAAATGTCAAAAAGAAAACTAGACTACCGTCTGTTTCACGAAACCTGCCCAAATTGTACGGCCATATAAACAATGCAAAAACATTATTTTGTTCGATAATATTAAATTTTTATCAAAATTTAAGAATGAGCCTTCTTTTTATTTCGTGAAATATTGATTTTATTACGAAAAATTGATTTGGGAATTTAACATGGGTGAAGATGTCTATGGGGATTATGTCTATGGGGATTTAACATAGGGAATAAAATCAATATTTGACCAAATTTCACGATATAAAAAGAAGGCTCATTCTTAAATTTTCCTTTAATTTAATATTAGTGGGTGGTGGTCGGGCGAATGAGACGGCGTAAATTAACGGTAGGGGTTCCTCCTTTATAGGAATCACGATTTGCCTGGTTTGACCCTCAGGTACGTTTTTATCTTTGGCTCTTTGGTTACCTGGGAGTTGAATTGGGTTATTGCCCATTATAAAAGTAGTTAGATTATTACTGATCCTACTGCTTTTGGGAGGGGGCCAAGTGATTCTGATATGCCGAGGACCTGGCATCAGATCAGGATTATTCTTATTTCAGGGCTGAATATATAGTTTTGTTATTGTAAATATTCAGTTCTGAATTTAGGATTTCCCCCCCCCCCCCCACCCCCCCCCCCCCCCCCCCCCCCCCCCCCCCCCCCATTTGTACATGTACTTGAACATGTACATGTACTTGTACAGGTAATATATGGGATTTAGTACTAAACCCATTGACCCGGCCGTAAATGACCTTAGCTGTTGATAGGCCGTTAAACCCCAACAAACAAATTAATTTCCCCCTATTTGTACATGTATTTGAACATGTACTTGTGCAGGTAATATATGAGATTTAGTACTAAACCCATTGACCCGGCCTTAAATGACCTTAGTCGTTGATAGGCCGTTAAACCCCAACAAACAAATTAATTTAATATTATCAAAAAAAATATTGTTTTTGAATTGTTTAAATAGCCAAAACATTTGGGCAGCTTTCGTGAAACAGACAGTAGTGTAATAAATGTTAAAACACCATTTCTCTGGTAAATGTCACAAATAAGCCTGACTGCTTCAAGTCATACATGTTCCCCTTACCCAGGCTAATAATGTATGTTCCAAGCCACAGTGGCACGGAGCAGCCTAGAAGGAGATACAGCGGCGTCAATATAAGTTCTCCCTTGTCCTGGCCGTCCCTGAATACTTCAAAATACGGGGCCAGTAGCCGCCCAATAAACGTAAATCTGTAAAAGCGAATAACCTGGAAAATACAAGAGACCCATTAAAAGCAGGTTTGACTGGAGAAATGGGGCTTATAGGATTTATGGTCAGTCTAGCTTCTGGTCTGCTAAAGCAGTCGTGTGTCAGTGTAAGAACCTATACGGTTTGTTAGAAGCAAGACTGGTGTCTCACAGATTGAATGGCGATCAGTGCAGATCCTGACCAGACTACTCCATTTATGCATAAAGGGGTGATTTTGTAAACATTTAGATCAAGTCCACAGTGTAGATCCAGGCGAGATGGCTCGTTACGATATTTATTAAACTCGTTGACCGACTTCCTTTCTTATGAAATCAGTAAACAAGATCTATAAATATTGTATTGAATCACGACTCGTGACTGACTTCATATTCAATAGCATAGCATCGTTTTTTCACGAAATCAGCCAAGTTTAATATTTATCCCGTCAACACAGTGCGTATGTGCCGTGAAACACGGTGCCGTGAAACATTTTTGATATCCAGTCAATACAATTTTTGCATTTTACAGCCATTTGTAGCTGTTGACAGAATAAATAGAATAGTAGGTTAGTGCTGTGAATGGGAAAAAATATCTGGCGCGGCACGGAAACGGGATGTGCTCGGCAGAGCCTCGCCCATCCCGTTTCCTGAGTCTTGCCAGATATGTTTTTCCCATTCACGGCACTAACCTACTATTCTCTATCTATTTTCCTTATTTCTGAACCAAAGTATATGTTGTGACCACTCATTTGAACCGTCTCGGCGAGACGGTTCAAATGAGTGGTCACAACATTACTTCTGATGAGAAATAAAGAAATTCTTGAGCCTTGCCGGTATTTTGTCCCATTCACGGCACTAACCTACTATTCTCTATATATTGATTTAACTTATTGACTGATATCACAAGAAACTCGGCATAGCCTCGTTTGCTATGATATCAGTAAACAAGTGTAATAAATATCATACTAAATCATCACTTGTGTAATATCCTTTATTATACATGGACTTTCGTTTCCCATTGAAACACAATGCAACACAAGCCGCCAATGTTTTTCTATATTGATGTCCGGAAGTTCATATTGGTCGGTGCTGGAACTACGTTTCAGCTCATAAAATAGTTTCTACTAAATCATCACTAATTTGTCTATTTTATTTATATTTTTAATATATTTTGAGGTGCATATAAATTGTGAGTGGTGTACGTATATAGTAAACTAAAGATATATGCCACTCATTTCACCGCACAACGATAGTGCGCTACTAAAAGTCACATAATAGTGCACGCTGCAGAACTTGTGCATTTATCCCATCAGATATTTTTTCCCATTCACGGCACTAACATACTATTCTCTATCTATTTTCCTTATTTCTGAACCAAAGTATATGTTGTGACCACTCATTTGAACCGTCTCGGCGAGACGGTTCAAATGAGTGGTCACAGCATATACTTCTGATGAGAAATAAAGAAATTCTTGAGCCTTGCCGGATATTTTTTCCCATTCACGGCACTAACCTACTATTCTCTATTTATCCCGTCAACACAGTGCGTATGTGCCATGAAACACGGTGCCGTGAAAACCTTTTTGATATCCACTACATCATAACCACTGCGTATGAATATGCACGGTTGTCATACTAGTCAATTCTCCAATTTTGACGATGCGGCTGGGGTTATTTTTTTGTATTTTAAAGTTATTTGTAGGTGTTGACGGGATAAATAGAATAGTAGGTTAGTGCCATGAATGGGAAAAATATCTGGCGCGGCACGGAAACGATATGTGTTTGGCAGAGCCTCGCCCATCCCGTTTCCTAAGCCTTGCCAGATATTTTTTCCCATTCACGGCACTAACCTACTCTTCTCTATTTATCCCGTCAACACAGTGCGTATGTGCCGTGAAACACAGTGCCGTGAAACATTTTTGATATCCAGTCAATACTATTTTTGCATTTTAAAGCCATTTTTAGGTGTTGACGGGATAAATAGAATAGTAGGTTAGTGCCGTGAATGGGAAAGAATATCTGGCGCGGCACGGAAACGGGATGTGCTCGGCAGAGCCTCGCCCATCCCGTTTCCCGAGCCTTGCCAGATATTTTTCACATTCACGGCACTAACCTACTATTCTCTATATATCCACATACAAATCAAATAACCAAAAATGAATGCCTAGCAAGTCAATAACCCACCTACCAACGTACCTCGAGAATGATCATAGAGATAGCCGCGGCCCATGCTGCCAAAACCAGGAATAACGGGTCGTGCTGAAGTCCGGGAATGTACACAGCCAACATTACCATGTGGAAAAACTTCCTCGTAAACGTCGACACAAACGTCCGCTGCACTGTATCACTATCACCGATCTCAGTTTTATATTGCTGTGGAACACTAGTTGGCTTGGAGACTACCTCAGTGTCACTGGAATGCTTTTGTAAATACATTTTATCAGGGTCGCAAATCTTGTCTCCTGAATCCATATGATCTGGATCGTAAATTTGATCCTCGGTACCTTTGCTAGATGAATGATCAATTGGTTCGTGTTTTGCATTTCTATATTTTAGCGTTTTATTGTGTTTTGTAAAATCACCCGTGTCACAATTTTCTTCTTGAGAATGAGTGGCCGATTGGTACTCGGTGTGTTCATCTGTTGTATTTGACGTCCTTGACACAATCTGTTTCCCGTAACCATGGTAACAAACAAACAGTATACTGGCAATACCACAGAGCACCCACCATGCAAACAGCGACCACTGAAACTATAAAAAAGCTGTAATGGTAATCAAATTAACCCTTACACCGCTATATTATTTTTTGCTGTCTGCTGTTTATTTTCTGCTGTTGTTTATCACCAAAAACATGCTTTGACAGCACTTCGGAATAATTTCCGACATGCTTTGACAGCACTTTAGAATCATTTCCATTGGAAATGATTCTAAAGTGCTGTTAAACCATGTTTTTATTGTCAGAAATAAGGCTAGATATAAAGCAAAAGCAAACGACAATTGTTGTGTGTAGCGGTCTATGGGTTAATAAATTATTTTGCTCAAAGAAATTTTGACTGCAATGTATATATATATATATATATACATGTATATATATATTCACAACACCAGGCTCATATATTGACAGAGCTTATTGTGGTATATCATCTCCTTTTCATCAGTTTTTGAATGATTCTTTTTTTATTTGTGTAACAATATAATTCAGCAAACAAGAAAAACATCAATTTGTATAAGGTATTGTCAATTTGAACAAAATGCCAACGTTTGTAAATCAATCAGACGGAGATATGTCATATTCTTGCCCACCAGGTGCCCCAGACAAGGATATCCGTATAGTCACGCCCATGAGAGATATCCTCGTCTCACCCTACACGCGCTTGTCTCACATCTAGCAACGACAAATTGTCTAATAGAGCAATATTACGGCTAATGTGTCTTACAATTACGCCATAAAATAATTAATACAGTTGATGTTTTCAATGGTTGTTGACGTGATAGTGTCATGATGTCGTTTTAAGTTTGATGACATCAGCATTGAATGTGCGACGTACATTTTGGCCGCGTCAGGGCTGAATGGTGATGACATTGAACATTAATTTGATAGTACATTGTAATTTGTAAACGATCCACTGAACATGCATTAGCGTCCAATTTGTAGGTGAAAACTTTGTTGATATGGCGAGCACGTTGGACATATCAAAAGTCGCATAAACTCAGCGAATGAAAAGTTGAGTCTTATTCTGGGTCAGATAAATATCTTATTCCCGTTTACTGATGCTTTATTCAAGGAGAAGAATTCACATAAGCTCTGTGAGCTTGTTTTCTAATCCGTGTTCACTGTTACTCTATATGTATTTTGATGCATGTATATCATATATATACATGTATATTATTTGAAATAAATATTGTTTAAAGTAAATATCTTAAGATTCGCAAATATAGCCTAGTAAGGGGCGAGAAAAAGTATTCAACATATCCACTGGTGTGGGACAAGGATGTTCCTCGTTTCTGACGACATATTCTGACACTCGGGTAGAATATCATTGTCCCACACCAGTGAATATGATGGATACTCTTAGTCACAAGCGAAGCCAATCAGAAAAAAAAGGCAAATGGTCATAACTCTGCCATAATGCCCATTATGTCAATGTATTGCATGGTTTATGAACAAAATACGTGTACTGTCAAGTTTGGGTAAAACAGGCCATAAATGTCGCCTGTATTGCATGGTTTATGAACAAAATACATGTACTGTCAAGTTTGGGTAAAACAGGCCATAAATGTCGCCTGTATTGCATGGTTTATGAACAAAATACATGTACTGTCAAGTTTGGGTAAAACAGGCCATAAATGTTTTGAATTATCGCTGGCACAAACACAGACAAACAGAAAAGGGCAAAGGGTGATAACTGTTGTATGACATCCGGTTTGTGTGGTTTAATAACCAACCGTGTCTTTGAGAAAGTTGATGAAGTTGGTTATGGGGACTGCAGGGGCCCGTTTCACTAAACTTCTTACGACTAAAATGTTCGTAAGTGCAAAATTATAATAGTCTGTAAATTTCACATTAGCAATATTTTCTTGTAAACAATTATTGGATTTACATTTATTGAGCATAGGCTGCATATGCAGCCTATGCTCAATAAATGTAAATCCATCAATTTAAATTTCCAGACGATCCTAAATTTGCACTTACGAACTTCTTAGTCGTACGAAGCTTAGTGAAACGGGCCCCAGATCCCAGACAAACAAAGTAGAAACTATATGCTTCCCTTCAACTGTTCAGGAAGCATAACAATGTTCTAACATACCCGAGGAGCATCGAGGTCTTCGCCCCACTTTGTCTTGCCAATGACCAGA
This sequence comes from Conchocele bisecta, assembly GCA_029237695.1. Lineage (NCBI taxonomy): Eukaryota > Metazoa > Mollusca > Bivalvia > Lucinida > Thyasiridae > Conchocele > Conchocele bisecta. Next base: position 22,601,439 of record CM055276.1, read on the forward strand.
TCTAACAGTACAGCAAAGCAAATAATGAGGAAGATGACCGCCATGAGAATGGTCAGTCCTCCAGCCAGCAAGGTGAGCAGGATTGACCGGCCAATTTTCCTGTCTGCGGCCCAATGTGTCATGGCAACGAGAAACGCTACACCCTGAAATAATATATTCATATAAAGGCGTTTAATGGCCTGTCAACAGCTACGGTCATCTTAGGCCTGGTTGACATGGAAACGAGAAACCACCCAGGCGCCGCTTGGACTGACAAAGAAGAACTTTAACGCAAATCTTACTTCATATGCTGGGGATATAATAGTAGGTACATAACTTTATTAATAGTAAGGGAGTGCTTCTATCACAAAAGAAGAACAAAGTATCGTGTAGTGTTCTAAATTCGTGAAGTCTCCATCTTCGTGTTTTGGGATACCTCGGTCCTTACTTGCGTGTTTTGACGTATGCATGAAAACCTGGATGTAAATATTGACATCTGATCTTCTGCTGTCAAAAACTGCTCAGTCCAGAAAAAATGCGTGTGAAACAAGTAAAGTAACACACATTGTTCTACAAGTTACTTAAAATTGATAAAATTCACTATTCCCATATAGCCATGGCAACAAAAGTCAAAATTCTTGTATTAGTACTTGGTATGATCGTCCTGTAAACTTTTCAGGAAAAGTTCATTGACCCCTACACTGCGTCTAGCAACTTCCGGTTTGATTAAGGCCATGATGTTTTTTTTATTGGGTTTTCATCCTCCTTGTATTTTTATTGCCAATTTATTTTTCCTTCAATTTCTACACAAAATATCCATGATTTTTTTTGCCAACAGTATCAATTATGTTTGACATAGTGTGTGTATTTTCCCCATGACAATGTGAATACATGTTATATTATCAAATCACTACATGATTTCTTGGTATTGTAGTATTCTGCATGCACACATTTGTTCACATACCATGTTTATATTATGTCCCATAAAATGTGTGTCTATGAATAATGAAGCAATTTTTGGCAATTTATATTTTTAATACTTCCCATTAAAAATGATTAATTAATAGCAAATAATAATAATTTAAAAAATAAAAGGTCGCTGCATTATCAAAAGTGGGACTATAAACCAATATTAAATTCATCTTGGCCTATTTCCATGAATTCCTGTGCAAACACAAACGAATTGCATGCTGGGAAATGTGTATTACGAAATTGAGTACATTCAATGGCGGCCTCCTCGCAAATATGCATGCAGTATTTCTCTCTGTTATGCAGTGTTATTTCAGCAATATTTTGTGATTATGCGCATCTTAGACACATTGGATGATAAAACAAATGGTAAGTATGTTTGAAGTTGATGTTGTGTTTATGGTATAGCTATTAATGCGTTATATATGCTTAGGTTCACGATTATCGGACACGCAAGGATATTATTTATTTAATGATGCTTATAGTCTGTTTCACGAAAGCTGCCCAAATTTTACGGCCATATAAACAATTCAAAAACAATATTTTTTTCGATAGTATTAAATTAAAGGAAAATTTAAGAATAAGCCTTCTTTTTATTTCGTGAAATTTGGTCAAATGGTGATTTTATTACGAAAAATTGATTTCTCTATGGGAATTTAACATGGGGGAAAAAGCGGTAAAGGAGTGTGGGAGGAGTCAAAAAATGATTTTTTTTGGAAATTGACTCCGAAACCTAGCTAGATAGCTTGGAAATGATCTAACTAAGAAAACAAAAGTTAAATTTTGAAAATCGGTCCAGGATTACTGAAATTCCAAAAAATTTCCCCATGTTAAATCCCCATAGACATCTTCACTCCATTTAACATGGGGAAATTTTGTTTTCGCAATAAAACCAATATTTGACCAAATTTCACGAAATAAAAAGAAGGCTCATTCTTAAATTTTCCTTTAATTTAATATTATCGAAAAAAATATGGTTACATAGGGTACATGTGTATCCGTATGTATTGCGATCGAGCGGGATCATTTGGCTCCGCCCACGACCCCCCGCGGTGCGGACGCCTGTGATTGACAGCTGAGAATATCTGCATATAAAACAGCCAATGGAATCGCGTTGGAATCGTGCGGTCATCGCTAAATTTAGTAACAGAGTTAACTCCCCTCCGAATACTCTCCGAAACAAGCGACGCGTTTAACACACAAACTACATCAAGTTTGACATTCCGACAGCCTATGTTTAAACTCACCCGACACCTGTGCGAAACAAAACTCGCACGCGTAGGTCTAACTGATGTTTAATCCTCATTCTCTCTCTCTATCGATGGATTTACAGTGGATTTTAGTGACATTCCTGAATATGGCCCGATTGACATTTGTCTATGGTGGCCAATACACGCCAACATGAGTGTCAATTCTACGTTCAGGGAAGGGGGTCAATAAGTCAGTATTTAAGGTGATAACTTACAGTCAGGGAACACATTAATGACAGTATAACACAACCAGCTTATATTAATACCCATATTAATGCAAGTACTGAAATACGACAAAAAAAATCTAACAAGTTTCTAAACGTTACAAGTGCCCGCTATACAGTGTACAGATATAATCATTTAGTAATATTTATTTTACTGATAGTGGCGGTGGTATCAGGCTATTTTGCATATGCAAATGAGGCATGACATTTTTTAATTATTTATACTAAAGAAATGCGTCACCTGAAAAAAATAATATTTTCGACAGATTTTAAAGTATGATCATTGCACATCATAAATTAATACAGAGATTAAATAGTAGTGTCCGTTAACATTTTAAGCAAACACGGTTATCGCCCCTGATATCAGTGTGTACATTTACGTCTGATATAACATGTATAATAATGCCAATCAGTACGTGGGATAATGGCGCATGAATGTTTATTTTGCCAGGAAATGTCTCAGATGATGTCTCTGATGTAAAGAACATTTTGTACCTACTGAGTGGGCATGTACCTTTAAGGGTTAATGAAACTGCAACACCAACAATAAATCAATCAATCTAGTTTAATCTTGTAGTACCCTATGTTCAGTACTTTCAGTACTTTGATTTTTGAATTGTTTATATGGCCGAAAAATTTGGGCAGCTTTCGTGAAACAGACAGTAATGTTCTGTCAACATCTATGGTCATTTTAATGCCGGACAATGTATTGACTCACCATGATAATACCATCCGCGCACACACGATGGAGCAATTGTGTCATCAGCTGAGTTACTATGGCAACCTCACCAAGCGTAAAGCTCTGTGGGAATTGGACCGGCAGTTGGCTGACCAGGAGAAGGTATACTGGAGCACACAGCAGGGTGGACAACAGTCCCGCACTGGGTATCAGACCTGGGGTAATCAGAATGCAATCATTAGTAAAGGCAGAATTCCAGATAAGTTTTGTATCTAAAGAGGATTATAACCCCATATTTCAAATTCAATGCATTTTTTACTTTTTTACAAATGTATTATTGATTTTCGTCCTTATTAAATAGGGAACTATGATAAAAATAAAACAAATTTAAAAGTTCACTTATTTGAGCTTTTTGCAGCTCAACTAATTAAATGTTCAACTTTATTACAGTATTTTCACTACTCGATTTGAAAATCAATGAGTATTTTCACATTGCTGTGAGTATTTTGTACTCCCACGATAATCAATACGCACCTTATCTGGAGCTCTGTAAATGGCTCAGATAAGTGACTGTGGGATTTGTGACTTGTGTACATTCCTAGCAAATAGTGCACTCCTGTAGCCTGATAATTATCTATATTGCTTTAAGAAATAAGCCGAGTATTGCACTGACAGAATGGCGAACAGATTTATTTACTTATTTAACCCTTTCAACACCACAGGCCTGTATAGCAGTATTGGCAAACAGTGTAGATTCAGATGAGCCGGCTCGTGATGAGCCATCTCATCAGGATCTGCACTTTTTACAAGTAATTTTCATATTTTTGAGAACAAAAACACCCCATTTTCATAAATGAATCTGAAAATCATTTTGTGCCGATTGGATTGTTTGCAAAATTAACATATTAAATTCTGTTCCAGTTATTTAGGGATGAAAGGGTTAATGGTGTTTAACAACCTGTCAACAGCTAAGGTCACTTTAGGCCTGGGTAGGTCCTGGTCAGACAGTGTGGATGCACAGGCTGATCTGGATCTATACTTGTCACCCAACCCATAAGCCCCATTTCTTCAGTCACAGTTACAAATATTATAATACAGTGGAACCTCTCTAAACCGGACACATCCCAGGGTGTCCGGTTTAGAGAGGCTCCACTGTGAAACATGCATACAACTACGTCGAGACAAGCGTGTGTGTTTTGCGATCATGAACAGACATTATCATCGGAGGTAAATGGAAACAAAATATATAAAAATTAAGCACAACTACCTTGTCTCTGTGTTCGGTTTAGAGAGGTTCAACTGTGTGTGCGGAAAATGATGATCAGGCCAGGGGTAATCAACATGGAGGCAGGGTCTCAGATATGTCACTGTGACTGGAGAAATGTGGCTTATAGAATTTGTGACCAGTCTTATGTAGCTCCTGATCAAAGAGCACACTCCTGCAGCCGGATAATGATTTTATTGCTTGTTAGAAGCACGACGGATGTTTTATTGACGGAATGGCGAACAGTGTAGGGCTTGATCACAGACTGCGCGGATGTGCATGCTGATCTGGATCTACACTGGTCGCAAAACCCATGAGCCCCTGGACGGACGGATAGAGACGGACAGTGTGGACCACAATATTCCTTCTTTAAAGACACCGAAAATTTAGTTCTTGTAATGGCAAAAGCTGGCTGACTGTGCAATGCAAAATTTGAAGTTATATTCTCTATATTGGGCACCATGGGAGGTCCCCAGGTTGTCCGGTTTAGAGAGACTTCACTATAATTTCAGTACATAAGTAGTGAAACAAACGCGCAATCATAAACGGACATCGGTTATGAGAGACTGCAATTTTAGTATACGAGCAGTGAAAAAACACACAACACACCTGTGTGTTTTGCAATCAGGAACAGATATTATCATCAGAGTGAAATAACAGTGAAACTCATCAAAATTAATCACACTGAGATTTAAAATCTCAGTGTGATTATTTTGATGAGATTCACTGTAATTTTGCTCCGATGTTACTGTCTGTTCATGATTGCAAAATACATCACTTCACAGGTGTCCAGTTTAGAGAAGTTCCACAGTACCCGAGACATGCAGGTAGACACATGTGACAGATATATGCTGGCTGATGACGAGCAGCAACATCCATCTGTGTAGATCGGAGACGTCTTTGTTGTGATAAATGTGCAAACAGAATGTCACGGCCACGGTCAGCAGCAGAAACAGCGGCTCTGAAATTGTTTTTAAAGGTACATGCCCACGCAGTAGGTTATAATATAGGGAGACAGATAGAAGAGCTCCAGATAAGCTGCGTATTTGGCTAAATACCCAATTAAAATTGCCAAAACCCAATTGAAATCAGAAGTAGCGAGTATCAAAAATCAATACAAAATGTGTGGTACCTTTATCATGCTGCAGAAAACAATAAACAGACCACACATATATCATATTTTTTATTATTTTCCACGAAAACACATCTTGGTAGTTCATTAGAATTGTCTCGAATGAAATCTCAAAGCATGAAGCAAACTATTCAATAATTGCTGTCTGTTGATGTGTAAACAGTAGTGTGATTTTATTTTACTCAATTAAAATTTTGAAATACCCAATTGCTCACAAATGATGGAGTGACAATACTCAATTACTAATTCCTTATCTGGAGCGCTGAGCTAGTTTCGTATATTCTGTAGATATGACAATTTCTGGCAAAATAAACATTCATTCACCATTACCCCACGTATTGATTGGCATTATTATACATTTTATATCAGACATAAATTTCCACACTGATATCAGGGGAGATAACCGTGTTTCCTTGACACATTTAATTAGTATAAATATTACAGCAAAACATCTCTAAGAGAGGTTCGACTGTACTTATTTTTATTATTTCTCGACAAAAAAACAACAACTCGTCTCATGTGCTGCCAAAATAACACAAAGGTGGAACAAGAAAATGTGGTAGTCAATAATTGATTGATTGAACATTACATATTTGACAATCTATTTAACAATTAGAATGCTACAAACATAGATTGTCCTCTGCTGTTGTTTGATATTTGTCTGTTTTTTGTTCAATAAAAACATGGTTTGGCAGCACTTTAGAATCATTTCCATTATGATTCGAAAGTGTTGTCAATCCATGTTATTGTCACGAAAAATGGAAAACAAAAGTTACATATATTTTATTGCCACTGTCAAATATCCTCTCAGACTTAAACTAATGAGATAATGTGTAGTGTAGTATCAATAGCCACACAGCATACGGCCAGGTCTCAGTGGGTTGGTGTCATCATTGAGGATTCATTCCAGTAGCCTATTTCACCAACATTGCAAAATATACTTTTCTAGCAAAATGTACTTTGAGGATAAATTTATTAATTTTTATTATACTGAATGTATTACATTATCACAGCCATTTTGGCTGTGATAATGTAATAAATTCAGTATAATAATTCTGCATACTTTTAATCATCAAATATATGCAGTCGTTAGTTCTATATTAAATTATACTTTTCGGGTAAAATAAATGATTACTCCCTCAAAGTATACTTTGCTAGATAAGTATACTTTGCAATTTTGATGAAATCGGCTACAGGTCTCAGTGGGTTGGTGTCCTCATAGAGGATTCATGCCAGATGTAGTCAGACTACAATGCCCCCAACGGCATATATTGGTGATTGGTTTGATTGCACTAGAAATTTAAAATCCACTTAGCCGGATATTTCAAAGTCATTTGACCTTGACAGTGTGCACCATTGGTGGAAGGGGAGAAATGTGGATGATGATAAACATGCACATGCAATTTCAAGTCAATCGTTGATATAGTATATAAGTTATAGGAGAATTGAGAAACGTGCCCACATCTATTGAACTGGAAATTTCAAGTCATTTGACCGCGACCTTTGGGCATAGGGGTAACATAGGTTGGGCGGGGAATGAAAATATGGATGCTGATAAGCATGCACATGAAGTTTCAAGCCAATTGTTCATACGGTAAAGATTAAGAAGTTATAGGATGGAGAAACGCACACGTATCTACTGAATCAGAAATTTGAACATCAATTGAAATTGACTGTGTGCACGGGCGGAGCATGGATTGGACGGGTAATGAAAATATGCATGATGATAAACATGCACATGATGTTTCAAGCCAATTGTTCATACATTAGACAAGTTATAGCAGAATGGAAAATGTGAGACAGACGGACAGACGACCTATGCATCCCTAAATTCCGTTTTCACTATGCGATGGGATAATTAAATCACTGCCATTGCCTGAGCTATGTATGTATAAATAAATGTGCTTTACCTTCTTTGTTGACAATGAGGATGGATATCGGCAACATTAAACTACACCACACGCCACCGACATTCCCCTGCCTGCAAAACACAAGTTGGACAGTGCATGCGATTGTCAGGTAATCATTGACTAAATAAACACTGATAAATAACAGAATGTTGTATCAGGGATTGACGCAGACACAACGTATCACAGTAAACTGTACCACTGTCAGTTAAAGCAACTTCCAACACAGATTTTGTACGAACAAAAAAACTTACATCCAAATACTATTGTGATTACTGTGTCACAGGTGGGCGCAACACAAACCTTACCTGTACATCCTTGTTGATGCCAGTTTGCTTGGCAACATGTGCAGATACCAAACCAGGAGACGGTACAGATCACCCAAGCATTGTCAGTTAAACTAGACATTATGTTTCCCAAGGACAGAGCCGTCTTGTTTTAATAGCTTGCTCAACATATATTTATGTAATAATTAGTTATTACTAACTATGTGTAGAAAATGTTCTGCCAAATATGGAAGGTTTGGTCAGTGTACTGTGAACACAGAAACAATGGAAGTGAAGTTTGTATTATTTCATATTATTATGTTAATACATGATACAATGTGTATGATTATTCTCACTGAAATATATTTACTTCAAATGAAACTTACAATATGGTGATACATACATGTCTGCAACTGTGTGTCGGGTCTATTAAATAACTTGGGAGTAATTTATAAACATTTGTGTGCATTACTGTGGCTTCCATTTAGATGTCCTGCTTGATGTCGTGTGCTCGGGCTGCAATATTCTATTAATTTATTATCATTTATTAATTATATGTAGACCGGGGGACCACTGTATAGGGACCATTACTAGCTGACACGCTCAGTGGTGGACTTTATGTATCGCATGGGTACTATCGCCTTATACAGGCTTAAAATTGATATACGATTGTGCTGATACTTGCTACGTTGACACAGGTCTGGTTGAGGTCCGAGACAATAAGTTAGCCAACAAACAAAACACCTAGCACAACCAATAAATGTACACGGACGGACATACATAAGGAAGGACATACGGAACCTCAAGAGCAACGCAATATGCCTCCCCTTGCTATCGCATAGGGGGCATAACAACTTTAGCTCACTGCATGCAGAATATTTTTATGTGTATACAAATATTGAAATATTTTATGTTCTATTTTTCTTATGTTTAAAGTATATGTTATGACCAGTCATTTGAACCGGCTCGATGAGGATATCATCAGAAGGTAATGGGTTGAGCACAGACTATGGATGGACAAAAGCACTGACATACAAACATGATCGTGATTACTAGGTCACAGGTGGGCGCGAAAACCTTACCTGTAATTCCTTGTTGATGCCGGTTTGCTTGGAAACATGTGTAGATACCAAGCCAGGAGAAGGTATAGGACACAGGATGCTGAAACAGAATCAATGAACAGTGACTGGAGAAATGGGTCTTATGGGATTTGTGACCAGTGTATATCCAGATCAAATAACACGCTCCTGTAGCCCGATAACAATCTATATTGCTTGGTAAAAGCATGGTGGGTATTTCATTGATGGAATGGCGAACAGTGCAGATCCTGAAATTTGTGGCCAGTGAAGTGTGAGATTTGCTAGCACAGTCCTGCTTTGCAGAACTGAGACGCATGTATTACTGACGGACAATAGAATTGTTTAGATAAGTGCAGTTTCTAACCATATGACTGATTTGTGAACAATGTAGACCAGAATTAAACTTTAATGATGTAGATACCAATAATAAATGGTTACTCTTGCAGCCATAAATATGCATGATTGCCATGGTATGTTACACATTTTCAAGTGCATTCACATATTAGCATTCTCACCAACAAAATATCATCATGATGTACACATTTATACACAACACATAACTTTAAAGAAATATTAAAACTTAATATATTTGGGGGGGGGGGAGCCAAGTGGCATTGGTGTGGTATAGACCTGGCACTGGCACCAGGTCAGGTTATTCTAATTTCAGAGCTGAGTATAGTTTATTTTTCGATGTAAATATTCTGTTCTGATTTTGAGATTTTCCCCCCAATGCAGCGGGTTGAATATGGGATAAAAACCTGTTGGCCCGGCCTTAACTGTTGACAGGCCGTTAAACACCAACAAACAAACAAATAAACTTAATATATTCCGGACGAACACAAGCACATTCTTATAAATGTGTACTTACATGGCTAATCACTACATGTATATAGATATTGGCATGGAAGTTCCTTGTGATTACTATATCGAGCTTATTGCAATCAGAAATCAGACTCAATTAATGGAACATGAGTACATGGTCAGAAGTTGTGTAATCACTGGACATGGACCAAACAGAATAGCAGTGCTGATGTAAAATGTACCAGAGCTCCAGATCAGTTTTGTATCTAAAGAGTATTATACCCCCAGATTTCAAATTCATGTGTAGGTTACTTTTACAAATCTATTATTAATTTTCTCCCTTATTAAATAGGGAACAAATGATAAAAAATAAAACAAATTTAAAAATTCACTTATTTCAGCTGCAAAAAGCAAACACTGTTCGCTTTTTGCAGCTCAACTTTAAAGTAACTTTTTAAAATTCAGTATTTTCACTACTCAGGCCTAAATTAAAATATTGTTTGTTTCATCTTTACCTACCCAACATTTCAGGTTTGGGTAGGTAGGTAAATTATTTTTATTTTATTTGAGATTAAAAAATAATTATTTTTTTTTTTGCACACTCGCACATAACACATGTGTTCGATCATACAACTTGTTGCCTGTTGACCATATTATTTGATTCATGCTCTGATATTAAATGCCATTATACTTTCGTATACAAACAGCTTCGATTTATCTATTAAAACTTCCCCCAAAACAGCCTTCAACGTCAATGTATTTGACAATTTCTTAATTTTATTCAAAACAAGTGAGCATGTCCCATGCTCCTCCGCCAGGACTACAGAAATACACACAAGAATTCTGCGGAATCAAATGTCTCGCCTTGTTCCGCCTTGAACTTGACCCTGGGGCCCGATAAAAAAATATTTAATAGTCGTATATCCATCAACATATCATATTAAAGGTATGTATAAAATTTGATGACTGTAGCTGATTAGGTGTTGAAATAATGACCATACCACGAAAACTTAACATTGAATGATGACGCCATCGCCGCCGCCGACAACGGAAAAGCTAAAAAAATTTGTCTCGCTTTCCGCTTTCGTGGGCGAGACAAAAATTATGCTGTTGAAATCGGAAAGCCCCTCTTCGCCGGCCAACGCAAAGGAAACAATTTTTGGAGTCGGCGGGAAAAAACTGAGGCGGGCGGTAAAGATCGAACAAACAATATTTTAATTTAGGTCTCACATTGAAAATCAATACGTATTTTCACATTGCTGTGAGTATTTTGTACTCCCACTTTTGATAATCAATGCGTATTCTGCTAAAATAAGTGCGTAAAATACGCCAATACACACCTTATCTGGAGCACTGATGTATATCAGGAGCGATGGGTAATTGATCTGGACTGGTATGCTAGGACTTACCAGCCGTCCATGTCCCAGGGGTGAGATGGGCCTGGGAGATATGGCAGTAGATCACGGACAGGAGACCCACGGACACAGTACCCAACTCCAGTACGTCCCTCACAGCCATTGTCGAAGTCAGCACCAGTCAGGGCATGTGTGATGTACTTTCAATCCATACTGAAATTACATACAATAACTGATTGCAGTCTATGGATATAATTTATTTTGGGAAAATTTGATTATTTTGTTCATTTCTCCATAAAATTATTATGATGTTACCATTCATTTGAACCGTCTCATCAAGACATATATTTTCAAGAAGAAACTAGAAAAAGTCGATGGCGCGCCATCGCAATATACCCACTTTCCCCAAATGCTAAGTCCGAAAGGGGGAAGTAATCCATTATGGAGGGTCGGATAAAAAATCCGAATTCACTTTGCGCATGTGCACATGATAACGAAGCTACATAGCAAATATGAGGCGCGTTGGTATGAAGGTGAAAAAGTTTTTCGAGTTACAAGGAAAAAGGAAAAAATGGGAAATTCTGAGTCGGAAAGGGGGAGGTAATCGATGATGGAGGGTCGGATAAAAAATGGGAATTCACTTTGCGCATCTGCACATAACGAAGGTACATACTAAATATCAGGCGCGTAGGTATGAAGGTGAAAAAGTTTTTCGAGTTACGAGGAAAAAATGGGAAATTCTGAGTCCGAAAGGGGAGATAACCATGATGGAGGGTCGGATCAAAAATCCAAATTCACTTTGCGCATCTCACATGATAACGAAGCTACATACCAAATACAGGCGCGTAGGTATGAAGGTGAAAAAGTTTTTTCGAGTTACGAGGAGAAAATGGGAAATCTGAGTCCCGAAAGGGGAAGATAATCCATGATGGAGAGTCGGATCAAAAATCCAAATTCACTTTGCGCATCTGCACATGATAACGAAGCTACATACCAAATATCAGGCGCGTAGGTATGAAGGTGAAAAAGTTTTTCGAGTTACAAGAAACGTGACGGACGTACGGACGGACGTACGGACGTACGGACGGACGGACACCCGTGACGAAAACAATATACCCGTTTTTTTTTACAAAAAAAGTGGGTATAATAAATTAGATAATATCATACACTGGCACATTTATACTGGCCTGGCGCGTAGGTATGAAGGTGAAAAAAGTGTTTCGAGTTACGAGGGAAAAATGGAAATTCTGAGTCCCGAAAGGGGGAGATAATCCATGATGGAGGGTGGGATCAAAAATCCAAATTCACTTTGCGCATCTGCACATGATAACGAAGCTACATACCAAATATCAGGCGCGTAGGTATGAAGGTGAAAAAGTTTTTCGAGTTACGAGGAGAAAATGGGAAATTCTGAGTCCGAAAGGGGGAGATAATCCATGATGGAGGGTCGGATCAAAAATCCAAATTCACTTTGCGCATCTGCACATGATAACGAAGCTACATACCAAATATCAGGCGCGTAGGTATGAAGGTGAAAAAGTTTTTTCGAGTTACGAGGAGAAAATGGGAAATTCTGAGTCCGAAGGGGGAGAATAATCCATGATGGAGGGTCGGATTCAAAAATCCAAATTCACTTTGCGCATCTGCACATATAACGAAGCTACATACCAAATATCAGGTGCGTATTATGAAGGTGAAAAAGTTTTTCGAGTTACAAGAAACGTGACGGACGTACGGACGGACGTACGGACGTACGGACGTACGGACGGACGGACACCCGTGACGAAAACAATATACCCGTTTTTTTTTTTACAAAAAAAGTGGGTATAATAAATTAGATAATAATCATACACTGGCACATTTATACTGGCACTGGCGCGTAGGTATGAAGGTAAAAAGTTTGTTTCGAGTTACGAGGGAAAAATGGGAAATTCTGATCCGAAAGGGGAGATAATCCATGATGGAGGGTGAGATCAAAAATCCAAATTCACTTTGCGCATCTGCACATGATAACGAAGCTACATACCAAATATCAGGCGCGTAGGTATAAGGTGAAAAAGTTTTTCGAGTTTACGAGGAGAAAATGGGAAATTCTGAGTCCGAAAGGGGAGATAATCCATGATGAGGGTCGGATCAAAAATCCAAATTCACTTTGCGCATCTGCACCATGATAACGAAGCTACATACCAAATATCAGCGTAGGTATGAAGGTGAAAAAGTTTTTCGAGTTACAAGAAACGTGACGGACTACGGACGGACGTACGGACGGACGTACGGACGTACGGAACGTACGGAACGGACCGGACACCCGTGACAAAACAATATACCCACCCGTTTTTTTTTTACAAAAAAAGTGGGTATAATAAATTAGATAATAACATACACTGGCACATTTATACTGGCACGGCGCGTAGGTATAAGGTGAAAAAGTGTTTCGAGTTCGAGGGAAAAATGGGAAAATTCTGAGTCCGAAAGGGGGAGAAAATCCATGATGGAGGGTGAGATCAAAAATCCAAATTCACTTTGCGCATCTGCACATGATAACGAAGCTACATACCAAATATCAGCGCGTAGGTATAAGGTGAAAAATTTTTCGATTACAGGAGAAAAGGTATTCTGATCCGAAGGGGGAGATAACCATGATGGAGGGTCGGATCAAAAATCCAAATTCACTTTGCGCATCTGCACATGATAACGAAGCTACATACCAAATATCAGGCGCAAGGTGGTGAAAAAGTTTTTCGAGTTACAGGAGAAATGGGAAATTCTGAGTCCGAAAGGGGGAAATAATCCATGATGGAGGGTCGGATCAAAAATCCAAATTCACTTTGCGCATCTGCACATGATAACGAAGCTACATACCAAATATCAGGCGCGTAGGTATGAAGGTGAAAAAGTTTTTCGAGTTACAAGAAACGTGACGGACGTACGGACGGACGTACGGACGTACGGACGGACGGACACCCGTGACGAAAACAATATACTCGTTTTTTTTTACAAAAAAAGTGGGTATAATAAATTAGATAATATCATACACTGGCACATTTATACTGGCACTGGCGCGTAGGTATGAAGGTGAAAAAGTGTTTCGAGTTACGAGGGAAAAATGGGAAATTCTGAGTCCGAAAGGGGGAGATAATCCATGATGGAGGGTGGGATCAAAAATCCAAATTCACTTTGCGCATCTGCACATGATAACGAAGCTACATACCAAATATCAGGCGCGTAGGTATGAAGGTGAAAAAGTTTTTCGAGTTACGAGGAGAAAATGGGAAAATTCTGAGTCCGAAATGGGGAGATAATCCATGATGGAGGGTCGGATCAAAAATCCAAATTCACTTTGCGCATCTGCACATGATAACGAAGCTACATACCAAATATCAGGCGCGTAGGTATGAAGGTGAAAAAGTTTTTCGAGTTACGAGGAGAAAATGGGAAATTGATTTGAGTCCGAAAGGGGGAGATAATCCATGATGGAGGGTCGGATCAAAAATCCAAATTCACTTTGCGCATCTGCACATGATAACGAAGCTACATACCAAATATCAGGCGCGTAGGTATGAAGGTGAAAAAGTTTTTCGAGTTACGAGGAGAAAATGGGAAATTCTGAGTCCGAAAGGGGGAGATAATCCATGATGGAGGGTGAGATCAAAAATCCAAATTCACTTTGCGCATCTGCACATGATAACGAAGCTACATACCAAATATCAGGCGCGTAGGTATGAAGGTGAAAAAGTTTTTCGAGTTACGAGGAGAAAATGGGAAATTCTGAGTCCGAAAGGGGGAGATAATCCATGATGGAGGGTCGGATCAAAAATCCAAATTCACTTTGCGCATCTGCACATGATAACGAAGCTACATACCAAATATCAGGCGCGTAGGTATGAAGGTGAAAAAGTGTTTCGAGTTACGAGAAAAATGGGAAATAAATTCTGAGTCCGAAAGGGGGAGATAATCCATGATGGAGGGTCGGATCAAAAATCCAAATTCACTTTGCGCATCTGCACATGATAACGAAGCTACATACCAAATATCAGGCGCGTAGGTATGAAGGTGAAAAAGTTTTTCGAGTTACGAGGAGAAAATGGGAAATTCTGAGTCCGAAAGGGGGAGATAATCCATGATGGAGGGTCGGATCAAAAATCCAAATTCACTTTGCGCATCTGCACATGATAACGAAGCTACATACCAAATATCAGGCGCGTAGGTATGAAGGTGAAAAAGTTTTTCGAGTTACGAGGAGAAAATGGGAAATTCTGAGTCCGAAAGGGGGAGATAATCCATGATGGAGGGTCGGATCAAAAATCCAAATTCACTTTGCGCATCTGCACATGATAACGAAGCTACATACCAAATATCAGGCGCGTAGGTATGAAGGTGAAAAAGTTTTTCGAGTTACAAGAAACGTGACGGACGGACGTACGGACGTACGGACGGACGGACGGACACCCGTGACGAAAACAATATACCCGTTTTTTTTTACAAAAAAAGTGGGTATAATTAGGAAAATGGGAATATTTTTCTTGAATATATCTCATACTACCGATATTGTGTACTTCAACTTGTTTAACCAGTCTTGTCAGGTTTGTGTCCATACTGGTATTACAAGCATTAGCCGATTGCAGTGTAAGGATAGATTTATTTAGGGGGGAAAACCTGATTATTTTGTTTCTTTAAATTCTCATTTTCGTTACTCGACAGCTGTGATCTGGATTCGGTTGAAAGCCCAATTGTAATGGAAGTGACATAACCATTTTCCGATAGAACAGAAAAAATAAAATAAAAATGGCCTCGAATATTTGCCGCTGTCGAAGTTTAGCTGGCTGACTGATACGTATATATATCAAACGGAATCAATAAAACTATGTACACGAAAACCCATTACACACTCTACACATGCTACAATCGTGCAAATATATGCACCATTAAAATAAAGCATTACGATTCATTTGATTTTGTAAAATAACAATGCCTTATTTTCATCGGATTATACCGCAAAATGTCACTGTTGACCTACATTAAATCAGATTTGTCAGTTTGACGTGTCGTTGAAAAAGTATCTGTTGTTGTTGTTGTATGTCTGTAATTCAAGCGCTTATTTTTCGCTTCAATCTCTCAACACAAGTTGCAGGCTAGCTCGTGTGGTGTCCAGTTGAAACAGTATGTATTTGTGTCGATGTGACTGGAATAATGGCGCTTATTGCATGCGCACAGTCTGACCTGACCAGGATATGCACTGTTCGCTATTCCGTTAACGAAAATCCACCCTTCAAGATGCTGTTAACAAGGTACACAGGTTGTTATTAGGCCACATGATTGTGCATTTGACCAGGAGCTACACTGCACATAAACCCCATAGGCCCCAATTTTCCCTACGCACATATCGCCCCATTCATATTTGAGTCACTCTCAATGACGATTCTGTCCCGGCACATGTGCTGGAAAAAATGCTGGAGATTATGTGTGGCTATGACTGGAGAAATGAGGGTTACGCGATTTGTGACCAATCTGTTGTTCCTGATCAAGTAACACACTCATGAAGCCTGATAACGATCTATATTCTATATTGCTTCTTAGAATCATGCCGGGTGTTTCACAGATGGAATGGCGAATGGTACAGACCCTGGTCAGACTGCGGATTAGCAGCCTGGTATGGAGCTGCACTGGTCGCAAATCCCACACACCCCATTTTCCCCAATTTCTCCAGTCACAGCCACATAGCAGGTGATAATTATTCGGTCACATGTGGATCTGAGCTAAGTGTTTCTTGCAATTTGCCACACGTTTCCAGTAGTGTATTATGTGTACTTGTAGTGGGTGTATTATCATGCAGTCGGTCACTAGCTGTTGTAAACTTATGTTAGGCAACTTGTTATTATCGTATCAACGTTGAATACAATATGTGTATTATGTTTCACTGTTATTTATTGTACCTGACAGACAGTTAATCAATTTAAGAGCAGTATGAATACTGCATGGAAATACAGCACAAGCAAGTTTGCATCCCCAACCCACACAATCCCTCACCCATACACTATCCCGCCCTGATTGTTATGAAATGGTCTGGTATGTAGTGTTATGTCACCCATGTTTACACAATATATGTTAATATGTGCGCTGTCCACAAGTCCAATGATATACACCGACGTTGGATACATGTGACAGAGGCTGTACCGAATGTGGGTGAAAGGTGTCGCGAAATGTCAGTGCGGGATATCAACGACGACAACAACAACAACAACCCGGAAATCAGATTCATTCTAGATTTTGACCTTTCTGGTATCATGTTATGCGGTTTTCTGCTTTACTAAAGTCGAGTGCAGTTAGAATTTTGACACAATTTAGGTAAGCAATAAATTAAATTATCGAGCTACAGTAGTAATACACTAGTTATTTTTATTTTAGCCAATAGGACGTGCTTTAGTTTAGCAGTTGGCAATGGTCATTTCTGAAATATTAGTACTACAAATATTAGTAGTAGCCAAATTAGAGCAACTAGTAGCCAAATAAGAGCAAGGTTTCAATCCGCTTAATGGGTCGCTCCCTTAGCGAAGTAACATCGTACGTAGCGGTTAGCGTCGTATTTATTTGACTAGTAGCCTATGAAATGGCAATTTTTATTTTGTAGGAACGAATTGTTATTTCGTTGGAACGAATTAATACAAACAAGAATTATACGTCCCCTGCGGGACCTATTTTGACAAAATTTATTCTAGGAATGTGCGTAAATTCCTAGAATACATTTTGTTAAAATTAATATATGGTTGTTCACATATGTTTTTTCACAGCAAGGAATATTCAAATATTTACAGTTAGCACATGTATGGCTGCACTTGTTTATCACAATAACAATGTATTTGGATACAATTTCTTCTGGGAAATCTATTTTATAATTTTTTTAATTAATCTTGTCTGAATATTACGGTATGTTTAAAGACACCATCATGAATTATATCTACAAGTAACATCATATGGTCAGAATAAACCAAACTGCACTACTAGAAATTGCACTGCATATCGCCATCACAGGTGGAAGACACAGGTGCAAGTCTTCCACTTGTGATTGCCATATCAATTTGTGGTGTTGTAGATATCGAACTTTATCTGTGATGGCCAACTCGGGAGAGGATCGTCCCAAACCACCGACTGGGGCGTTACACCAAGACCTGCTGAATCGGTTCCTAGAAAGTGCCGCGGCCGGACAAGTGGAGGATATCAGAACTTGTCTGAAAGGTACATCTTATAACTTTTTCAATAGTTGGAATGGACTGTGATATATGTTAATTTTCCTACCAAACTAATCACCACAAAATTATTTTTAGACTAGTCGATTGATAAAAATGATGCGATCCAGCTCATCGCGATCTACACAGTTAGTAAATAGAGGATCTTTTATGAATGATGATTTAATATATTTATTCAACAAGTTTACTGATTTCATAAGAAACATTGCCTCTTTTCTTATGACATCAATCAGTCAACAAGTTTAATAAATATCACATTGATCATCATAAATGTTAGATTCTGTTGCATAAGCACATGATCATAATTTGACAGACATAAAACTCCAATCAATCAATCAATTTGTCAGTCAAAGGGCCAATGTCTCTCTGCAGGTCCTATAGGGGTGACCATCGATGTGAAGAATGATCGTGGCTGGACGGCCCTCATGTTTGCATCGAGAAACGGACATTGTGACGTTGTGAAGGAATTACTTAACAGCGGGTAAGTAATACAGGTACCATCATGTACAGTGAAAATCCAAACAGGACACGCATAGAAACTCTGTGCGCATGGCTCCAGATAAGGAGTTAGTAATTGAGTATTGTCACTCCATCATTTCTGAAGCAATTGGGTATTTCAAAGTTTTAATTGGGTAAAATTACATATTTAGGGGTACCTGGGCCCACGCGGAGAGTATTCCATAACAGGCGCGTATACAGAAATAATTGCAGGGGGGGGGGGGTCTGTAATTAAAATTCGCCCCCCCCCCCCCCCTGTATCCGCGCCTGTATTGGATTTACATTTATTGAACATAGGCTGCATATGCTCAATAAATGTAAATCCATCAATTGAAATTTCCAGACTTACGAACATTTTAGTCGTACGAAGTTTAGTGAAACGGGTCCCTGGTGTGTCCGGTGTATAGAGGTTCCCCTGTACATAAAGCATTGTCCATCAACCAGCCTCAGAAGTTTATCTGACAGCTTTGGCCATCGATAAAGACAGACAGACATGGTCTTACAAAGTTACCTGCACTCATCTCCAATGGGTAGTCCAGTTGTTCAGGCAGCAAAACAGCCATCATGCATTTAGTACATTGTATTGTTGTACATGTATGCTAGCAGATCAGGAGCTAGACTCGCCATGATCCACATTTTGTAGTCACAGCAATATTTATACCAAGTTGTGGGGGAGGGTATACTGGAGTCAGGTCGTACCCGACCTCCGCGCGCGCGAAAACGTAAAGTTGGGGGGTCTGGGGGTCCTCCCCTAGGAAATTTTTAAAATGCCAGATCGCCGCAGATGCGATTTCCTGACACCTGGGCCACGAAAAAAGTCATCCAACTATTTGAGTATTGTAGATTTTCTTCTTTTTTTTGCCGGGAGCAGGGGGGGGGGACCGGACCCCCCCCCCCCCCCCCCCCCACCCCCCTCCCTCCCCTCCCCTGTATCCGCGCCTGCATAAGCCTCGCTTACTGACAAATCTAGTTTTGTCTAGGCTTACACTAGCAAATAGGTGGTCAGTGTAACATGGTATTTCTAACAATCTGTGCAGCAACAAGACAACATTTCCTTTGTTCAGGATTTTATCAGTGTAGTTCTTTATCAACTAGGACATGTCAATCTTTAAGATTGTTTCATTACAATTATGATACTCCCGATCAGTCAGTGTGGATGTGCACGTTGAATGATGTTCGGAACTACACTGGTCACACATGCCCTAACTCCTAAGGGCAATTTTTATATGCCCTGAAAACAAATATGTGGGAACATCCGTCTGTTCATCCAGGGCTCCAGATAAGGAATTAGTAATTGAGTATTGTTACTCTATCATTTCTGAAGCAATTGGGTATTTCAAAATTGTAATTGGGTAAAATAAAATCACACTACTGTTTACACATCAACAGACCGCAATTATTGAATAGTTTGCTCCGAAATGAAAACATGTCGCCCTACATGGAAAATGTTACATACCAAATATACTATTATTAGTAAACATAGTTGTATTTCACAATTGCATCCATGATATAGTATTATTGGTACCCCAGGGCTCCAGATAAGGAATTAGTATTTGAGTATTTCACTCCATCATTTCCGAAGCAATTGGGTATTTCAAAATTTTAATTGGGTAAAATAAAATAACACTACTGTTTATACATCAACAGACCGCAATTATTGAATAGTTTGCTCCGAAATAAAAACATGTCTTGGCATTGCATTAGAATTGTCTCCTTGGAGACAATTCTAATGAAATACCAAGATGTGTTTTCATGGAAAATAAGAAAAATATGCTATATTTGTGGTCTGTTTATTGTTTTCTGCAGCATGATAAAGGTACCACAAAATTTGTATTGCTAAGTTTTTGATACTCGCTACTTCTGATTTCAATTGGGATTTTGGCAATTTTAATTAGGTATTTAAGCAGCTTATCTGAAGCGCTGGTCCATCTGTCTGTACGAGATTTGCGTTTTCAGCTACCTAGGTACTAGTGTATCTGCGTTACTGGAAGGGCTTGAAACTTCACATACGTATTGCGATCATCCATATTTTTATTGTATAGCCCACCCATGTGGCCCTTGTGCTGAAGATGAAGATCAAACGACTCAATTATAATGATGTAAAGTTGGGTAGGAAGTTTTTGATGAGTACATCAGTTACTGATTTATTGCATCATCCAGCAGCAAATGGAACGAAAATTGTCGTCTGCTGTTATTTTACATTTTGCCTTCTTTCTCAATAAAAACATGGTTTGACATCACTTTAGAATCATTTCCAATGGAAATGATTCTAAAGTGCTGTCAAAACATGTTTTTATGAGAAAAATGGAAAAAAAAACAGAAGACCTCAAAATTTAATTCAGCATTGTAAGGGTTAAGGTCGGCATGATGACCTTAGCAAACAAACAAACAAGGCCGGCATGTTCTAGTTGATAAAGAACTACACCCTCCATTTCAGCTGTGATGCCAATACTATCAACAGCACCGGACAAACTGCCCTGGACATTGCCATGTTTTGGAATCATGCTGATGTTGCCCGGCAACTAAAGTCAGAGGTGAGGGACAAACATCCTGATGACAATCTTCGCAATTACTTCTCCTATAACAAGCTCAACAGATGTTCCGAGAAACGGAAAGATAAAACATGGCTGAGAAACAAGACATTAGAAGCAAATACAAGATTTATTCTTTTTTCTGACCTTGAAGTTGTGGCCTTACCCTTGAAGGGTAAACAGACAAAATGGAAGTATGAATTAGCGCGGTTTGAGATGAATCATATAGAAATGCATATGGCTAGTAACCCAGTATGCATATTTCTAGGAGTGGTTCAAGAAAATAAACAGATTCCATTAACGTATGAAGAGCCAGCATTATTCGCTGTTGATATTTCTGGTTCCGACATTAAGCAATACCTGGAATTGATCCCCGGAAGTGTGATTGTACCGTCTTACCCGAGGGCCATGCAGTTTGAACCATCGGAAGCTGGTATATATTCGGAAGCGCGGTCGATGTTGTCGTGGCATGACCGCTATAGTTTCTGTCCAACATGCGGGTCACACACCCTTTTGGTGGAAGGGGGATACAAACGTTCTTGTGAAAACCAAGAGTGCCGGAGTCACAAAGGTATTGTATAATTATACATACATACAGTCTACACGCGTTACCTCAAACTTTCTTAAGTCAAACTACTGATAACTCATAGTCAAATTCATGGTCCCACGTATATGTTTCCTATATAATAACTCTTGTTAACTCAAATTGTTTAATCCTACATTGGCAATCATTCCTTTTGCCTCCAATAAAAGCTTTAGATCTGTATTTGGATGCTAAGCCGGCTAGATAATCAGGAGTCCAACGTTTCATAATCCTTACTTTATGGCCGATTACATTTATTTCAATACCTGTACATTGAAGTAGAATAGAAATACAGAAATTATGACATACATGATGCCTGACGTTTCAGGGATCCACAATACATGCTACCCCCGCACCGACCCCTCGGTCATTATGCTGACCGTCTCACCAGATGGCAAGTGCTGCTTGCTGGGACGGAACAAAAAGTTTCCCGCCAAACTGTGGTCGTGTCTGGCGGGCTTCATGGAACCAGGTTTGTACATGTGGTACAGTAGCCCCCTCTCTAATAGTAGCACCCCTCCCATATTTGTATTGCACTTAAATACTGGCTAACTTTCTTTTATCATCCAAGCAGAAATACACATGACAAGGGAGGGCGAGTTGTATTGAATGATGGAAGGTGACATCCACAGGTTGAAGTAACAGACCATGGTCTATAAATACATTATTAAATATACCAAAAAGCATCAATAAATGAAAACCAATACATGTAGTTAAAAAATAAGTCTTTACGTATTATAAATCTTTATTTTTTAGCTATTTCTTTTACTTATTGATGCCTTTTGGTATATTTAATGTATTTATAGACCATGGTCTGTTACTTCAACCTGTGGTGACATCATGATCATCATGACCAAGTTGCATCAACCGCTGTTGTGTAACCTGTAGCCGATTTCACCAACATTGCAAAGTTCACTTTTCTATCAAATTATACTTTGAGGGAGAAATTTTTCAGTTTTAGGATAAATTTATTAATTTTTATTATACTGAATTTATTACATTATCACAGCCAAAATGGCTGTGATAATGTAATAAATTCAGTATAATAATTCTGCATACTTTTAATCATCAGATATATGCAGTTGGTAGTTCTATGTGAAATAATGCATTTCGGGAAAAATAAATGATTACTCCCTCAAAGTATACTTTGCCCTTTCAACTTGGTAGCCTACAATGTAATTGTTCCATATCAGGGGAGACAATCGAGGACACGGTGCGACGAGAGACGGAGGAGGAGGCGGGCGTGATTGTCGACACCGTGGAGTACCACTCCAGCCAGCCCTGGCCATTTCCGGTCTCTCTGATGTTGGGCTGTATCGCATACGCCACCACCAACAGGATCAAGGTTTATGATGTTTTATACCATTACATCTATACACTTCAAATAGTGCCACATATCAGGGGCGGATCTAGAGGGGGGGGGGGGGGTTTCGGAGTTGTGATTGTCGACACCGTGGAGTACCACTCCAGCCAGCCCTGGCCATTTCCGGTCTCTCTGATGTTGGGCTGTATCGCATACGCCACCACCAACAGGATCAAGGTTTATGATGTTTTATACCATTACATCTATACACTACCAAATAGTGCCACATATCAGGGGCGGATCTAGAGGGGGGGGGGGGGTTTCGGAGTTGCAACCCCCCCCCCCCCGCCCCCCCCCCCCGTTCAGCCATGGAGTTTACATAGATCACAGTTTACCACCAGTTGGAGTCTGAATTTAAATGCCGTAAAACACAGGAAAGTACATTTCGAAGAGCTCGAAAATAGGACAACCCCCTAGTTGCGAACGGTAACTCTTGCAATTACTCCCGTACCGTATGACGGTACGGGAGTAGATTGCAATCACCAAATGCTGGATCCGCCCCTGCATATGAAATTCATATGTAAATTTTGCATACGAAATTCATATCAAAGTTCGACATATCAAATCCAAATTACTTGATTGCGAGTTGGCATTGCCAATAGAAACGTTGTTAATCTAGGTAAGATTAACACAGGCTCAGACAAACACATTTTTTTAATTGCAAGTTGGCATTGCCATTAATATATGTTCAGAAACGTTGATAACTTGGGCAAGATTAACGCAGGCGAGTGTGTAAGATATATTATATATTATCCCCACAGATTGACGAGACGGAGCTGGACGATGCACGGTGGTTTACGAGACCGGAGGTCGTACAGATGCTCACGCACCAACACCCCCAGGGTCTGTTTGTTCCCCCAGAGCAGGCTATAGCACACCAGATCATCAAAACATGGGTCAGGAGGACCGCCAACCTTTAACATTATTGTCCAGTTGACATTGTAAACCCTTTCAACGCTACAGACAATAAAGCCAACATATGCAATCACGGTGGGTCCAGATAAGCTGGCTCCTAGGGAGCCGTCTCATCTGGATCTGCAGCATTTGTCTGTTTCGAAAAAAAAATCTTTATTCTTTCATTAAAGATGGGGTCCCACACATCAGGATGTATTGTAGGGGTTATATTTTTGGTTCAACATTTAGAGATGTCAATAATATTACGGTATATACAAAGAGCGTTTAATTTTTATTACCGGGTACACATATTGGTACTATTTTGTTTTATTTGTATGACGGAAATCAATAATCTTGAGGTCAGTGGAGATAACCACGTTTTGTCAAAATATTAACAAAATTCGATATTTATTCAAAGAAAGTCAATATTTATTTGCCCAATGCAATTTCTTGTGTACAATAACTACTTTATACGATACCGACAGCAATGGTGTTTAAGTTGATATACATATTTGATTTAAATAATTCAAACTAATCACACTGTCTTCACGTGCACATAAACTGATGATCACCACTACTAACACGGTTAATATCATGGGCGGATTCAGGGGGGCGGACCCGGCGCGCACCCCCCCCCCCCCCCCCCCCCCACCCCCCCCCCCCCCCCCTAAAATTTGGCGAGTAAAGATTGTTTACAAGTTACAAGGCACGTTTTTTGCTGCAAAATTGCAAAATGCGCCAGAACGCAGGAAATGTGATGTAGATTTCAAAAAATTTGAGGGGGGGGGGGGGAATGCCCCCGGACTCTACTAGCGCTATCCCGAGCTCCGATAATATAGTCAAGTATTGCAAAATAGTTACCCCCCCTAACCCGAAATCCTTGATCCGCGCTTGAATACTGTGTAAAAACGAACACTTTTGATGTTAGAAACTTGTGAATTAGGTGCACATTTAATTTTCGTAACGATATAGTTTTAAATAATTTGAGGGCCCAAATCTTTAATGGAATAGTTAAAAACTTGGCATGGAAAAGCCAATGTTAGCTATTTAGGGATGAAAGGGTTAAAGTCATGATGCAGTGATCTTAATGATGTTTTGTATCCATGAATCTGTCGTGAATAATAATGAATGTGTCACATATTCGATCTCTCCATCAGATGGTGTCTCATATGCTCAATGCTCAACAAGGGCGGATCTAGAGGGAAGTTTTCGGGGGTTGCAACCCCCCTGCTTAGCCACGGAGTTTACATAGATCACAGTTTACCACCAGTTGGAGTCTGAATTTAAATGCTGTAAAACACAGGAAAGTGCATTTTGAAAAGCTTGAAAATAGGACAACCCCCTAGTTGCAAATGGTAACTCTTGCAATTACTCCCGTACCGTCAAATTCAAAGATTATAAATGTATTCAGTTAGGTATAAATTATGTACCGTATTAACCCTAAGTATACGGCCACCATTTGTTTTGGAAAACCCCTATTAAAAAGGGGTTTCCCATAACAAATTGTATCCAAGTACATTGTTATTGTGATTAAACCAGTACTGCCATACTAACCCTAAATATTGGCATGCTCACTCAACAGTTGTGGGGAAACCATATACTATTAAATAGGGGTTTCCCATAACAAATTGTATCCAAGTACATTGTTATTGTGATTAAACCAGTACTGCCATATTAACCCTAAATATTGGCATGCTCACTCAACATTTGTGGGGAAACCATATACTATTAAATAGGGGTTTCCCATAACGAATTGTATCCAAGTACATTGTTATTGTGATTAAACTAGTACTGCCATATTAACCCTACGCTTGCTCAACAGTTGTGGGGAAACCATATACGTTTATATGTTTACCCAAATAAATGGTGTCCGAATATTTAATGTCATTAGGGAATACTAACGTGACATCTTATTATAGACTGTGATAAAATGGGAGATAATTGTGAATTCTGCTATAATTACATAAGTTAACACAGTTTGTAAAACATATAGTGCTCATTTTCATGAAATCAGAGCTCCAGATAAGGTGCGTATTTGCTTAAATACCAAATTAAAATTGCCAAAATCCTAATTGAAATCAGAAGTAGTGAGTATCAAAAAGCAATGAAAAATTTGTGGTATCTTTATCATGCTACAGAAAACAATAAACAGACGACAAATGTAGCATATTTTATTATTTATCCATGAAAACACATCTTGGTATTTCATGACAATTCTAATGAAATGCCAAGACATGTTTTCATTTAGAAGCAAACTATTCAATAAGTGCGGTCTGCTGATGTGTAAACAGTAGTGTCATTTTATTTTACCCAATTAAAATTTTGAAATACCCAATTGCTTCAGAAATGATGGAGTGACAATACTCAATTACTAATTCCTTATCTGGAGCCCTGTGAAATGATGATATAATAGAAATGTACCAATATAGAAATAAAATTGATTCTATAAACTTCTTTCTAGAGTGTGCTAGTACACCAGAGGCTCGTTTCACTAAACTTCTTAAGGTAAAAATGTTTGTACAAAGATTTGTATTAATGTGCCTCTCACAATAACATGCATGGTTAACTAACGTTGCCATTTAGCACCTACCTGCCCACATAATTACATGTGAACACATCCACTAAAGATTTTCCAACACTGGCTGTCAGTGTAAATGTTAATCTGAAATTAAATTTTGCACAAACGATTCTGGTGTGGCGAGGACCTGGCATCAGATCATGATTATTCTGATTTCAGGGCTGAATATATAGATTTTTTATTGTAAATATTCAGTTCTGATTTTGGGATTTCCCCCGCATTTGTACATGTACTTGAATATATATGGGATTTAGTACTAAACCCATTGACCCGGCCTTTTATGACCTGATAGGCCTTAAATGTTGATAGGCCGTTAAACCCCAACAAACAAACAAACAAAGTTTATTGAAACGGGTTAACGTGTCCCAGGAGCGAGGTTGGTCACAAATGTCAAGCCCCATCTCTCTGTCACAACCACAAATTGGCACCAAGTTTTCTATCAATCTGTGTATGATTTCAAATGACATCAGGATCTTCATTTATCACATGTATCCTAAGAACCTTTTTATCAGCATGTGTCCGACACAGAGCAGTATCGATGGTTATAAAACATTGGTCGGGCTCAACCCTCTGAGCACCATTCATTGATAGCAAATTCATAGGCTACACAAGCTGCTGATATTTAACCCTTTCCCTGATAGAAACGACTTTTCACGCCTCTGCAGAAGATGTCTTTAGAAAACATTGTGGGAAAAGGAGAAATTGCTTGTAACAAGCAATTTTTCCTTTTCCCACAATGTTTTCTACTCTATCAGATAATTTAACCAGCATTTGACCCAGCATTTGATTCTTTTATTCAGATGTTTTCGATTTGGAAGAGTCGAAATATCGCAAAACAGGGAAAGGGTTAATTGCATCTGTCTATGAGGGAATATGGCGCATCGGCCCAGAGACACACCATGCGAGTTCGTACCTAAGAACATGTGCGATATCTCATAAAAAATATTTACAAAATTTACGATATTTTCCGTAAATGACGTCGAAAGATGACACAATTTTCATAGCAAATGCAGAATACTATTAACGGCCATATTTCTACAACAACCACTCTATATAACACTCTATATAACTCTCTATATAACAACCACTCTATATAACAGCCATTATATTATATCCCAACTGGATAAATTACTTAATGGTCTACCTCACTCCAATAGCATACTCTACAACAGCCAGTTCTGTGTCATTCCATTACTGGCTGTTTTAGAGAGGATGCAGTTATTAAGGTAACTACTGCATATTAACCCTTATAATAGACAGCTATCTTAAATTTGTTGTCGTCTGCTGTTTATTTTCTATTTCCTATTTTTATCATTAAAAACATACTTTGACGGCGCTTTAGAATAATTTAAAACGTGCTTTGACAGCACTGAAGTGCTGTCAAATCATGTTTTTATTGGGAAATCAGGCAAGATATAAAAGCAACAGCAGACGATGTATATACAAGTGGACCTGTCTAATTTTAAGATAAAAAATAAGTAAGTTAAAACTATTACATTTGTAATACACCTTTACGGGTATGAACTATTTTAAATATTTTATTTTTGCTATTACTCAATAAAAGTATATGTTGTGACCTCTCATTTGAACCGTCTTGATGAGACGGTTCAAATGATGATCACAATATAAATAAAATATTTAGGATTTTCCACAAACAAAATGGCGTATCCTCAGCATGAAATGGGTTAATGAATGTGTTTTTTACTACCCGTTATGCGAGAATGTTTGTATTCTCTAAAAAAACAGGGAGTAAAAAACATTCTTTAGCTTATTTTATTTTAACTTACTGATACTTTTGGACTTATTTAATGCATTTATAGACATTGGTCGCTACTTCAACCTGTGATATCGAGCAGTTCAATCGCCTGATCTAAATTGTTTTATAGAAGCAGAAGGAATAATTTAGCAATTAAATACTGAATGTGATCAGACAAATCGTGTAGGCTAACACTAATGTTTCAGACACAATAGTCACCATTTCTGTCATGATTAGTCACATATTCGATTAAAATTAATAACAAACTTAGTCAATTAATTGAAACTTAATGAATGTATACCAATAAATGATAAGTGTTCTTCCATAACATGTGTTTATATTGTTGTATAAATTGTTCACAAATTGTTATATTTATTTACATTTAGTTTTAAATAAATTTGATTATGCACATTTTATGTTTGTTGTTCTTGTCTATATCTACCTTAACCCTTTCACCCATAAATAACTTTAATAGACTATGATATGTTACTTTTCCAACTAATCCGATGGTCACACAATGATTTTCAGACTAGTCCATTTCATAGGCAGCGGAACTGGAAAATTATTGTGGGGGCCCAATCGTGAGGGCCCAAAGGGCCGGATTTTGCTATGGGGGTCCAGGGGCATGCTCCCCAATAAATTTTTGAAATCTAAGAGGCGTGAAACGCCATTTCCTGCATCCTCAGTGCCCAATCTTGAGGGCCCAAATGGCCCGATGTTGCTAGAGGGGTTCGGGGGCATGCTCCAGCGTAAATTTTGAAAATGTAAGACGCGTGAAACGGCATTTCCTGCATTCTCAGGTCCCAGTCTTGAGGATCCAAAGGGCCTGGATGTTGCTAGAGGGGGGGGGGGGGGGGGGGGGGGTGGGGGGGGGGGGGGGGGGGGGGGGGGGGGGGGGTCTGGGGGCATGCTCCCCCCCGGAAATTGTTGAAATCTAAGAAAGAGTGAAACGCCATTTCCTGCATTCTCAGAAATTTTTAAGATGATAATATGTGCTTTATTACAGAATTATTGGGGGGGGGGGGGGGGGCACCCCCCACACCACCACCCCACCCCACTTACACCGCCCCTGCATTTATGAAAAGTTGTTTTTCTCAAAATTTCAAAACTTTCTCGCAAAAAGTGCAGATCCTGAGTAGACGTCTCGTTAGGAGCCGACTGTCTGGATCTATGCCAGTTGTAAACACCGCTATAGAGGGCTGTATATATATAGTATTGAAAGGGTCAATCCATGAAACTGCAATTCGTTTCCAACACTGAAACCACAATATCCTGATCTGGTACCAGACACCATTAACATATTTCATGCTGAGGATATGCCATTTTCTTTTGTGGAATCCTAAATATTTTATTTATATCAGCTCAGAAATATAATTATGTCTTGACCGCCATTTGACCCGTTTTGTTTAAAACATTTCATACCCGTAAATGTGTGTTCCGTATGATCACTTGGCCCCAGTACAGGTTGAAGTAAACAGTAACGTTACCAGCCAGTCACCTGTTTACCTTGTAAGCGAAGCTATGAAACGGTACCAGCTGACGCGTCACCAGGAAAGTCAACGAAATAAATGTGCCCCATGACTTCTTGCTAGAGACAAATGCGAAACTTTGTTGGAACAAAATAATCCATAGCTCGAAAACGCGTTGGCATAGCGCATCGGAGTTTACATCATTGCGGATGTTTACATTTGCCTAACTTCTGCAATAGCGAACATGATATAAATCGGTTAATTGTTTCGTGAGAGTCAGTTGTCTCGAGGACGTCCGAGTACAGCCCATAAAAGCATAGGAACATTGGTATAAATGTTTTATAACGGGGCATAAAACAAAGTTTAACTTATTTTTTTTCTTCCCTTGTTGATACTTTTAGGTATATTTAACGTATTTATAGGCATTGGTATGTTACTTCAACCTGTGGACCCCAGGTGTGAAGCTCGATAAAATACACTGTTAAAATGTGAAGCAATATGTAAGGAAGGATTTGTTATTAACCCATTACATGCGGAATACACCTTTACAGGTAAACATTTTTTTTTAATTTTTATTATTTCTCAATGCAAGTATCGACGAGACGGTTCAAATGGTGGTCGCGACATATACTTCTGAGCGCATAGAAGGGCAATATATAGGATTTTCCGCAAACATAATGCCGTATCCTCAGCATGAAATGGATTAAGATATGCATGATAATAGCAGGCAGGGGCGTAGCCAGAGACAACTTCCTGATACGCACACATATCAAATGGTAGAACATTGGGTGAGCACGGCTAACTCGTCGACCTAGCGAAGTGAGGGAGAGTGCTAGGGGGGTCTGGGGGCATGCCCCCCTCCCACCCGGATATTTTTTGAAACGGAGATCCTATCTAACGCGTTTTCTTGCATTATTTACGGCACCATTTGTTTGTAATCGACATGTACGTGTGATACAAAATGCGTTCTGTTCCAGACTCAATAGCAATCCCCCTACCACACCCCCCCCCCCACCACCAAGATTGTATTGCATAATTTGAAAAATAGGCCTTTTTTTAAATTATTTTATTTTTTCTCGTACGCACGTGCGTACGTGTACGTGCGTATGCCTGGCTACGCCACTGGCAGGGCCTAACAATTTATATTCGACCCAGATAATATGCATCCTTACATAGATGCATGATATTTACAATGAATCTTTCTATGACTTGCATCTGCACCTGGGGTAAAGTAATCGGGTGTACGTAGTAAGGGCGTCTTGTCATAATATAGGAACCAGTCGGCCAATGGATAATGTGACCGTAAATCAGTCCTGGTACAGCTTAGCAACAAGGAGTAAATTCTCGGGACAACGGCATTGATTGTTATTATTATGAAAGAGAGATAAATAAAAAGGTATGTATGTGCCAAACATTTTATTGTATTATTTGCATGCTCTACACATGCAAGTTAGTGGGTGGTTGGTCGGGCGAACGTGACGGCGTAAATTAACGGTAGGGGTTCCTTCTTATAGGAATCACGATTTGCCTGGTTTATCCCTCGGGTACGTTTTTATCTTTGGCTCTTTTGAATGTATTTGAATCTATGTGTGACTGCGGCAAACAGTGTAGACCCTGATCAGACTGCACGGATGTGCAGGGTGCGTGGTGTCCGGCGAACGCGACGGCGTAAATTAACGGTAGGGGTTGGTTCCTCCTTATATGAATCACGATTTGCCTGGTTTGGCCCTCAGGTACGTTTTTACATAGGGTAGCCTATGTATTGGAATCGCGTCGGACAGTTAGCCACGCCCCAGACCCCCCTCGATGTGCACGTCCGTAGTGATATCTTGGAATAACCATAACAACAAAATGCATTGTGTTACTCAATGTTTAACTGGCATACGCAACCGCTAATTGAAAATAATATTATGAAAAACTACTTGCACTGCACAATATCAACAACGGATGTTCTACGTACAAAAATACATCGGATTATTTTGTTGCGCGTGATTTTCCCCCATTTGAGGTCATCGCTAAATTTAGTAACAGAGTTAACTCCCCTCCGAATACTCTCCGAAACAAGCGACGCGTTTAACACACAAACTACATCAAGTTTGACCTTCCGACAGCCTATTTTTAAACTCACCCGACACCTGTGCGAAACAAAACTCGCACGTGTAGGTCTAACTGATGTTTAATCCTCATTCTCTCTCTCTATCGATGGATTTACAGTGGATTTTAGTGACATTCCTGAATTCGGCATGATTGACATTTGTCTATGGTGGCCAATACACGCCAACATGAGTGTCAATTCTACGTTCAGGGAAGGGGGTCAATAAGTCAGTATTTAAGGTGATAACTTACAGTCAGTGAACAAATTAATGACAGTATAACACATCCAGCGTATATTAATACCCATATTAATACAAGTACTGAAATACGACAAAAACAAATCTAACAAGTTTGGGCTTCCATACATTGAATATTTTGTCAGCGGTTTCCCCAATGACGTCATTTGTATGTTTTAATATACTCGATCCGGTGCCAACTATGTCATTCACAAAACAGAAGTAAACTTGGCGATGTACCGATAAGGCATTTTTAGGCGCGACACCGCTTCCGTGGCGGAATTATTGTAACTATTGCTCTTCAATCAGTTTTCAATATATCTATAATGATCATAGATATCTGGAATCTGTATACTTGAATTGATGATGTCTTGTAGATGTGTTACGGTATCTTTCTGATATTGCTATGCATAATCTGTAATGTTGTTGAATGTTTTGGTACATACTGTAGCAGTGCATACTGTACTTCAAGTTGTGCCATATAAATAGTTTACCCCTTAACCATTAAAACGCTGAAAAACAAAATTGCCGTCTGCTCATTTTGTATATTTTAATCTCTTTAAAAACCTGTTTTGGCAGCGCAGTAGAATCGTCTCAGTATGTTTTTGAGGAGAAATATAAAAATATTTAAAACAGCAGACGACAATTGTTTCCAGCGCTTTAAAGGTACATGCCCACTCAGTAAGCCCAACATGTCATTTATAGGAATTAAATAATTGTATAACTGATAGTGACGCGCGGTGGTATCAGGCTATTTTCATATGCAAATGAGGCATGATATTTTTTAATTATTTATACTAAAGAAATGCGTCACCTGAAAAAATAATATTTTCGACAGATTTTAAAGTATGATCATTGCACATCATAAAATAAATACAGAGATTAAATAGTAATGTCCGTTAAGATTTTAAGCCAACACGGTTATCGCCCCTGATATCAGTGTGTAAATTTACGTCTGATATAAAATGTATAATAATGCCAATCAGTACGTGGGATAATGGCGCATGAATGTTTATTTTGCCAGGAAATGTCTTAGATGATATCTCTGATGTAAAGAACATTTTGTACCTACTGAGTGGGCATGTACCTTTAAGGGTTAATGCAACTGCAACACCAACAATCAATCAATCAATCAATCAATCAATCAATCTAGTGTAATCTTGTAGTACCCTATGTTCAGTACTTTCAGTACTTTGATTGCATCGGGGGAGCATCTGTCGGTTTAAGAACTGTTGAAAAAGTTGGTAATTTCGGCGATCGCCTTGTTGTTTTATCATTGAATAAATATATGTGCAATCGCAGAAAAATTGAAACCAGAAATCTCCGCCACCCAAAAGAATGTATTTAATTCGATAGTATAACCTGCTTGATTGCGTTTAGGTGGATATTATGGAAAAATAAAAGTAAATACGATCCCGGCAGGATTCGAACCTGCAATCTCCTGATTCGTAGTCAGGCGCCTTATCCATTGGGCCACGGGACCAACTGATGGCGTATCGTGTTTCATTGCCGATTTTTATTCAAACGGGTATTCAAACAGGCATCGAGCTGATCATTAATTATCAGATACATCAGGACAGTATGATAAAGCAAGCACCCATACAATTAATTATTTTCAACCCGAGAGAGTAAAAGCAACGACTACTTTAAATCAATGCATTATATCATCCTGAAAACGAATCCGGTGTCGGTCAATCAAATCAGGTGGGACAAGGTCATTTTTGGGGTCATTAAATGCACATTGGTCAAATGAGTGCAAAGATCACTCTATTTTGATAATACAATATGTACTTGCATTACATTACAGAACAATCCGATAAAGTATGTTTTATTGGTGATTATTGTTTTAGGGGGCATATACAAAGCAATTCGGTTTGCTCGGACGTCTCTATCGTTGAGAGTATCAACATATTCAAGATGGCCGCCAATCATCAATATTTAGCCTGAAATGTGTACTTATTTGATGAATGAAAACAAATAGGCACGTAGATCTTGATCGGACGGACGTAGAAAACCATTTGGATACCATGCATTAATTTTAAACATAGATGGAGGCTATCAAATCCATATGAATCCAAGATGGACGCCAAATATTCATCAAGAGCAGGAAGCATTATCTACACTGTGGTGGACCAAATCTTGGTACTAAGATAGATATGAACATATTAGTTTGATTTTCATCTGAGATACGATATTAAAAATATAGATCAATATGTATGCTCTTCTTAAAGAGCGTATTTAATTCAAAATGGCCGCCATATTTTCCAAAAACTCGAAAGTTATTTGTATAATTTGTACTTTTGCTTTACTTATGTATATTACTTCATTCTGTTAGGCGGTTAAATCAGTAAGTTGGACACACTTGATTTTGAAGTAATTTGTAATTGTGTTTATTCAAAATGTTCGACTCATTTAGGCTATTTTAATATAGTGTGGTACTGGCAATTGCGAGTTTTTTTTCATTTACTTTAAAAATAAATTATAGGACAGATTCACATGTGTTCAGACTAGTAGATCGCTGTATATATACTAGTAGATTGTATATGCTCCATAATACACTTGGTGATGCTCGAATTAGGTTACACTCGTTGTAGAGTCAGAATATCAAAAATATATGTACTGTTTGTTTTAAATATTGTATTTTATTGAGTCTTACGTTATCATATACGTTGTAAATTGCACTATAATGCGATATATGTATACACTACGTATTGCGATTGGTCCATATGCTAAAGTTCGGCCATGTTCGCATTACAGTCTACTACTTGCACTGCACAATATCAACAACGGATGTTCTACGTACAAAAATACATCGGATTATTTTGTTGCGGGTGATTTGCCCCCATTTGCAGCACAAATCGTGCGGTCATCGCTAAATTTAGTAACAGAGTTAACTCCCCTCCGAATACTCTCCGAATACTCTCCGAAACAAGCGACGCGTTTAACACACAAACTACATCAAGTTTGACCTTCCGACAGCCTATTTTTAAACTCACCCGACACCTGTGCGAAACAAAACTCGCACGTGTAGGTCTAACTGATGTTTAATCCTCATTCTCTCTCTCTATCGATGGATTTACAGTGGATTTTAGTGACATTCCTGAATTCGGCCTGGTTGACATTTGTCTATGGTGGCCAATACACGCCAACATGAGTGTCAGTTCTACGTTCAGGGAAGGGGGTCAATAAGTCAGTATTTAAGGTGATAACTTACAGTCAGGGAACACATTAATGACAGTATAACACATCCAGCGTATATTAATACCCATATTAATGCAAGTACTGAAATACGACAACAAAAATCTAACAAGTTTGGGCTTCCATACATTGAAAATTTTGTCAGCGGTTTCCCCAATGACGTCATTTGTATGTTTTAATATACTCGATCCGGTGCCAACTATTTCATTCACAAAACAGAAGTAAACTTGGCGATGTACCGATAAGGCATTTTCAGGCGCGACACCGCTTCCGTGGCGGAATTATTGTAACTATTGCTCTTCAATCAGTTTTCAATATATCTATAATGATCATAGATATCTGGAATCTGTATACTTGAATTGATGATGTCTTGTATATGTGTTACCGTATCTTTCTGATATTGCTATGCATAATCTGTAATGTTGTTGAATGTTTTGGTACATACTGTAGCAGTGCATACTGTACTTCAAGTTGTGCCATATAAATAGTTTACCCCTTAACGATTAAAACGCTGAAAAATAAAATTGCCGTCTGCTCATTTTGTATATTTTAATCTCTTTAAAAACCTGTTTTGGCAGCGCAGTAGAATCGTCTCGGTATGTTTTTGAGGAGAAATATAAAAAATTTACAGCAGACGACAATTGTCGTTTCCAGCGCTTTAAAGGTACATGCCCACTCAGTAAGCCCAAAATGTCATTTATAGGAATTAAATAAGTGTATAACTGATAGTGACGCACGGTGGTATCAGTCTATTTTCATATACAAATGAAGCATGATATTTTTTAATTATTTATACTAAAGAAATGCGTCACCTGAAAAAATAATATTTTCGACAGATTTTAAAGTATGATCATTGCACATCATAAAATAAATACAGAGATTAAATAGTAATGTCCGTTAAGATTTTAAGCCAACACGGTTATCGCCCCTGATATCAGTGTGTAAATTTACGTCTGATATAAAATGTATAATAATGCCAATCAGTACGTGGGATAATGGCGCATGAATGTTTATTTTGCCAGGAAATGTCTTAGATGATGTCTCCTGAGTAAAGAACATTTTTTACCTACTGAGTGGGCATGTACCTTTAAGGGTTAATGAAACTGCAACACCAACAATCAATCAATCAATCAATCAATCTAGTTTAATCTTGTAGTACCCTATGTTCAGTACTTTCAGTACTTTGATTGCATCGGGGGAGCAACTGTCGGTTTAAGAACTGTTGAAAAAGTTTGGTAATTTCGGCGATCGCCTTGTTGTTTTATCATTGAATAAATATATGTGCAATCGCAGAAAAATTGAAACCAGAAATCTCCGCCACCCAAAAGAATGTATTTAATTCGATAGTATAAACTTCTTGATTGCGTTTAGGTGGATATTATGGAAAAATAAAAGTAAGTACGATCCCGGCAGGATTCGAACCTGCAATCTCCTGATTCGTAGTCAGGCGCCTTATCCATTGGGCCACGGGACCAACTGATGGCGTATCGTGTTTCATTGCCGATTTTATTCAAACAGGTATTCAAACAGGCATCGAGCTGATCATTAATTATCAGATACATCAGGACAGTATGATAAAGCAAGCACCCATACAATTAATTATTTTCAACCCGAGAGAGCAAAAGCAACGACTACTTTAAATCAATGCATTATATCATCCTGAAAACGAATCCGGTGTCGGTCAATCAAATCAGGTGGGACAAGGTCATTTTTGGGGTCATTAAGTGCACATGGGTCAAATGAGTGCAAAGCTCACTCTATTTTGATAATACAATATGTACTTGCATTACATTACAGAACAATCCGATAAAGTATGTTTTATTGGTGATTATTGTTTTAGGGGGCATATACAAAGCAATTCGGTTTTCTCGGACGTCTCTATCGTTGAGAGTATCAACATATTCAAGATGGCCGCCAATCATCAATATTTAGCCTGAAATGTGTACTTATTTGATGAATGAAAACAAATAGGCACGTAGATCTTGATCGGACGGACGTAGAAAACCATTTGGATACCATGCATTAATTTTAAACATAGATGGAGGCTATCAAATCCATATGAATCCAAGATGGACGCCAAATATTCATCAAGAGTAGGAAGCATTATCTACACTGTGGTGGACCAAATCTTGGTACTAAGATAGATATGAACATATTAGTTTGATTTTCATCTGAGATACGATATTAAAAATATAGATCAATATGTATGCTCTTCTTAAAGAGCGTATTTAATTCAAAATGGCCGCCATATTTTCCAAAAACTCGAAAGTTATTGTATATAATTTGTACTTTTGCTTTACTTATGTATATTACTTCATTCTGTTAGGCGGTTAAATCAGTAAGTTGGACACACTTGATTTTGAAGTAATTTGTAATTGTGTTTATTCAAAATGTTCGACTCATTTAGGCTATTTTAATATAGTGTGGTACTGGCAATTGCGAGTTTTTTTTCATTTACTTTAAAAATAAATTATAGGACAGATTCACATGTGTTCAGACTAGTAGATCGCTGTATATATACTAGTAGATTGTATATGCTCCATAATACACTTGGTGATGCTCGAATTAGGTTACATTCGTTGTAGAGTCAGAATATCAAAATATATGTACTGTTTGTTTTAAATATTGTATTTTATTGAGTCTTACGTTATCATATACGTTGTAAATTGCACTATAATGCGATATATGTATACACTACGTATTGCGATTGGTCCATATGCTAAAGTTCGGCCATGTTCGCATTACAGTCTACTACTTGCACTGCACAATATCAACAACGGATGTTCTACGTACAAAAATACATCGGATTATTTTGTTGCGTGTGATTTGCCCCCATTTGCAGCACAAATCGTGCGGTCATCGCTAAATTTAGTAACAGAGTTAACTCCTCTCCGAATACTCTCCGAATAATCTCCGAAACAAGCGACGCGTTTAACACACAAACTACATCAAGTTTGACCTTCCGACAGCCTATTTTTAAACTCACCCGACACCTGTGCGAAACAAAACTCGCACGTGTAGGTCTAACTACGGGGCGCCATGCAGGACAGGTTAATTATGTGTACAAAATTGAGTTTTGTAACACTAAAAATCACAAAATTCAATTCTGTGTCACAAAATTCAATTCTGTGTCACAAAATTCAATTCTGTCAATTCTGTGTCACAAAATTGAATTCTGTGTCACAAAATTCAATTTTGTGAAGACAGAATTCATTTTTGTCCACAAAAATTAGTTGCGTATGTCATCTCTACGTTGATTGGTTGAGATCGGTCTTAGTCCATTTTACTAGATGGTGGAGTACACTTGCAGGTTTAAATATTTCAATGCGAAAATATAACCCAATATATCAATATTATACTTCTTTATGGACAGTTATTTTGGTTATATTATGATTACAAATGAGTGGTCACACCATATAAGCATATATACTTTGAAGGAGAAATAAGAAAAATATTCAGAATTTTCCCTCAATTATGTAAACAGGGTCACAAACATAAAGTAGCCGGGATATAGCTAGACCTGAGAGTATGCCCATATATAGAGAATACCAGGCTAGTGTATTTTGATATCAAGTTTATCAGGCAAGGCTAGGAAACGCGTAGGAATTTCCGAGGCTTGCCGAGGAATTCCTACCGTTTACGAGCCGAGCCTGATAAACTTGATATTAAAATACACTAGCCTGGTATTCTATTTATCAGGTAACGTTTTATGCTCGAAAATGACATTAGATGACGTCGTATTCTAACAGTAGATCTAACCTTGTGAAACAAATGGTATTGGATCTGTGTCTACTAGTTGCGAAGTTACGTGTTCGCAACTATGTGTCTACATGCATTATTTAC
Source organism: Conchocele bisecta (assembly GCA_029237695.1). Taxonomy (NCBI): domain Eukaryota; kingdom Metazoa; phylum Mollusca; class Bivalvia; order Lucinida; family Thyasiridae; genus Conchocele; species Conchocele bisecta. The sequence goes on from CM055276.1 coordinate 22,640,631, forward strand.
AGTATACACCATCTTAGTACATGTATCCATGGTATCTACACAAATACTACAAATGGTTTCCTCAAATGGCCCAATACACACATTCTGTTTATAAACACAGACAGCAGTCAGAACACAGGCCACAGCGCGTGTATTATTGATTTTAACTGGGGCAAATGTACCTTGCGATACACACTAAATGACGTCAGTACTCGCGGGAGATCTACATGTACATGAATTATGTGTACAATTATAACGCAAATGAGTTTAAATACGAATGTGTTTGTCAACGTTTGACTGTTTGGAGATAGTTGAAGCAAAATGGCAGAATGAGAAATGAATCATCGGCAGAATGAGAAATAAATCATCGACATTGAATGTGTAGATCGGCGACTGTGACCCATTTCTCCAGTGCAGTTTCTGACCAATGGTAGTCCTTCTTACATGCGTGTGCAGAATTGACAGAATTGAATTTTGTGACACAGAATTTAATTCTGTGGCACAGAATTGAATTTTGTGACACAGAATTGAATTCTGTGACACAAAAGTGAATTTTGTGACACAGAATTGAATTTTGTGGCACAAAAATGAATTTTGTTGACAAAATTGAGCCATGTCCCACTTGGCGCCCCGTACTAACTGATGTTTAATCCTCATTCGCTCTCTCTATCGATGGATTTACAGTGGATTTTAGTGACATTCCTGAATTCGGCCTGATTGACATTTGTCTATGGTGGCCAATACACGCCAACATGAGTGTCAATTCTACGTTCAGGGAAGGGGGTCAATAAGTCAGTATTTAAGGTGATAACTTACAGTCAGGGAACAAATTAATGACAGTATAACACATCCAGCGTATATTAATACCCATATTAATGCAAGTACTGAAATACGACAAAAAAAATCTAACAAGTTTGGGCTTCCATACATTGAAAATTTTGTCAGCGGTTTCCCCAATGACGTCATTTGTATGTTTTAATATACTCGATCCGGTGCCAACTATTTCATTCACAAAACAGAAGTAAACTTGGCGATGTACCGATAAGGCATTTTCAGGCGCGACACCGCTTCCGTGGCGGAATTATTGTAACTATTGCTCTTCAATCAGTTTTCAATATATCTATAATGATCATAGATATCTGCAATCTGTATACTTGAATTGATGATGTCTTGTATATGTGTTACCATATCTTTCTGATATTGCTATGCATAATCTGTAATGTTGTTGAATGTGGTACATACCGTAAGCAGTGCATACTGTACTTCAAGTTGTGCCATAATAAATAGTTTACCCCTTAACGATTAAAACGCTGAAAAATAAAATTGCCGTCTGCTCATTTTGTATATTTTAATCTCTTTAAAAACCTGTTTTGGCAGCGCAGTAGAATCGTCTCGGTATGTTTTTAGAGGATAAATATATATTTAAAACAGCAGACGACAATTGTCGTTTCCAGCGCTTTAAAGGTACATGCCCACTCAGTAAGCCCAAAATGTCATTTATAGGAATTAAATAAGTGTATAACTGATAGTGACGCACGGTGGTATCAGGCTATTTTCATATACAAATGAGGCATGATATTTTTTAATTATTTATACTAAAGAAATGCGTCACCTGAAAAAAGAAAAATAATATTTTCGACAGATTTTAAAGTATGATCATTGCACATCATAAAATAAATACAGAGATTAAATAGTAATGTCCGTTAAGATTTTAAGCCAACACGGTTATCGCCCCTGATATCAGTGTGTAAATTTACGTCTGATATAAAATGTATAATAATGCCAATCAGTACGTGGGATAATGGCGCATGAATGTTTATTTTGCCAAGAAATGTCTTAGATGATGTCTCTGATGTAAAGAACATTTTGTACCTACTGAGTGGGCATGTACCTTTAAGGGTTAATGAAACTGCAACACCAACACTCAATCAATCAATCAATCAATCAATCAATCAATCAATCAATCAATCAATCAATCAATCAATCAATCAATCTAGTTTAATCTTGTAGTACCCTATGTTCAGTACTTTCAGTACTTTGATTGCATCGGGGGGAGCATCTGTCGGTTTAAGAACTGTTGAAAAAGTTTGGTAATTTCGGCGATCGCCTTGTTGTTTTATCATTGAATAAATATATGTGCAATCGCAGAAAAATTGAAACCAGAAATCTCCGCCACCCAAAAGAATGTATTTAATTCGATAGTATAACCTGCTTGATTGCGTGTAGGTGGATATTATGGAAAAATAAAAGTAAATACGATCCCGGCATGATTCGAACCTGCAATCTCCTGATTCGTAGTCAGGCGCCTTATCCATTGGGCCACGGGACCAACTGATGGCGTATCGTGTTTCATTGCCGATTTTATTCAAACAGGTATTCAAACAGGTCAAATAGGCATCGAGCTGATCATTAAATTATCAGATACATTCAGGGACAGTATGATTAAAGCAAGGCACCCATAGAATTAATTATTTTCAACCCGAGAAGAGCAAAAGGGCAAAAGCTAAGACTACTTTTAAATAATCTAATGCATTTATAATTCATCCTGAAAACGAATCCGGTGTCGGTCAATCAAATCAGGTGGGACAAGGTCATTTTTGGGGTCATTAAGTGCACATGGGTCAAATGAGTGCAAAGCTCACTCTATTTTGATAATACAATATGTACTTGCATTACATTACAGAACAATCCGATAAAGTATGTTTTATTGGTGATTATTGTTTTAGGGGGCATATACAAAGCAATTCGGTTTGCTCGGACGTCTCTATCGTTGAGAGTATCAACATATTCAAGATGGCCGTCAATCATCAATATTTAGCCTGAAATGTGTACTTATTTGATGAATGAAAACAAATAGGCACGTAGATCTTGATCGGACGGACGTAGAAAACCATTTGGATACCATGCATTAATTTTAAACATAGATGGAGGCTATCAAATCCATATGAATCCAAGATGGACGCCAAATATTCATCAAGAGCAGGAAGCATTATCTACACTGTGGTGGACCAAATCTTGGTACTAAGATAGATATGAACATATTAGTTTGATTTTCATCTGAGATACGATATTAAAAATATAGATCAATATGTATGCTCTTCTTAAAGAGCGTATATAATTCAAAATGGCCGTCATATTTTCCAAAAACTCGAAAGTTATTGTATATAATTTGTACTTTTGCTTTACTTATGTATATTACTTCATTCTGTTAGGCGGTTAAATCAGTAAGTTGGACACACTTGATTTTGAAGTAATTTGTAATTGTGTTTATTCAAAATGTTCGACTCATTTAGGCTATTTTAATATAGTGTGGTACTGGCAATTGCGAGTTTTTTTTTCATTTACTTTAAAAATAAATTATAGGACAGATTCACATGTGTTCAGACTAGTAGATCGCTGTATATATACTAGTAGATTGTATATGCTCCATAATACACTTGATGATGCTCGAATTAGGTTACACTCGTTGTAGAGTCAGAATATCAAAATATATGTACTGTTTGTTTTAAATATTGTATTTTATTGAGTCTTACGTTATCATATACGTTGTAAATTGCACTATAATGCGATATATGTATACACTACGTATTGCGATTGGTCCATATGCTAAAGTTCGGCCATGTTCGCATTACAGTCTACTACTTGCACTGCACAATATCAACAACGGATGTTCTACGTACAAAAATACATCGGATTATTTTGTTGCGTGTGATTTGCCCCCATTTGCAGCACAAATCGTGCGGTCATCGCTAAATTTAGTAACAGAGTTAACTCCCCTCCGAATACTCTCCGAATACTCTCCGAAACAAGCGACGCGTTTAACACACAAACTACACCAAGTTTGACCTTCCGACAGCCTATTTTTAAACTCACCCGACACCTGTGCGAAACAAAACTCGCACGTGTAGGTCTAACTGATGTTTAATCCTCATTCTCTCTCTCTATCGATGGATTTACAGTGGATTTTAGTGACATTCTTGAATTCGGCCTGATTGACATTTGTCTATGGTGGCCAATACACGCCAACATGAGTGTCAATTCTACGTTCAGGGAAGGGGGTCAATAAGTCAGTATTTAAGGTGATAACTTACAGTCAGGGAACAAATTAATGACAGTATAACACATCCAGCGTATATTAATACCCATATTAATTCAAGTACTGAAATACGACAAAAAAAATATAACAAGTTTGGGCTTCCATACATTGAAAATTTTGTCAGCGGTTTCCCCAATGACGTCATTTATATGTTTTAATATACTCGATCCGGTGCCAACTATTTCATTCACAAAACAGAAGTAAACTTGGCGATGTACCGATAAGGCATTTTCAGGCGCGACACCGCTTCCGTGGCGGAATTATTGTAACTATTGCTCTTCAATCAGTTTTCAATATATCTATAATGATCAGAGATATCTGCAATCTGTATACTTGAATTGATGATGTCTTGTATATGTGTTACCATATCTTTCTGATATTGCTATGCATAATCTGTAATGTTGTTGAATGTTTTGGTACATACTGTAGCAGTGCATACTGTACTTCAAGTTGTGCCATATAAATAGTTTACCCCTTAACGATTAAAACGCTGAAAAATAAAATTGCCGTCTGCTCATTTTGTATATTTTAATCTCTTTAAAAACCTGTTTTGGCAGCGCAGTAGAATCGTCTCGGTATGTTTTTGAGGAGAAATATAAAAATATTTAAAACAGCAGACGACAATTGTCGTTTCCAGCGCTTTAAAGGTACATGCCCACTCAGTAAGCCCAAAATGTCATTTATAGGAATTAAATAAGTGTATAACTGATAGTGACGCACGGTGGTATCAGTCTATTTTCATATACAAATGAAGCATGATATTTTTTAATTATTTTTACTAAAGAAATGCGTCACCTGAAAAAATAATATTTTCGACAGATTTTAAAGTATGATCATTGCACATCATAAAATAAATACAGAGATTAAATAGTAATGTCCGTTAAGATTTTAAGCCAACACGGTTATCGCCCCTGATATCAGTGTGTAAATTTACGTCTGATATAAAATGTATAATAATGCCAATCAGTACGTGGGATAATGGCGCATGAATGTTTATTTTGCCAGGAAATGTCTTAGATGATGTCTCTGATGTAAAGAACATTTTGTACCTACTGAGTGGGCATGTACCTTTAAGGGTTAATGAAACTGCAACACCAACAATCAATCAATCAATCAATCTAGTTTAATCTTGTAGTACCCTATGTTCAGTACTTTCAGTACTTTGATTGCATCGGGGAGCATCTGTCGGTTTAAGAACTATTGAAAAAGTTTGGTAATTTCGGCGATCGCCTTGTTGTTTTATCATTGAATAAATATATGTGCAATCGCAGAAAAGTTGAAACCAGAAATCTCCGCCACCCAAAAGAATGTATTTAATTGGATAGTATAACCTGCTTGATCGCGTTTATGTGGATATTATGGAAAAATAAAAGTAAGTACGATCCCGGCAGGATTCGAACCTGCAATCTCCTGATTCGTAGTCAGGCGCCTTATCCATTGGGCCACGGGACCAACTGATGGCGTATCGTGTTTCATTGCCGATTTTATTCAAACAGGTATTCAAACAGGCATCGAGCTGATCATTAATTATCAGATACATCAGGACTATGGAAGGTAACATCCGCCATAATGCTATGTAACTTGATGCTTGCGTGCTGATGACATTACAACTTATATTCATGTTATTTCATTCGTCATTTGTATTTAGTACATTTGAAATCTGCTTGTTGTAATTGTATTTCTTACATGTCCATTCTGCTGATTGCTTTGTTCATTCGTCTTATTTACATTACAATTATTGATACGTCCTTATTCGTGTCCGTTTCATTGCACTAAGCATTTGCAATAGAAAGTAGGAACAAGCTCTTAGCACTTTGAATAAGGCCGGAAGCAGCAAGGACAAAGCCGCAGGAAGTAAGCATCACACCACAGTCCGAAAGCGGAAACCCGCAAGCAGAAAGCATCAAGTCATAAGCAGAATGATGCAAGCAATATATTAGTTAGTAGTGCCTCATTATGACGCAAGATGGCACTGCTGTCAATGTTAGGAATCCTCCGACTAATACATAATAGTACGAGATGTGATTGGCTGTTTGAGGCACACCTCCAATGCCGGTGTTGATGTAAGATTTCAACTACAAATTATCACAGTATAGGTTATAAGACACCAAATAGTTTTACTATACACTTTAACCGAATCCCATCCAATAAGGCCAGTCTCTCCTACTTTCACTATTCGTATGGATGTTGTGGGACCTACTTATACATGACTTGCAGCCGGTCAGTACTGGTTCTGCATGAATTAAACAATAGCTTCACTCTTACTTCTAAGACAGAAATATCCAACCTCGTCATGTTCCCAAATATTGTTTACATTTGTTGTTGGCCACGGAAACTATGTTTACATCACATGACCATCATGTTCCTCAAGTGAAACTGGGTAGTAATGGATCAAGATTTGCAAGAAAACTGTGTCAGTGACCGCAAAACACCCGCACGATTTTGTTCATACCGGACTACTTTTAGCGTCTTGACGATTTCGCACCATTTGTTATTCTCTAACCTATATTAACTAAATTGCATATGTATGTATGGTGTTTGACTTACTAATTTTTTTTATACATACATGTATCCTCATAATTAAATTACATTTACGTAATTGAAAACAATGACATGTTTATAGTAAGTTACACATATGGTAACTTACACAGGTTGATTGTCAAACTGGCCCGTTACCGATGCAAACCAATAACCGTCCGGGATCAGACTAAGGTGGACCACCACCATTGATGTTCCCTAAAAAACTAACCTGTTACCACACATTTTGCTATTCTCTGCTACTTTCATTTTTCTTATGGATGTTGTGGGACCTAATTTCCAATAACCTGCACCCATTCTGCGCTGGATCTTGACTAATTAAAATATATATTTAATTATTGTTGAAGCTGGGGTCCCATCTAGTAGGTACACACTTTTCTTTGTGTAACTTAAATAAGTGTATAATTGCAACTAGTCCACAACTTTTAAAAATTACGAGTGCCAGCTACACATATATAATTATTTAGTAATAATTAATGTACTCATAGAGACTCGCGGTGGTATCAAGCTAGTTCCATATGCAAGTGATGCAGTATTTTTAAATTATTTCTATCAACTAAATGCTGAATAAATATTTTTATCGACATATCATATAGTATGATATTGCACATCAAATAATAAATAAATGGAATAAATAGTTGCTTCCGTTATCATTTTAAGGAACCACGGTTATCGCCCCTGCTATCAAACTGGCATTTAGCGTTTGATATACAAAGTATAATAATGTCAATTAGTACGTCTGGTAATGGTAATCATTTTGCCAAAAAAGAAAAATGTCAGATTGAAATCATAAAGAAAAACATGTCTCCCTATATTATAACCTGGCATGTACACTCTATGTTTAAGGTTATAAAATGGGTGTTTTTAACACCAGTTTTCAGCATATTTGAAGCATTTCAAAGAAAACACTGAGCCTGTTTGTCACGTGATGTAAACAGACTTTCCGTGGCCAAATAATGTAAACAATATTGGGGGACATGACGAGGTTGGTCCCACAACATCCATACGAATAGTGAAAGTAAGAAAGACTGGCTGGGAATCGGTTAAATTATACAGTAAAACTATGTGGTGTATTTTAACCTAAACATGGCGCAACAGAAAAGGCGGCATCAATCTACGTCAACACCGTTAGGGACACGGAACCAATTTAGAGAGCAACTCATTGTAGGACGGGTACCAGCATACTAAATCATTTTAGCGATAACTATTTTAAGTTTTAGCAGCGCACCTGGCGTCATAATGGTTGTTCCCAAATTACTGTTGCAATTGTTGTTGTCAAGGAGCGTGGCTTATCGAGGTAACAAAACGCATGGCAAAACAGCGATGCAATAATCAATAATGGAACTCCGGATGTCACTTAGAATGTAATCAACACAAACGTATTCAAACAGTGCGAATGAATAAAGCATCAAGCCAAATGCACATGCAATTTAGACTACAACCAAGAAGATTTCAAATGTCACAAACACGAATGACGAATACAATAACATGAAAGTAAGTTGTAATGGCACCAGTCAGCAAGCATCACGCCACATATAATTGTAATAAGACGGATAGAACTTCGAATGTCATCAGCAAGCAAGCATCAAGCCTAATATAATTATGGCGGATATTACCTTCCATACAGGACAGTATGATAAAGCAAGCACCCATACAATTAATTATTTTCAACCCGAGAGAGCAAAAGCAACGACTACTTTAAATCAATGCATTATATCATCCTGAAAACGAATCCGGTGTCGGTCAATCAAATCAGGTGGGACAAGGTCATTTTTGGGGTCATTAAGTGCACATGGGTCAAATGAGTGCAAAGCTCACTCTATTTTGATAATACGATATGTACTTGCATTACATTACAGAACAATCCGATAAAGTATGTTTTATTGGTGATTATTGTTTTAGGGGGCATATACAAAGCAATTCGGTTTGCTCGCACGTCTCTATCGTTGAGAGTATCAACATATTCAAGATGGCCGCCAATCATCAATATTTAGCCTGAAATGTGTACTTATTTGATGAATGACAACAAATAGGCACTTAGATCTTGATCGGACGGACGTAGAAAACCATTTTGATACCATGCATTAATTTTAAACATAGATGGAGGCTATCAAATCCATATGAATCCAAGATGGACGCCAAATATTCATCAAGAGCAGGAAGCATTATCTACACTGTGGTGGACCAAATCTTGGTACTAAGATAGATATGAACATATTAGTTTGATTTTCATCTGAGATACGATATTAAAGATATAGATCAATATGTATGCTCTTCTTAAAGAGCGTATTTAATTCAAAATGGCCGCCATATTTTCCAAAAACTCGAAAGTTATTGTATATAATTTGTACTTTTGCCTTACTTATGTATATTACTTCATTCTGTTAGGCGGTTAAATCAGTAAGTTGGACACACTTGATTTTGAAGTAATTTGTAATTGTGTTTATTCAAAATGTTCGACAAATTTAGGCTATTTTAATATAGTGTGGTACTGGCAATTGCGATTTTTTTTTCATTTACTTTAAAAATAAATTATAGGACAGATTCACATGTGTTCAGACTAGTAGATCGCTGTATATATACTAGTAGATTGTATATGCTCCATAATACACTTGGTGATGCTCGAATTAGGTTACACTCGTTGTAGAGTCAGAATATCAAAATATATGTACTGTTTGTTTTAAATATTGTATTTTATTGAGTCTTACGTTATCATATACGTTGTAAATTGCACTATAATGCGATATATGTATACACTACGTATTGCGATTGGTCCATATGCTAAAGTTCGGCCATGTTCGCATTACAGTCTACTACTTGCACTGCACAATATCAACAACGGATGTTCTACGTACAAAAATACATCGGATTATTTTGTTGCGGGTGATTTGCCCCCATTTGCAGCACAAATCGTGCGGTCATCGCTAAATTTAGTAACAGAGTTAACTCCCCTCCGAATACTCTCCGAATACTCTCCGAAACAAGCGACGCGTTTAACACACAAACTACATCAAGTTTGACCTTCCGACAGCCTATTTTTAAACTCACCCGACACCTGTGCGAAACAAAACTCGCACGTGTAGGTCTAACTGATGTTTAATCCTCATTCTCTCTCTCTATCGATGGATTTACAGTGGATTTTAGTGACATTCCTGAATTCGGCCTGGTTGACATTTGTCTATGGTGGCCAATACACGCCAACATGAGTGTCAGTTCTACGTTCAGGGAAGGAGGTCAATAAGTCAGTATTTAAGGTGATAACTTACAGTCAGGGAACACATTAATGACAGTATAACACATCCAGCGTATATTAATACCCATATTAATGCAAGTACTGAAATACGACAAAAAAAATATAACAAGTTTGGGCTTCCATACATTGAAAATTTTGTCAGCGGTTTCCCCAATGACGTCATTTATATGTTTTAATATACTCGATCCGGTGCCAACTATTTCATTCACAAAACAGAAGTAAACTTGGCGATGTACCGATAAGGCATTTTCAGGCGCGACGCGACACCGCTTCCGTGGCGGAATTATTGTAACTATTGCTCTTCAATCAGTTTTCAATATATCTATAATGATCATAGATATCTGGAATCTGTATACTTGAATTGATGATGTCTTGTATATGTGTTACCGTATCTTTCTGATATTGCTATGCATAATCTGTAATGTTGTTGAATGTTTTGGTACATACTGTAGCAGTGCATACTGTACTTCAAGTTGTGCCATATAAATAGTTTACCCCTTAACCATTAAAACGCTGAAAAACAAAATTGCCGTCTGCTCATTTTGTATATTTTAATCTCTTTAAAAACCTGTTTTGGCAGCGCAGTAGAATCGTCTCAGTATGTTTTTGAGGAGAAATATAAAAAATTTAAAACAGCAGACGACAATTGTCGTTTCCAGTGCTTTAAAGGTACATGCCCACTCAGTAAGCCCAAAATGTCATTTATAGGAATTAAATAAGTGTATAACTGATAGTGACGCGCGGTGGTATCAGGCTATTTTCATATGCAAATGAGGCATGCTATTTTTTAATTATTTATACTAAAGAAATGCGTCACCTGAAAAAATAATATTTTCGACAGATTTTAAAGTATGATCATTGCACATCATAAAATAAATACAAAGATTAAATAGTAATGTCCGTTAAGATTATAAGCAAACACGGTTATCGCCCCTGATATCAGTGTGTAAATTTACGTCTGATATAAAATGTATAATAATGCCAATCAGTACGTGGGATAATGGCGCATGAATGTTTATTTTGCCAGGAAATGTCTTAGATGATGTCTCTGATGTAAAGAACATTTTGTACCTACTGAGTGGGCATGTACCTTTAAGGGTTAATGAAACTGCAACACCAACAATCAATCAATCAATCAATCAATCAATCTAGTTTAATCTTGTAGTACCCTATGTTCAGTACGTTCAGTACTTTGATTGCATCGGGGAGCATCTGTCGGTTTAAGAACTGTTGAAAAAGTTTGGTAATTTCGGCGATCGCCTTGTTGTTTTATCATTGAATAAATATATGTGCAATCGCAGAAAAGTTGAAACCAGAAATCTCCGCCACCCAAAAGAATGTATTTAATTGGATAGTATAACCTGCTTGATCGCGTTTATGTGGATATTATGGAAAAATAAAAGTAAGTACGATCCCGGCAGGATTCGAACCTGCAATCTCCTGATTCGTAGTCAGGCGCCTTATCCATTGGGCCACGGGACCAACTGATGGCGTATCGTGTTTCATTGCCGATTTTATTCAAACAGGTATTCAAACAGGCATCGAGCTGATCATTAATTATCAGATACATCAGGACTATGGAAGGTAACATCCGCCATAATGCTATGTGACTTGATGCTTGCGTGCTGATGACATTACAACTTATATTCATGTTATTTCATTCGTCATTTGTATTTAGTACATTTGAAATCTGCTTGTTGTAATTGTATTTCTTACATGTCCATTCTGCTGATTGCTTTGTTCATTCGTCTTATTTACATTACAATTATTGATACGTCCCTTATTCGTGTCCGTTTCATTGCACTAAGCATTTGCATAGAAAGTAGGAACAAGCTCTTAGCACTTTGAATAAGGCCGGAAGCAGCAAGGACAAAGCCGCAGGAAGTAAGCATCACACCACAGTCCGAAAGCGGAAACCCGCAAGCAGAAAGCATCAAGTCATAAGCAGAATGATGCAAGCAATATATTAGTTAGTAGTGCCTCATTATGACGCCAGATGGCACTGCTGTCAATGTTAGGAATCCTCCGACTAATACATAATAGTACGAGATGTGATTGGCTGTTTGAGGCACACCTCCAATGCCGGTGTTGATGTAAGATTTCACCTACAAATTATCACAGTATAGGTTATAAGACACCAAATAGTTTTACTATACACTTTAACCGAATCCCATCCAATAAGGCCAGTCTCTCCTACTTTCACTATTCGTATGTATGTTGTGGGACCTACTTATACATGACTTGCAGCCGGTCAGTACTGGTTCTGCATGAATTAAACAATAGCTTCACTCTTACTTCTAAGACAGAAATATCCAACCTCGTCATGTTCCCAAATATTGTTTACATTTGTTGTTGGCCACGGAAACTATGTTTACATCACATGACCATCATGTTCCTCAAGTGAAACTGGGTAGTAATGGATCAAGATTTGCAAGAAAACTGTGTCAGTGACCGCAAAACACCCGCACGATTTTGTTCATACCGGACTACTTTTAGCGTCTTGACGATTTCGCACCATTTGTTATTCTCTAACCTATATTAACTAAATTGCATATGTATGTATGGTGTTTGACTTACTAATTTTTTTTATACATACATGTATCCTCATAATTAAATTACATTTACGTAATTGAAAACAATGACATGTTTATAGTAAGTTACACATATGGTAACTTACACAGGTTGATTGTCAAACTGGCCCGTTACCGATGCAAACCAATAACCGTCCGGGATCAGACTAAGGTGGACCACCACCATTGATTTTCCCTAAAAAACTAACCTGTTACCACACATTTTGCTATTCTCTGCTACTTTCTTTTTTCTTATGGATGTTGTGGGACCTAATTTCCAATAACCTGCACCCATTCTGCGCTGGATCTTGACTAATTAAAAATATATATTTATTATTGTTGAAGCTGGGGTCCCATCTAGTAGGTACACACTTTTCTTTGTGTAACTTAAATAAGTGTATAATTGCAACTAGTCCACAACTTTTAAAAATTACGAGTGCCAGCTACACATATATAATTATTTATAATTAATGTACTCATAGAGACTCGCGGTGGTATCAAGCTAGTTCCATATGCAAGTGATGCAGTATTTTTAAATTATTTCTATCAACTAAATGCTGAATAAATATTTTTATCGACATATCATATAGTATGATATTGCACATCAAATAATAAATAAATGGAATAAATAGTTGCTTCCGTTATCATTTTAAGGAACCACGGTTATCGCCCCTGCTATCAAACTGGCATTTAGCGTTTGATATACAAAGTATAATAATGTCAATTAGTACGTCTGGTAATGGTAATCATTTTGCCAGAAAAATGTCAGATTGAAATCATAAAGAAAAACATGTCTCCCTATATTATAACCTGGCATGTACACTCTATGTTTAAGGTTATAAAATGGGTGTTTTTAACACCAGTTTTCAGCATATTTGAAGCATTTCAAAGAAAACACTGAGCCTGTTTGTCACGTGATGTAAACAGACTTTCCGTGGCCAAATAATGTAAACAATATTGGGGGACATGACGAGGTTGGTCCCACAACATCCATACGAATAGTGAAAGTAAGAAAGACTGGCTGGGAATCGGTTAAATTATACAGTAAAACTATGTGGTGTATTTTAACCTAAACATGGCGCAACAGAAAAGGCGGCATCAATCTACGTCAACACCGTTAGGGACACGGAACCAATTTAGAGAGCAACTCATTGTAGGACGGGTACCAGCATACTAAATCATTTTTAGCGATAACTATTTTAAGTTTTAGCAGCGCACCTCTGGCGTCATAATGGTTGTTCCCAAATACTGTTGCAATTGTTCGTTGTCAAGGAGCGTGGCTTATCGAGGTAACAAAAACGCATGCAAAACAGCGATGAAATAATCAATAATGGAAACTCCGGATGTCACTTAGAATTGTAATCAACACAAACGTATTCAAACAGTGCGAATGAATAAAAAGCATTCAAGCAAATGCACATTGCAATTTAGACTACAACCAAGAAGATTTCAAATGTTCACAAACGAATGACGAATACAATAAATGAAAGTAGTTGTAAGGGCACAGGGTCAGCAAGCATCACGCCACATAATTAATTGTATTAAGACGGATAGAACTTCGAATGTCTCAGCAAGCAAGCATCAAGCCTAATATAATTATGGCGGATATTACCTTCCATACAGGACAGTATAGTAAAGCAAGCACCCAAATACAATTAAATTATTTTTTTCAACCCGAGAGAGCAAAAAGCAAACGACTACTTTTAAATCAATCAATGCATTTTATCATCTGAAAACGAATCGGTGTCGGTCAATCAAATCAGTGGGACAAGGTCATTTTTGGGGTCATTAAGTGCACATGGGTCAAATGAGTGCAAAGCTCACTCTATTTGATAATACGATATGTACTTTGCATTACATTTAACAGAACAATCGATAAAGTATGTTTTTTTATTGGTGAATTATTGTTTTGGGTCGGGGGCAATATACAAAGCAATTCGGTTTGCTCGCACGTCTCTATCGTTGAGAGTATCAAAACATATTTCAAGATGGCCGCCAATCATCAATATTTAGCCTGAAATGTGTACTTATTTGATGAATGACAACAAATAGGCACTTAGATCTTGATCGGACGGACGTAGAAAACCATTTTGATACCATGCATTAATTTTAAACATAGATGGAGGCTATCAAATCCATATGAATCCAAGATGGACGCCAAATATTCATCAAGAGCAGGAAGCATTATCTACACTGTGGTGGACCAAATCTTGGTACTAAGATAGATATGAACATATTAGTTTGATTTTCATCTGAGATACGATATTAAAAATATAGATCAATATGTATGCTCTTCTTAAAGAGCGTGCTTAATTCAAAATGGCCACCATATTTTCCAAAAACTCGAAAGTTATTGTATATAATTTTTACTTTTGCTTTACTTATGTATATTACTTCATTCTGTTAGGCGGTTAAATCAGTAAGTTGGACACACTTGATTTTGAAGTAATTTGTAATTGTGTTTATTCAAAATGTTCGACTCATTTAGGCTATTTTAATATAGTGTGGTACTGGCAATTGCGAGTTTTTTTTCATTTACTTTAAAAATAAATTATAGGACAGATTCACATGTGTTCAGACTAGTAGATCGCTGTATATATACTAGTAGATTGTATATGCTCCATAATACACTTGGTGATGCTCGAATTAGGTTACACTCGTTGTAGAGTCAGAATATCAAAATATATGTACTGTTTGTTTTAAATATTGTATTTTATCGAGTCTTACGTTATCATATACGTTGTAAATTGCACTATAATGCGATATATGTATACACTACGTATTGCGATCGGTCCATATGCTAAAGTTCGGCCATGTTCGCATTACAGTCAGATATCGAACTGGCATACGCAACCGGTAATTGAAAATAATATTATGAAAAATTACTTGCACTGCACAATATCAACAACGGATGTTCTACGTACAAAAATACATCGGATTATTTTGTTGCGCGTGATTTGCCCCCATTTGCAGCACACATCGTGCGGTCATCGGTAAATTTAGTAACAGAGTTAACTCCACTCCGAATACTCTCAGAATACTCTCAGAAACAAGCGACGCGTTTAACACACACACTACATCAAGTTTGACCTTCCGACAGCCTATTTTTAAACTCACCCGACACCTGTGCGAAACAAAACTCGCACGTGTAGGTCTAACTGATGTTTAATCCTCATTCTCTCTCTCTATCGATGGATTTACAGTGGATTTTTGTGACATTCCTGAATTCGGCCTGATTGACATTTGTCTATGGTGGCCAATACACGCCAACATGAGTGTCAATTCTACGTTCAGGGAAGGAGGTCAATAAGTCAGTATTTAAGGTGATAACTTACAGTCAGGGAACACATTAATGACAGTATAACACACCCAGCTTATATTAATACCCATATTAATGCAAGTACTGAAATACGACAAAATAAATCAAGTTTCTAAACGTTACAAGTGCCCGCTATACAGATATAATCATTTAGTAATATTTATTTTACTGATAGTGACGCGCGGTGGTATCAGGCTATTTTCATATGCAAATGAGGCATGATATTTTTTAATTATTTATACTAAAGAAATGCGTCTCCTAAAAAAAAAATATTTTCGACAGATTTTAAAGTATGATCATTGTACATCATAAAATAAATACAGAGATTAAATAGTAATGTCCGTTAACATTTTAAGCACACACGGTTATCGCCCTTGATATCAGTGTGTAAATTTACGTCTGATATAACATGTATAATAATGCCAATCAGTACATGGGATAATGGCGCATGAATGTTTATTTTGCCAGGAAATGTCTCAGATGATGTCACTGATGTAAAGAACATTTTGTACCTACTGAGTGGGCATGTACCTTTAAGGGTTAATGAAACTGCAACACCAACAATCAATCAATCTAGTTTAATCTTGTAGTACCCTATGTTCAGTACTTTCAGTACTTTGATTATCTTTGGCTAACCCATTGACCCGGCCTTAAATTACCTTAGCTGTTGATAGGCCGTTAAACCCAAACAAACAAACATGCAGGTTAAATTTCTTGTGTGCGACTTGATGTGGGGGTGAGACAGAAATTTTGAAAGTGAAAGTAGACGGTTTCGCCAAAACAGTGGAAATAACTCGTGGAAATCGATGCGCATGACCCCGTGTTTGGCATGGATCTAGAACCGGCTTAGGTCACTGACTCCAGGAACGGAAGTAACAAAAATGATTTTGCCGCTTGTAGTTTGTGATTGTCATGTTTTTGTGAATGCGGGCCTATGGGAAATCAGTTGCCTGCCTGTTTCCTGTATGGCTCATTAGTGGCATTTCGTTTCTACACCGGGTAAAACGAAGGAACGATATGGTTCTTATAGTTATCGTTTCTACATGCTGTAGAGACGAAAAGATGAAATGTACCGAACAAAACAGTTTTCACTATATTATACACGGTATGCATCACGTCGTCCCTGACATAGGTGAAAAGAAAACGGACAGGGCCTGAGGCCCGTTTCACTAAACTTCGCACGACTAAAATGTTCGTAAGTGCAAATTTAGGATCGTTTGGAAATTTCAATTGTTGGATTTACATTTATTGAGCATGGGCTGCATATGCAGCCCATGCTCAATAAGTGTACATCCAATAATTGTTAGCAAGAAAACATTGTTCATGTGCAATTTACATACTATCATAAGTTTGCACTTACGAACATTTTAGTCGTACGAAGTTTAGTGAAAAGGCCCACAGGACGCTCCCGCTGAATTAGTATACAGTTAGATATTATAAGCATTTCGTCAGTTTCTTTGGCTTTTTTCGTAGTGTTTTCCCTTAATTTTATTGCAACGTTGAGTATGATCATATTTTATTTTATTATAAGTACATGTACAAACAATCAAATACAATCGAGATTCCCGGTATTTAGCCGGTACCCATTTACAGCTGGGTGGACTGAAGCAGTGTTGATATAAAATTCGTGCTTAAGGATACAACGAATATCCAAATGGTAACAATAATAATAATAATAATAATAATAATAATAATAATAATAATACTACAATAATTTGAATAATTGTTTTCTCTCGTAAAATATTCGTTTAATATGTTCGTTTCATTATTTCTTCCAAAGTCACGTGATACAACGGAAATGTCATGGCGGAGGACAGATGTTTCTTCACCCGTCAAAGTGTATATTTTGTGATGTAGTCAAAAATATGGGATCTATATCATAGGTCGAACATCCATTACAATGAAAAAGGCATCAGAAACTTATGCTGAATTGAAAACTGATCTTGATAAGGCCAAACGTGTATACAGGTAGCTTACTTGTCCTACTTTCGTATTGCCATTGGCATACCTGCACATTTTCCGCTTTATTATAGGCAACAGGTTGCACTATATCGCTACACCACGTTACACAGTAAAATTGTGCGTAATAGCATTTACACTTCCCGCAATAAAATATAGAAAAAAAAACCTACAGGGCGTTGATGTTCATACTTCTCTATATTGTTATTGAGAGATAATTCTACCATACACTTATCTAATAAAGTGTGTATTAGCAAAATTCTTTGGTCTCTCTCCACGAAGTAGAAAGTAAACAAAGAATGCGTCAAACGCACATTTGGAAAGACTACTCCGTCATAACTCGTATGTAATGCAGTCTAATTAAATGTATTCGAGAACATCACCGACCCAATCAAGCTGGGTCGTGATGGCTGCTATTTGTTTGTTGGCATTTTATATTTTTCAATAACACTGAGCATATACAGCATCAACATTTGGATTAAACCCTAGTTTACATTTTCAAACATACACCAGCATTATATTGTTGATTTCACTACAATATTTTACCAAAACAACATTATTTTTTCTCAAATATTCATGAATTTTTTCAATAATTTTTTTTAACTTATTTCTATAAACAATAAAAGCTTAAAATATTTCACAACTACTATTTACATGCATATTGAAATAACCCACAAGTTATTTAATTTAAAAATATGTAAATTTGATACTTTATCACTGTTTTTGAAAATTTCACAGGGAAAGGCCACTTTACAAGAGTAAGCTATCATGACTATATCAAGACAGTCATGAAGTCACAACTAAATTAAATGTAATTAGAGTTATGCACTCGGAACTAGTATTGGCACTATTCAGTCTGTAATTGCACAATTATCTCGCTGTGTAATTTTACAATGTTTTGAAAATATCTTTTAGCCTAGCTATCTCCCAATTATTCTCGAAAAGTCCAGCAACTCACAGAACGGCATTAATGGGGAAACGGTATATATTCCTTATTCTGTGGGTCTATCTGTATTTTTCATAGACTAACATGCCGTGTCTCTATATCATGTTTAACTTTATTATTTACTTTGTAACGTACGGTAGGAAAGCCATAGTGCTATGTCTATATTTTTCACACCGTCTCTGCCCCGTCATCACTGGCCATCATGAACTTGACACTAATTCTGCAAGTCGGCGGTACATCATCTCAAAAGTATGTTTGTTGAAAATATTTCATTACCATACTTTGTTTATTTCCCCATTAAAATGAATGTATATGTTGTTAAATGTACCACTCATTTGAACCATCTCATCAAGTTATACTTTAATTTTTTATGGGGATATATACAATGTAATGAAAAAATTTCAACAAAAATGATTGGACCCGTTGACTGAAATTGGTTAATAAATATTATATTAAATCATAACTTTTGTAAGTTCCGCTATTTCTAGGGCTGCTGTCGATGCTGTTAAGAAACTTGATGATGGACTCAAGAAGAAGAGAGCGTATCGTGAGGTTTTTCTTCAAGAAGCCGTCGGACTGAGATACAAGTATGGAGCTTAATTATTCAAAGATAAGGACCATGAATCCATCCTAAAGGATTCATATCTCAGTGCTTTCATGGGACAGGAAAATTGACTTGTACATTACTCGCTGAAAATGACCAAAAAATTCCTGAAATGTATATCTTTCCTTTTTTTTTTGGTATGATTTTTTTCTGAAATTTTCATAAAAATCAAAAACATTTCCTGAAAATAAATGTTAATGAAGGCACTCACATCATAGCAGTGACATTTACTGAGATTCACACGATGTGACCTGGTGTAGTAAGAGTGATAGGCATCAGATCTCGACACTGTCTATCAATGCTGAAAGTTTATTCAGAGCTCCGGATAAGTATTGTATCTAAAGAGTATTATACCCCCAGATTTCAAATTCAATGCATATTTTACTTTTACTGATTTTCTTCCTTATTAAATGAGGAACAAATGATAAAAAAATAATAAAATACATTTAAAAATTCATTTATCTGAGCTGCAAAAAGCAAACAACAGTGTTTGCTCACACACAGTATTTTGTACTTCCACTTTTGATAATCAGTGCGTATTTTGCTAAAATAAGTGCATAAAATACGCCAATACACACCTTATTGGGAGCTCTGTTTATTGTACTTCAATTCTGAATGTATGGTTCTCCCCCACCCCTTACAGGTAAATGTACATTCCCATCTGTGGCAGGCCTTGTGGTCGACATAAACTCCAATCAATCAATTTATTTTACATCACTTACTTGTGAAATACAGAATTCGACCCCATTAACCTGGCCTAAAATAACATTATCTGTTGACAGGCCCTGAAACACCATTAAATAACTAATATATCTGACACTGAAAATGAATGGGCCACTCGGTGATAAAAAAATACAGATATGTTCTCTTTAATACCGTAGTAATGAAGTTATCTTGCAGAATATGTGACAGCTGTATATGACCCTGCTGTGGAGCGGACATAAAACCCCAATCTATCCACCAATCTACATGTTTATATCCAGAGCTCCAGATAAGCTTTGTGTCTAAAGTGTACTACACCCCCTGATTTCAAAATCATTGCATACTTTACTTTTACAAATGGATTATTGATTTTCTTCATTACTAAATAGGGAACAAATGATAAAAAAATATAACAAATTTAAACATTCACTTATTTGAGTCGCAAAAAGCAAACACTGTTTGCTTTTTGCAGCTCAAGTAAGTGAATTTCAACTTTATGACAGTATTTTCACTACTCAATTTGAAAATCAATGCGTATTTTCACATTGCTACATCCGTATTGTGTACTCCCACTTTTGATAATCAATGCGTATTCAGCTAAAATAATTGCGTAAAATACGCCAATACGCACCTTATCTGGAGCTCTGGATTTCACCTTGTTGTTGAATGGACACAACACCCCAAATCAATCAATTCACATGTTTATCCACAGTTTATGTAGCCCTACATGTATTTGTAGGTTGAAGGAGTATTGTGAGCGGCTTATGTTCTACAATCCCATCTACTATGGCAGAAAGGCAGAAGAGGTTTTATGGCGCAAGGTCTTCTACGATATCATACAGCTTATCAAACATAACAGGAGGGTATGTCTGTATAATAAGTCACATTTTATCGACGTGCCCGCTTGCAGATAACGCGATATAGTTGGCACATTGACACGTACGTGCGAATGTGCGTCCCGGTTAAAGTTTTTAGTTAAAGTTTTTAACTACACTATGTCGCTGAAACCGCTTCACCGATTAACTTTAAACTTCACATGGGTGTTTATCATTATCCATATTGTCATTCTACGCCACACCCGGCCCCTGTGTCCAATGTCAAGGTCAAATTACACTATATCTCCGAAACCATTTCGTCAATTCACTAGAAACTTCACATGCGTGTTTATCATCATCCATATTTTCAATCCATGCCCAACCTGTGCGACACCTGTGGCCCATGTCAAGGTCAAATTACTTTGGGGCTTATGACATTGGCGTCCAGTGACGGTAATTTAACGATGAGCTTCATGCTTACTGAATCCCGATCTCCCTGGTTTCGTCATCAGGTACATTTTTGGCTTTCTTGTATGTGAAAGTCGAATCTGGTTATACCCATTATAAGAATAGTAAGTTTAGTGCTAATCCTATTACTTTTAGGATTGGGCTCTATGTACCTGGTGTGATGAGGACATTGCACAATCAATGTTAAGTTTTCGTGTTTCAGTCCATTTCTTTGTTACTGTACCACCTAGGACCACCAAACTTTCACAGCTTCATAATCAAGGGGTGCCCACCACATATCACTATCCAACATGTTACTTTTTTTTTTATCTTGACCCATTTTTTCCGCGTAGTCGACTTAGCCATTTTGAATGTTAAGTTTTCGCGTTTACAATGTTAAGTTTTCGTGTTTAAGTCCATTTCTTTGGTACTGTACCACCTAGGACCACCAAACTTTCACAGCTTCATAATCAAGGGGTGCCCACCACATATCACTATCCAACATGTTACTTTTTTTTAACTTGACCCATTTTTTCCGCGCAGTCGACTTAGCCATTTTCAATGTGACCATTTTTTTACCTTCACCTATTATTTCTACGTAATTCCATCTACTATATCTATTTTTTTAGTGTCCATGCCTCGCCCCAAGGCGCGACATGCAGGCCACGGCCATCTAGTCTACAAAAAGTGGGTATAATTATGTTATCCAAGTGTCTATGCTTGGAAAAAACCTGGCCTTCGTGGCTTTGCCTCGTTTCTTGTTTTATACTGTAATAAAGTTGAAAATTTACTAATAGTTGAGCAACACTGTTTGCTTTTTTGCAGCTCAACTATGTACATTTTCAACTTTATTACAGTATGTCCACTACATAATTGAAAATCTATGCGTATTTTCACATTGCTGTAACGCTGTGAGTATTTTGTGCTCTACCTGTTGATAATCAATGGGTATTCAGCTAAAATACATGCATAAAATACGCACCTTATCCGGAACACCTGTGGTTTCAGCATGTGCGGCCGGCCAGCTCCCTGGAGACGGCCTACCGCACCCACCTGTCCTCCGCATCGGGCTACTACTACCACCTCCTGTTCCGGCTACAGCGAGAGTTTGACCTGAAACTCGACAATCAGCTCGACTTCCCACTGCTGCCCGACAACAATCCAGGTACGGTGGAATCTCTATACACCAGACACCCTGGGACGTCTCCAGGGTACAATGTATCTGTATTGTGGAACCTCTCCAAATCGGACACCCTGGGACATCCCAGGGTGTCCGCTTTGGAGATGTTCCACTGAAATTCACATCCTCAAGGTCTCGGTGCATTAGAACCTCTACATCGGATATCCTGTGGCGTCCCCAGGATCTGAAGTCAGTGGAACCTCTCCAACTCGGACATCATGAGACATCCACAGTGGAACATCTCTAAACCAGACACCACAGGAGTGTCTGTATTAGAGAGGTTCCAATGTAATTCACTATAGGAATGAATGGCCTTTTTGTGGAATTTATCGGGGTATAAACTTGGAAAAGTCGCGGGAATACTGGACGAAGGCCGGAAGGCCTCGTCCAGTATTCCCGCGACTTTTCCAAGTTTATATCCCCGATAAATACCACAAAAAGGCCATTCATTCCTTATAATTCCAGCATTTGAAATAAATTCATCAAGAAAATGTGTTTATTTTCCGTTTTCTTAAGAATTATTTTAACTGCGCCTGACGGTTACGGAAAGTAGTTCGACATGGAGTTTACTGGGATATAAATTCTGGACAGAGACTTGCTACGGACCAATCAAATGTTAGGGAATTGTGTAAATATTTTTGTGCTGGAATTCTTCCGCGTTATGTTATTTTGCTTGACCAGTGAAGCTGGGTGTCTGTATAGCTGAACCTCTCAAAACTGTGCACTCTGGGTGATCCCATGGTGTTCGCTTTGGTTTCACCATAAATGTTTTTGTACGTGTTAATCAGAAACAAGTTACATCCCACAGTTAACCCGTACATGGCTGTATTAAAAAAAAAGCTGTGTTATTATATGCCTGTTTGAAAAATAGGACATATTATGGTATAGCGCTGCCCCTATGTCCGATTTTCGTTCATGTTTTTGGGTACTTGTTATCCATCCAAACCTATGTACGATTAACTTCATATACTTCATCCATATTTTCATTTAAACGCCCACCCATACGGCTCACGTGCCCAACGTGAAGGTGAAATTACTTAGTTACCCCCCCTTGTTTACTGCCTCGGCCTCGGCGGGCATGCATGGTGAGCTTCAGTACTCTTATTATTGATGGGTTATTATTCTTCTCTTTGATGGGTTTGATCAATTCTAAAATTTCACCAATTGTGAAATACTGATTTGGGTACCAGAGCTCCAGATAAGCTGCGTATTTGCTTAAATACCCAATTAAAATTGCCAAAAACACAATTGAAATCAGAAGTAGCGAGTATCGAAAAGCAATACAAATATTATGATTAAACAATGAAAACAATAAACAGACCACAAATATAGCATATTTTTCTTATTTTCTAAGAAAACACATCTTGGTATTTCATTAGAATTGGACAATTCTAATGAAATGCCAAGACATGTTTTCATTTTGAAGCAAGCTATTCAATAACTACTGTCTGCTGATGTGTAAACAGCAGTGTGACTTTATTTTACCCAATTAAAATTTTGAAATACCCAATTACTTCGGAAATGATGGAGTGACAATACTCAAATACTAATTCCTTATCTGGAGCCCTGGGGTACCAATAATACTATATCATGGATGCAATTGTGAAATACTACTATGTTTACTAATAATAGTATATTTGGTATGTAACATTTTCCTTGTAGGGCGATATGGTAAAATACAGAGGAAGCGTGAGGTGACCCCTTTAACACAGGAATGGGCCTTGAAGGCTGTCCACAGATGTCTGGTTTGCCTTGGAGACGTTGGTATGGCCACTTCTTGTAATTTAAATAGAACATCTTCAGTCTCCGCGAAAGTCGTCGGTCTGTCGGACATGTCTGTTAAAATTGCCGCCGATCCGACGGTAAACCGGAAGTCGCCGGACCAAATGTCCAACTATAAGAAAAAAAGCTTTTCTTATATGACTGATTTACTTAAAAATGTCTTACATATCGCACAAAATAAAAAAAAAATTATAAAAAAGACAGAATGTCCTGTAAAATTTTGGCAGTTTCGTGGAGACTGCATCTTATTTATAAACTACATGTAGTTATTTATTTAAGGGTGACCAAGAAAAATATAAATGTTTTATCAGCACATGAGAATCTGCTCCACATAAGATGATTCTCATGCACTGTCAAAACATGTTTTCATAAGGAAAATGTAATATAAATGGGAGACAAACAATTTTATTTAATCAAGCCATATAAGGGTAAAGATACTTCTACAATTCCTGTCAAGCTATGGATCATAATTACTTTGGTTTTATTATAGGAATGCATGGCCTTTTTGTGGAATTTATCGGGGTATAAACTTGGAAAAGTCGTGGGAATACTGGACGAAGGCCGGAAGGCCTTCGTCCAGTATTCCCGCGACTTTTCCAAGTTTATATCGGCCATTCATTCCTTATAATTCCAGCATTTGAAACAAATTCATGAAGAAAATGTGTTTATTTTCCGTTTTCTTAAGAATTATTTTAACTGCGCCTCACGGTTACGGAAAGTAGTTCGGCGTGGGAGTTTACTGGGATATAAATTTTGGACAGAGACTTGCTACGAGCCAATCAAATGTTAGGGAATTGTGTAAATATTTTTGTGCTGGAATTATGTAGCATTATATTCTTCCTTTGTAACAACATGGTCTCTGACATTATAATAATGACCAAATTATGTTTACCACTCAACATAAATACATAAAAATACCCTTTTAAGCATGCAAGCAATACCATAATAACCCTAAATTTGGACACCATTTATTCTGTGAAACACACATAAATACAGAGCTCCAGATAAGCTGCGTATTTGCTGAAATACCCAATTAAAATTACCAAAAACCAATTGAAATCAGAAGTTGTGAGTATCAAAAAGCAACAAAATTTTGTGGTACCTTTATCATGCTGCAGAAACAAACAAACAGACAACAAATATAGCATATCTTTCTTATTTTCCATGAAAACACATCTTGGTATTTCATTAGAATTGTCTGTCTCCAAGGAGACAATTCTAATGAAATGCCAAGAGATGTTCTCATTTCGAAGCAAACCATTCAATAATTGCTGTCTGTTTATGTGTAAACAGTAGTGTGATTTTATTTTACCCAATTCAAATTTTGAAATACCCAATTGCTTCAGAAATGATGGAGTGAAAATATTCAATTATTAATTCCTTATCTGGAGCTTGTAAATATATAGTTTCCTCCAATGAAGAGTGCCTCAATATGTAGGGTTGTATGGTTGTATTGGTTTATCACAATAACAGTGTATTTGGATACAATTTGTTTTGGAAAACTCCTATTTGTGTCCGAATATTTAGGATTAGTAGTATATAAGAGTCATAATGATACAAGTTTATATGGAAGCCACACACTACGTGTGGTGGCTTCCACACGAAACTTGTAATCATTATGACTCTTATATACTACTACCGCGAGACCATATATTTATGACATGAGAAGATACACCCTATTAGAGATAAAAATCCCTATGTTATACTCAGTATATATAACATAATGGTTCTAGTTAAGTGTGCATGGTTGAAGACAGGTAGTCACGAGAGATGTTTTCGCACCGGTATTTACGAATATTGCAAACATCACCGTGCATGGATGCGAAGAGGTTCCGTTTCGCCTCGCCCATGTCGACATTGTGGGGTAGGGATCAAAGCCGAGTCACTGCTATGTCCACCATCGCGGTGGCACTCAGGCTACTCATCGAATGGTTAACAAGGGATTACGTGCTCGCAAGTATTATCGTTTAGTAATAATTCAAATCGGAAAGTCAGTTAGAAAGATAGAATCGATCTAATAAGTCACGGTGTTTCTACAACATTAAAACACTGTAAAAAACATTATCAAACTAATTTTATAAAAATGAACAGAAAAAACAAGTACCAATATAAAAGAGAAAATGGATAATTCAATACAATTTGAATTGCAAATTTTTAATGACTGTGTTGAAGAAGTTTACGAAGAATACGGGGGTTATAATCCTGTATATAAATTCTATAAAATGAGAACACTAAGCGATATCGAATATATGAAATACCAGCGTAATTTATTACGCTCCGATAAAAACGTTACATTTCCAATATTATACCGGCAATTATGTCAACTATACAAGAGGCAAATACGAACATTAAGACAGATAATGCGTATCGGATATGAAACTAGGCGTATTATATAAAACAACTATTAAAACCCAACGATTCGTTTACGAACGTACATTTCTACGATATCACTTATAAATTTATGTTGTAATCACAACACCAAGCAGACGACAATGTTTCACTTACACGTGTTATAAACACGCAAATTATGTGTCCTACCTTACACGTATATTAAGTGTCCATTTTATAGAGAGATTACACGATTACGTCTTCCGGGATGAAACATAAACACACTGTAATATATACTACACACACGTGGGTGTGTATTACACAACCCGCTATCGATATTCCGGAATGAAACAGAAACACACTGTACTACACACACGTGGGTGTGTATTACACAACCCGCTATCGATATTCCGGAAGTATTTCTTACATTGTGATTGGTTGGCATGTTTTTTATTTTTTTAATTTTACTTTTAATAATTTAGAACGTTATAACCTATATTATTAAATAAAAAACGAACTTATTATATAAAAAGTAAATAAAAAAAAGAGTAAATATTGGTATTGCACAACACGGTTTTAGCTTAATATATGTAAAATTAACAACAATAATTTGTCTTGGGGGACGCCCCTTGACGAAAAATGAGCGCTCAGTGCTTCCGTGCAGGCACTTCCAAGGTTGCCTAGACTTTCGACACTGGTTCCTAGATCAGCCGATAGATGAGGGTGTGCTGTACAGGCAGCTATTACACCCGGCTAGCCACAACATGAGACGAGTAAGACAAAGACAAGATCAGAGAAGGTGGCTAGCCGGGTGGGCCCAGAAGGGTTTTGCTGGCGTGAGTTCGAGCCTCGGTAGGACCTAAACTTTTTTTTTTTTAATTATTAATAATTTTCCTAAAATTAATTAATAAATTGTTTACTGCGACAATATAATTAATTTTAATTAATTTTATAATTAAAATTAATTATTTTATAAAATATCACAATGGTGCTGTAGCATTTCTTCCGACTTTATCTCCAAGTTTTTCCCTAAATTTATCCCAATCAGTACACTCAATCTTGGGCATGGTGGCGCGCCCTTTGATTCTTATATCATTTTTTAATTGTTCATATCTCCCCATTTCTTCCACCACGGATTCAAACTCTAAATTTGATATTTTCTTATCGGCCAACGCTTTGGACACCATAACGTCGATGGTATTTTTCTTCGACCTGGCGAGAACGGATATTCTATCATGTTTTCTACATCTTTTCTCGAGTTTTCCACCCGACGCCCTAATTACCATACACAACAACCCAGAAACGGCCGACACCGCACATAAAATCCCCGCTACGGGAACCGTTATAATGGTGGATATAGTTGCAGCTGTCCCCGCCCCACACAACACAGAAACACTCGCCAGAGCCGTGCTAGATATTTCAGCCATGTTCACCGCGCGCCTATATTTTTTAGCGTTTCTTTTTCTATTTGTATATTCTCTAACTAAAATATCCTGCATAGCGACGATATTATTCAACCTAAAATCTGAACTTCTTTCGTTAATTGTACACAGTGTTGATGGAGTGGTATTGACAATTGGAAGCGTTGATTCGTTCATATTTAAATTTTACAAATTTATTTCAATATATTAGTATTTACAAAATAAGTTCAATTAACAACGAGACAATAGTGGAAGAACTCTCTGGGTCACCGATTTTCGTAACAAAGTTAATAACACTACCTTTGGAAAGTCTAATTCGATCATAACCGGAGAACGAAACCACCGTCGAACTATCTCCAGAGATTTTAGTGACTCCAACCCCCCGTTCTTCCCATCTACTACAATATTTATCGCGACCGCGCCCACAGGTTTACCACTACCATTAACCGAGCAGACCGCCATTTGGATAACTTCACCTGCGGCTGTCATAGTGTATCCCCCACATTTATTACTCGCTTTGGCACCGAACGAATATTCATAGTGCCCCTCAACCAACGGGCCCCGCTTCTCAGCCCAAACTGTTATGGCACGTTTTAGCGTTTTCATTGTTCGCACTATTCCGGCAAGCGCACTGTTTGCGTTATATGCCTCAGTACGAATATTATAAGAGGCCTCCTCAAGAGCTTTGGTCGCGGCTATACGATCATGTTTCAGTTTATCGGAAACTTCGGTTATTTTTTCGTCTAGTTCGGTAAGTGTCGCTTCTCTGTTGAGAGAGTCCTCTAGCGCAACGCATCATAAGCCTCCGTAATGGTCGCCTGGTGGCCTTTTTTAGGGCTTTCTCAACACACCCGACCGGGCCTCTTTTTGAATTCGGTTATTTTCCCGTCTAGTTCAGCAACCGCCGCTTCTCTGATGAGAGAGTCCTCTGAGCGCAACACCTCATAAGCCTTCGCAAGGGCTGCCTGGTGGTCTTCTCGGGCTTTTCTCAACACCCGACCCGGGCCTCTTTTTGAAATTCGGTTATTTTTCCGTCTAGTTCACCAACCGCCGCTTCTCTGAGAGAGTCCTCTGAGCGCAACACCCTATAAGCCTCCGTAAGGTCCGCCTGGTGGTCTTCTCGGGCTTTCTCAATACCCGTTCTGACCCCCTCAACCCCCAACCGGGCCTCTTTTCGAAATTTTGTTATTTTTTCGTCTAGTTCAGTAAGTGCCGCTTCTCTGTTGAGAGAGTCCTCTGAGCGCAACGCCCCATAAGCCTCCGCAATGGCCTCCTTGTGGTCTTCTCGGACCCCCTCAACCCCCGACCGGGTCTCTTTCAGAAATTCGGCTATTTTCCCGTCTAGTTCAGTAAGTGTCGCTTCTCTGTTGAGAGAGTCCTCTAAGCGCAACGCATCATAAGCCTCCGCAAGGTTCGACTGGTGGTCTTCTCGGACTTTATCAATACCCGACCGGGTTTCTTTTCGAAATTTTGTTATTGATCAGGGCCTTGGTTTTTCCAGTAGTTAAAAAGTCTCCCTCTGTCGGGATGAATCCACCTTCTGCCGGTTCCAAATTCTTTGAATTTGTCACCCAATCGGAAGAACTACCTGGTCCGTATATACTCATAATAAAATTAATTATAATATTGGGCACCTATACTCAATTGGAAATTTCGAGAACTACCGAAATCGGGTAATCGTTTTTCAACTTTCTCGCTTGATCATCGAGAATAGAGACCGTAAATTCGTGGATATGTCCCGATTCCAAAACTTTCATCTCGTGGTGTGGGAAGTCTAAGGTCACAGTCTCGCCATAGAAACAGTCGCTGGCTGGCACAGTTTTCAGTAATGTGCTGGGAGTGCCGTCTACCGTGTTGTACGATGTGTTCACCCGATCCAGGTGCACCCTGAGAGTTTTCGTGAAGGCGAAGTCCACCGGGTTATCACCGACGTACTCACCCGGGGTAAACACTCCTTTGTTTGAGGAGTATGTCTCTCTAAAACCGAGTTGAATACCCAACCCGGGGAGATCACTACCGCATTATCATGCTGATGGTCATTGTTGCGAGCCCGGTAGCATTCGATACTGTGAGGTTGATTATACCGTCAAGCTCTGAGTTGACAAAATCTTTGAGCTGTCTTATTCCCCACAGTCCGTGAGGCAGCTTTACACCTAATTGTTGTCCATCCATTCACATAGTAAAACCCTCGCTCATTCCCCACATTTAACCACCCCGACGTGAAGGTGATTGATATGAGGCCCACCCGGCGTTTTCCGCAGCAGTTGTCCGATTGATTTTTGAAGTTCACAACTCCCTTTTTGAACATTAGTGATAGTAGCAAACATAATAATATCTTTCAATGGATACAAAAGCATTTAGCTTTAACTCTAATGCAAAGTACGCGGTCGGAGGTAAATACACGCAAAAAGACGTTGTTAACCTTGTACACCCAACCGTAACGGTTTAGAGCCGGACAGTGGATTTGCCACCAATTTCCCTAACACGTTTGAGAAATATAGGATGCCCAAGATTACTACGATGGAGGCGGTAAACGGGTGGAAAGCCACACCGATGCAGTTTTGGCAGAACCAGCTAAATTTTGCTGTATGGTGCGCAACAGCCGGGTGTGGAGTTTCACATAAAGACCATCTAACATCCAAGAATATCATGCTCCGAAGTGTCTACAACTTTCACACGTATTATACTATTAGGAGGATTCTCAAAGAACTAGGTATTCTCTACCTCAAGACGACGCCTGGGATCCCATTTCCAACGCATACGACCGTATGGCGTTTGAAAGACTGTGTAACGAATTTAACGTTTCAAAAGACGCGGACTGGAGGCAGAAAGCATTTCCTACCACCACCGGCCTCGGGGACGTTCTCATTCGGGGCCAGTCCGGGAATTGGACGCAGACTGATTTTAGACACGATTACTCCGGTGACCACATCGTCAGTCGGAACGCCGGGAATTTTGACCCCGCGACTATGACTTTCGGGCCAGAAGTGTCTGGAGGTCGGCACTGTGGCGTGTTTTCTTGTAAAATGTTACCTCCGAAACTGGCTCACGTCGATTACATACAGCAGGCTGCTGAGGTTCAGAACGCGTGGACCACATTTATGTTAGATAAGGGTCTAGGGTTCACGCAGGCCGGGGTTTACTCGCGTCAACGATCTATTCGCACGTACGTCTGGGCCATCCTCGGCGCACAGAAATAGCAAAAACTCAGCTGTTCCTTTACTACGGGCAACGGGAAACGGCGTTTGATGCACAAAAACAGTTCTTGGCACTTGTCGAGGACGCCATCTCAGCTAAGGTGGACCTGGAGAAGGCGATCCAGAATTATCAAGACGTTTTGCAGACTGCCAGCACCCCAGTGGACTATGTATTTGGAATAGGTCTTTATATGGCGCCGAGCAATATGATACTACGAGACGACCCGGTTGATGGTTACAATAATCAGATCGTAATCGCCACCGCCAATCAAAAAATCGGTCACAACGGTAACGTGAACACGGATATCATCAAGCGCACCCCCAAAATGATCGGGCGCGGAGTTGTAAATTCAAATAAATTTGAAAAAGATTTCATAAAACCCCCAAAACACAAAATGGATACACCTCCCTCAACACAATCGAACCCAGTACCCCCAATTCGTAAATTGGATGCACCATCGAGTTCCATCAACAATGTTGAAACACCAATCGAGATTGGAAGCACAACACACGAGGAGGAGAAATTAGCGCTCGTCGTCGCCCTCGTGGCGATCGGACTATTTACGCTTTGGTTTTAGGAACTCTCTGGCGAAGAATAGTAGGAGACCGGCGATGGCCACGATTAAAGCCCAGGTATTCTCGGCGAGCCATCCGACCGTTTTTGATAATATAGATAACAAGAAGGAGAGGAGACCTCCTATCAAACCAGGCAGCGCGGCAGCCAACTTTCCTGCTAATTTAGCCAGGAGACTGGCGAGGGCTTTTAGTTGTTTTTTTATCAACTCCTTGGCTCCGCCGGATGGCGCGGGTGCCGGTGCTGGTGCGGGTGCTGGTGCGGCACCAGCATTGACAGCTACAAATAGAGACAATATAGATAGAATTAGGGTCGATATAATCATGCTGAAAGCTGCGATGATGGTTAATATCGTGACGCCCTTCTCTCTGAACAGAGTGCGAAGACGCTCACCGAGTGTCGTGTCCTCGTGCAGAACCCTCGAGATTGTTTCGCGGCTCCGACTTAATTGGCCGGAAAGCGTCTCACGGTTAGTCGAAGCAGCCTCCAAGCAAGCTTCTCTTTCGTCCCGCAACGACCGCAGGAGTTTGTTGATCCGCTCGGTAGATTCTCTATCGTCACGGATTTCCCAAGTTGTTTTCTTTCTTCTAGCGCGATATGTTTGTCCAGCGCCAGTGAGTTTGGAGAGGTTATTGACCAGTTCGCCCCGAGTTGTTTGCAGAGCCTTATCGAGTCCCCGGAGTTCGCGAAGAGGTAATGGTGGGTCATATTTCATGCCGTTCATTTCGTTGACCGTGGTTTGCACTGTGTTAATAGCGTCGGTGGCTATACGAGGGACATCGCTGAGCTCGCTCATTTCTATAGCGGCGGCCGTCTTCGCCAGCGTTTCGTCGGTAGACTGTAGGGTTTTTACCATTTGTTGAGGCAGCTGCGACCGATCATCGATCACTCCGAGAGCTCGAGCGAGGGATACTCCATATCGGTTCACGGAAGAGGCTGAGGAACTGGGTCGGGTCGTTCTTGTACGTCAGCAACTTCCAGCTATTACCCCATTTAACCCACAAGTCTCCTCTTTTAGTGCTGCGGAACTCCAACATGGCCTTGATGCCGTTTTTAGACACCTCACTCTCCACCGTTTTCACCCGAGAATTCGTTTCCTCGAGAGGCGCCAGCTCATCCTTGGAGATCCCGCAGGAATCTCGGCACCGCCCGCCCACGCCGGAGTTGCGGGTGGGGCCTCCCAACATAGGGACACCAGCAGATGAAGTTCCCGGTGCGTCTGGACCAAACAAAGATGCACGTGGATTAACCAAAGGCGTATTTCGTGGTGCACCTGGATCAAACAAAAATGGAATTGGGGGTGCTGGTGTCTCTATGAAGGTCGTTTCGTCATAGTCATCGATGTCATCATCATCGCGGAAATCGTCTCTGCCGATTTCATCCATGTTAATATCGTAATCATCCATCTTTATAACTTTCTTAAAATTAATTATGTATTAAAGACAAAACCATACGGGTTTAATATAGATTCACTAAATTATGTCTTCGAGTCAATACGGTCGCAAACTCAATCCATACCGCAGACTGCGTGAGCCCCTCGGGGCAAAAGGCGTGAGACAGAGTGTCGTTATTACGAACAACCCATCGACGATCGACCAGAACCAGCAGCTCTTGATCCGCTTCCCCAACCTCGGAGCTAACGACGTCATTGTGCCGGGTACTGTTCGCCTCATTTCTGGTAATGAGGTGATGTCGATCGATGACAGCGACGTCTACCATTGTTATCAGGACCTATGGAAGACGTCGCAAGAGCGCGAAAACGCCGTCTATCAGGGTATTGACACCAGCAAAAATAAGAACGTAACCAGACTTAGAATCGGGGCTGCTAACAAGGCAGAAAACAACGCGAGTGACAATGCGGTCGCGGGCGCTTACGGCAACCGCTTCTACATCCCGCTCGACTTCGAGTTGCTGGAGAGTCACATGCCCTACTATCAGAGCGCTTTGGCTGACCGCCTCGAATACGAGCTAACGTTCAACGACTACGGCCGAGTTCTCATAACCAGCGACATGTTATCGACGTATACGATCGATAATGTTTCGCTGGAGTACGACATGGTCACGATGCCCGAACTCGCGCGATTGATCAGAACCCAGTACGCCGGGCGCGTTGCCATACTTTACGACCGAGTACTTCGCCATCGCAAGATGACGAAAGACAAAGGCGACACATTGTGGAATATTAACGTCAACGTACCCGCCCGCTCTATGAAAGGTATACTGATGCTGTTCGAGGATGCTCGGTTCGCGTTCGGTGCTAGAAAAACCGACAAATTCTATAACCCCAAAATCACGAAGGTAGAGGTGACGATCGAGGGAGTTCCCAATCAACTCTACAGCGCGGGTCTTCGCGCGCACCAGCAGTGGGACGAAGTAAGAAAGCCGTTTGCTGCCGGCTCTAAGCGCTCTCCGGAGGTTGCAGCAGTTGCCAAAGACCTGCATCTCTCGGCCGTCTCCCTCGCGGAGTTCCTGAATACCAAATACGCGATTATGGCTAGACATGCGAGCCAGCGACGACGACCATATACACGGCAGCGGACGCCAAGTTGAGAACGCTAGCGAGGGTGTGACG
This sequence comes from Conchocele bisecta, assembly GCA_029237695.1. Lineage (NCBI taxonomy): Eukaryota > Metazoa > Mollusca > Bivalvia > Lucinida > Thyasiridae > Conchocele > Conchocele bisecta. The sequence continues at coordinate 22,674,913 of CM055276.1, forward strand.
ATCCAGATAACCAAAGAGGCGGACGGAGCCGGGCCATTGAACGTGTACTTATATATAATTACAGACGCACAACTCAACATCGAAGATGGCCGATACGTCTCAGCACTCTATTGATTTAATAAAAAAATCATCTAACGATTTATTAATTAATTTTAAGAAAATTAGCAATCATTCTAACGATTTATTAATTAATAAATTTGATAATTCTAAAGAATTAATTAAGAAAATTAGCAATCAATACCAATTCACGATTGGAGATGCCCACTCTGCCATAATATGTGGGCAGACAGGATGTGGAAAAACGGTTTTCATCCTAGACTTGCTCGAGGGCTCCTACCGCGATGCCTTTCGTCATATTGTGATCCTGTGTCCCACTGTGCGGCACAACGATACTTATCAGCGGCGAACGTGGATATGGACCGACCCTGAGGTATACGTTATTGACCCCGGTGATAGGCTTCACGATTGGTTGCGTGGTTTATACCAAAAATTCCAGGGTGAGCCCACCCTATACGTGATTGACGATTGCTCGGCCAAGGCGGCGATGACCAAAAAGAAGGACATGCTCTCCGAGCTCGCATTTTCTGGCCGCCATGCTAGGCAAAGCGTATGGATATCCACTCAAAAGTACAACGCCGTCCTCAAGGATCTGCGCGAGCAAACAAAATGGGTCGCCCTCTTTCACTGCAAGGACCGAGACTCATTCGATGACTGTCTTCGAGAGAATGACGTTATCCCAACGCGCGAGGAGCGCCTGGAGGTTAGACGGATGCTTTCGGAAACTAAGCACGCCAAGCTTTTGCTAAAGACTGATCAACCAACTACTTACGAAGTTATCAATTAATTTTATAATTAATTAGCAATTACTGAACAAATGCTGAACAATGCTGAACAATGCTTAGCAATTGCTGAACAATGCTGAACAAATGCTTAACAAATGTTGAACAAATGCTGAACAATGGTTAACAATGTTAACAATTTGGTGCTCCGCTGCGAGCTTTGTTGCGAGCATAATGGTGATCATAAGTATCGGGTGGTGCGCTTGGCAATATGTTAAAGTGATGAGACTTGTTAGAATAGTTAAATTAATTTTAAGAAAAATGAACTGCGACGAACTTCTCGATCAGCTAATAGAAGAAACCTCAACTCCGACTGCCAACATAGATAATGATCCGACAGAGCAATCGGAATCAACTCCAACGGCGGTTGGTATTGGGTTGAGTGCAACGACTCCGAATGAAAATGAAAATGCGGCGCGACGAGAGCGGCTAGCTGCGCTGTGTGCTGGGGGACAATCGGAGCATTATCTCGGTAGGCGTCTCTCAGTTTTTCAGGTGGATAAGATGTCAGATGCGGAGATCGATAAAATGTATGCACGATACGAATCTAGGTTAGGTGCGGAGATGACAAAAACTCTCGGATCGGCGGTTATTCATTTGTACGCAACCGCCGTTAGTATACTTCTCCCTATACCAAACACCGCGGGATTGATTGACGATCTAGAGACTGACCCTTTTATAGGTCACACTCTTAGAACAGCCTGCTGCTCAATTTATCACAAGTTTGGAATGTACTTAGCTCCGCTGACAACCGCGTTGACCACGGGTAAACACTGTCAATTTGGACATATATGCCCACGAACTATAAGCCCTGAAAATGATGACACAAGACACACCCGCGAGAGTGACGGAGTTGAACCCGATTGCTCCAACCCAATCGAACCCAACTCCGCCACTGGATGACATACCGCATATAAAAAATCCCAAAAGACAGGCAGCTGGGCGGGCGGCGGCTGCCACCCGAAAAGTTAAACAAGATAAAATACTCGCCGAGCTTCGAGAGGCTAAACAGTCGTTGCAATCGGGGACGGAGACAGCAAAACATCTGAAGACAGAGTTGAGTACACCCCCAATTCACGAATTGGAAGCACACTCAACACCCAATCGAGGTTGGGCGAATCCGATTGAACCCAAATTCGTGAATTGGAGTTGGGTTGTTGGTGGTGGTCTGGCAGTTGTTGGTGCCTTGTGCGTGTGGAAATACCCCTATTATCGAAAAAACAACCAGCCAGTGTTCAGAAGAAAGTTACGAAACACCAATCGCGATTGGACGCTCCCCATTTAAACATTGATCGCGACCCCTTTTATATGCAATAATGGCTGAACAAGATGGTAAAATGTTAGTGAATGCGCTTTATCACGCCGTGGTGATATCGGGTTTCAGTATCGGGTATGCTCGACTATCAAAGATGGCCCTAGGAGGATCCGCTCCCAAATTGGACTTTACTGTGAGAGACGTAGGGCTCGCGACCTTAGATGTAGCGGCCGCAGTTTGGACCCGAGATTATCTAGTTAAGGCTGGAATTCTACCAGTTAATATATGGAAATAAATGGCTTCAATCGCAATAATGATAGGTGGTGCGCTCGTAAACGCATTGGCGTTCAGCGGCAGCAACTTTCTATTCTCTAAACTACAAAACTCGAACGCGGATGAGGAGAGTAAGCGTCACGATTTAGCTGTAGAACAACTCAATAGCGCAAAGGAAGCGTGGTCGAAAAAATGAACCGCCCATCTTGACTGGGTCAATGAAGAGCTTCGCCGCGAAAATCACGCCGCACAAACTTTTCAGAACGTTGAAGAAGCCAACCGCGAGTACGCGCTGGCATATCCGCAGAAAAGTCTCGCGCCGCTGGATCGCGAGCCCCAACTTTCAGATTTCTATGTACCGTCAGAGCCCCAAAAAAAACGCGAGATCGCGTTCATCGTCGTGGGAATGGGTGTGGTGGGGCTCGTCGGCTATTATATTCAATCGAGATTTTAAATTAATTATTTTAAATAACTTTTTTTATAAATATATATATATAGAACGATGTCAGTTGACAAACTTTATTTTGCTATGATTGATGTAGGCTACACTGCCCTTAAACACCGCATGGTTGGTGCAAAGGGTATGATTCGTCTGGCCCGAGATTCTCTCGAGACGTGGCGGGAGGACGAAAAAGTGGCCACCCTTTTCGCAAAGCGGATGTTAGATTCCTCCACCAATCCTGGGGGATTATATTTTCCCAATTTCCTTCAGTACTTAACCCCCAATCGCGATTGTACTTCCAATAAAGGTTTATTATTATCGACGTAGTTACCGGACGATCTGGCGAGGGCATGTTGGAGATTGTCAGATATATTAGAATACATCGCATACGATGAACACGCGCAAACTTAATACCAAACTATCGGTTCGCCTAACGCGCAAGCTAGCGAACACGTACTATAGCCCCCGCGGCTACTGGAAGGGACTCGCTGCCATCAAGAACCTCGCGGCGGCGACCAAGGTTTCAGAAAACGCTGTCAAGGAATGGCTCAAGAAGCAGGCCATCTGGCAGATCTATTTACCCGCGCCTCACAATATTCCGCGCCCGAAATTCGACGTGCCGGTACCGAACCAAGTTCACCAAGCGGATCTCCTGTTTCTCCCTAACGATCGCGTCGGTCGTAAGACGTACAAGTACGCGCTGACAGTCGTTGACGTAGTGAGTCGTTATAAGGGGGCTGAGCCGTTGGCCACTAAAGAGTCTAAGGAGGTGGCCGAGGCTCTCTCCCGAATATATAAGAGGAGTCCTCTCAAATGGCCGAATCTTCTCCAGGTCGATCCCGGCCGCGAGTTCATGGGCGCGGTCTCTCTATTGTCTAAGCACGAAGTTTCTGTCAGACGCGGCCGCGTCAACATCCACCGGGACCAGGGGATCGTGGAACGCTTCAATCGAACCCTGGCTGAGAGACTGTTCGGACACCAATACGCTAAAGAACTTGTAGACCCTCATTCGCGATCGACCGAGTGGGTGGCCAGACTGCCCGCCGTGGTCTCCGCACTGAACGGAGAGGTGACCAGATTGATAGGTAAGAAGCCCGTAGATGCTATCAAGTTTAAAAGGGTGACGAGCGAGCCCTCTGCCGTCTCGCGCGGGCGACCCGTTGGTTTGAGGAGCAACGGCTTCCATCGGATATTGACGTCCGGTACCTCTATCAACCGGGATAGCTCGAAGGTGGCAGCCGCCGCGCGACTGATCCCGTGTGGTCTCTCAATGTATATCATCTAGATCGATCTATTACCAAGCCCGATGAGCCTGTGCTCTACTATTTGGATGATGGGCCATCTCGAGGGTTTGTTCGCGAAGAACTTCTCGCGGTGCCTTCTGACACCCAGCTACCCCCGGATCATCAGAGTCTTTAGTATTCTCTCTCAGAGTTCTTTTTTTTACCTATCCTATAGGCTCGGTGTGTAACCCGTCTTCCATCACTCTCGTCTTGTCGTAGTACGCCGAGAGTCCTAATTTTTGTTGACAGTACGTCTTCATCACCCCATTAATCATTCGGAATCCCTGTTCTCCGCCATATCCCTACCCCCTTCGAGAGCACTCTTATACCTCCCCCAAGTCAGATCGTTAGATCTCTTCGACATCCCCTTGGCCGAGTGCTTAAATTTTCCATCACCGCTCACGTAGTAACACTTGCTACACAGAGCGATGGCTCTATCCCCTTCGAATTCCAGCTTGAACAGTCCCGGAGTTCTGTTGCTCCACACGTCCCACGCCAACCACTCGGTCTTCTCCTTATTAAACTTTCTCTTCATATTCTTTCTCACCACCGCCGCCAGCGTCTTCTCCGACAGCGCGAAGTACATGCTGTCAGTGTCCATCTGTATCAGTTCGAAATCTCCGCGATCCACGTACTTGTCCAAGAAATCGTAGTAGAACTCCAGCATCCGGAGCTTGGCCAACTGGTAGACGCTATGCCACACTGAAACGGTCTGTTGATCACACTCCGAGTCTTCCTGCTCGATATCTCGTAAGCCTCCCCAATCTCCTCCAGGTCTTCGAACCACGCCGACCTCAGTTCCGATCGACAGTCTTCTCATCCTTCGTATATGTGGTGTTCAGGTGTCTCTCTTGTGCCTCTATCAGCTTGCCACAACACGCGTTGCCAACCAGTTTGAATATATCGCCAACACCGCCTTGCTCTTGTCGACGTCCCCCGTCCGTCTAGCAGCGGTGACCTCTTTAGCGAACCATTGAAACGGTTTGCCGGGCGTGTAGTCTATAACCCTATGCACCGCCTTGACGATCAGACCGTGCTCCAGATTACCACGTTTAGCACCGCGGGGAGTTATATGATCATCTTCTTGGCGGACATTGCCCCCACGAGCTTTCTCTGTCCTTCGACTCTTTTCCTACCGGTCCCGGCCAGGTAGTCCTTCATGTGCTGCGGAACCTCGTTCTCATCGACTTCTCGATTAACGAACAGCGGTGACATTTCCGAGAACTTGTCTCTCAACGTTTCAGGGACCTCTATATCCAACTCCGCAAATCCGAACCACTTTTCACTCCTGACCTCCCTCACGAAACGGTCTATATATGACTGTCTTTCCGGGTCGTCACACGTCCATATCTGCTCCTCACCACACGGCATGTCCTTCGACAGAGTAGATAGGTATAGAGCATTGGCATCGTACCCCAGCACCGCCTTGCACATCTTCTCCTCCCGACTCCCCACCTGACCCCTGATCGTCGGCCTTCCAGCCTCGGCGTATTCTGGAGAATACTATGGACGGACCACCGACCAATCCCTGCTTCATCATCTCGTAAGTTTCAGACTTCGGTGACCACAGCTCGGGCGTGTCCGCATTCCCATCGATCGACCCGCGGAGTAGGTACTGAAGGGAAACACCGGGCAGAGACACAGCATCCTTGAGTATATCCACGCCTCTTCCCTTGTAGAACTCCGTCATTTTAGTCAGAGCCTCTAGGAACGGTCCTACATCCAAGTCGTTGTAGTGTTGCAACCATTCCTTGAACGTCTTCATCCCCTTTTCTCGGAATACCTTCTTACACTCTTTCCACTCGGACAACGACAGTAGGAACTCACCCTTCAACTTCGAGTACCACTCGGGATAGTCCCGGATGGTCGAGCTTGTCCGCTCTATCGAACCACTCGTATGGAAAGTGAGACTTTACCGTTTTACAGTCGTACGCCTTAACCCACCGGTCGTACGTGGTACCGGGTCCCAGATACTGGATGATGTCGAGAAAATTAAACTCCGGGGTAAACAGAAACATCGTCGTGCTGGCTCTCTTTCCGACCATCACCTTATTCACGGTGGCCGCCCAACAATTCTCTACAAAGTACTGCTTGATGAGGTTCAGGTCGTACCTGCTACAGTTGAACCCCACCACCGGGACTTGGTCAATCCATGAGATAATCTTTGCTTGCTGAGACTTCGATAACATATCTATGTCGGCCGGCAGATACTTCTTTGTAACCCCCTCCCTGATTGCCTTGCCTCTCATCTGCAGCTCGGTCACGAACTTCTCGACTAGCGTGTCGGGATCTCGTTCGCATAGGTGTGTGATCCCTTCATGCATCGTATCCCCCAACGACACCGATATAGGAACGTGCTCGACCTCGAAGGTCAGGTCTTTGGTGGGTCGCGTGCTTTTTGACTTGTCGAGATACGCCTCGAAGTCGTAGACTATCTGGTGGGGGTACAGAGTTGTCTCCTCCTCGCGTGGCAATTGTGGATAGTAGGTATTAATTTTATCAAAATTATCATTCAACCACTCGCACTCCCACATCACCACCAGCTCGTAACCCGCCTTCCTTATCTTGGTGTCTTGAATTTTCGTCCTCTTGTACAGCGATCTCGCATTACCTCTCATGCAATGCCTCGGACACCCGTGCCAGTAGCATCCGTGAAACTGAAACACGGTCTCGGTCTCGTGACAGTAACCGTCGACCGGATCACCGGCCACCACCTCTCACCACCGTGACCGCAGTTGGCGTGATGTATGTGCTTTCCCACCCTCTCCTCTTCTCTGCTCAACCATTGAATCGACCTCACACTCGCTGACCCCTTAGGATAGAACACCTTCTCGTAGGCCGACTGTGGTCTCTCTACCCTCTTACCTGGACATGTCACCACAGTCTTCCCACCCATGCAGGTGGTCGCGTGCCTGTGCATGTTACACGACTTTGTGAACCGTTGTTGACATCCGGTGCACCCGTACTCGTTCGTCATCTTGCGGAGATTCGTTATGAGGAACGAGTGACCTCCAAACATTCCTATCGTCATTGTCTTCCCCAACCACGTCGTAATTTGCCGGAACCTTCATGAGGTACCACACTCCATCGGCGGTGGGCTCGTACACGCGAATGCCCATCTTGAAATGCTCTTCGACCTTCTTAATATCGGTACCAAGGGGGATTCCCTACTACCCGGTCCGTTATCGTGCCCGAGGTATTCGCGAGCCAGAGCTCGTGCCTTCCTACAACACCCGTCGGGTCTCCCTCCACGTTGGATGGCTATGCACCTAAACAGACACAAGTAGTCGTCGTACGTGTCGACGGAATACATTCCCTTTTTCTGTCTTAACCAGTCTGGGAGTTTTCCCGCTCCCATGAGAAGTTGTTGTGCGTCGATGATCATCTTCACCTCGACCGATATCCAACGAACGAAGGTCCATTTTGTGTTTGGTCTATCGACTTTGTCGATGTCCATTCGACCTTTCTCTCTATCGGATATCCAACTCTCGGCTTTGGCGATCTCGTTTATCCACGGACTGCCCTTTGATTGTTTGTGATAGATCATAGTAGCGTCGGTCTCTATGTGCTAATACGATACGAGCACGAATACCTCAGGTAACATGCCGTGGTCATCTCTGGGCGAATTTTATTCATTATGCGATTAGCGATCTCCCCGTCTACCCCCCTCTCGAAAGTCCATACTATCTTCCTCCTACCACTATCAATAGTTTCCCTAACTTCGGCTTCTTCGGCGAGAATCCTGGGACCCTCCTCCACCAAAGCTCTGGCGATATCTCTCCTCTTCTTGGGAGGTCCCCCCACCAACCCTTGATAAATCTTATTGTAGTACGCCTTGTATAGGGGTTTTCTACGTGCGCTGGGATCTTCTTTTACACGCTGCGCGTAAGCGGTGGCGCGCAGAATCTGGCCGTCGTCTCGTTCTCCAATTTCTCGGAGCGTTTTTCGGGGTCGGTGGGCAGTCGTCCGGTCGAAACCGCACGCCGCAGCCTCTCCTCGTAGACGACGGCTCGCGCGTCACTGTCCATTATCCTATCTGCTATATCTTTCTTGAGTCTCAAACCTCTTAGGGAAATTCCCCAACTCTTAGCTTGCTCTCTTCATTTGATTTATGGTAGGCATTTATACTGAGTATAACCAATAGATTTTTTATCTTCAATAGGGTGTGTAAGTTTATTTATTTATTCGTAATAAATATAGACAGATTGTTGTATATATATATATACTGAGTATATGGATAACTTGTCTTTAATAGGGTGTCAGTATATATTTGTGACAGATTGCTGTAAAATACTGAGTATAACTTATGGATTTCTTATCTTCAATAGCGTGTCAGTTGTTATTTTATTCGTAATAAAAGTATGACAGATTGTTGTATATATATACTGAGTATAACAAATAGGATTTTTATCTCTAATAGGGTGTATCTTCTCATGTCATAAATATATGGTCTCGCGGTAGTAGTATATAAGAGTCATAATGATTACAAGTTTCGTGTGGAAGCCACCACACGTAGTGTGTGGCTTCCATATAAACTTGTATCATTATGACTCTTATATACTACTGGATTACTATTGTAAGAAGGCAGAAGGCACGAGTATATTGGCCGTTTTTTCCGCTATCGTCCGCGTCGTCCGAAATGTCAAAAAGTTTGTACAAGCTTCGTCATCATGGTATAACTTAATATTACTTGATGGATTGCTTCAATATTTGTACACTTGATACATGTCAGCATTTGGAAAACACTCAGGCTGCAATTAACATGACCTTGACCTTTTTTACCTTCATATTTTTGCGGGAACACTTAACCATTTTTTGCGTCAAAAAGTTTGTACAAGCTTCTTCATCATGGTATAACGTTACTTGATGGATTGCTTCAATATTTGGAAACTTGGTATATGTGAGAATTTGGAACACACTTAGGCGGCCATTAACATGACCTTGGTCTTTTTTACCTTCACATTTTTGCAGTAACACGTAGCCATTTTTTTTGCATCAAAAAGTTTGTACAACTACACGTTTCTTCATCATGATTTTACTTTAATATTACTCGACAGATTGCTTCAATATTTGGACACTTGATACATGTGAACATTTGGAACACATACATGCCGCCATTAACATGTCCTTGATATTTTTTATCTTCACATGGTTGTGGAAACACTTTTATGTCAAAAAGTTTCTTCAACCTTGACCTTTTTTTAGTTTTAAGCATGCACGTCTCTGATGGCTCTTGTGATGCGTACTTTAGCACATGCCATTGATCATGTTGTGGTCAAATGCCTCTGCAGGCGCGACACCACTTCCGTGGTGGAATTCTTGTCATTCCGTCCATCCGTTTGCCTGTCTGTAAGATTTGTGTTAAAGTTTTTATTTGTCGGTCCAGACGGAGGCTCACTTGCTCTAGTTGGTTACGTGTTTGTTACAGCGCGGTACCAGCAGGACTTCGACAACGGGATGAGTATCGCGACTGCTGAGCGATTCTATCAGCAGGCCCTCATCATGATCCCAGAAGCAGGTCTCCGTCTATGGTCATAAAGCTTATTGAGCATTTACTCGACGAATCTCATGCTCGAACTATGCTTTACCATTTGTGGCTGTGACTGGTGAAATGGGGCTGATGGATTTTGCGACCATTGTAGATCCAGATCAGCCTGTGCATCTGCACAGTCTATGGGTTTGGTGACCAATGTAGATCCAGATCAGCCTGTACATTTGCGCAGTCTATGGGTTTTGCGACCAGTGTAGATCCATATCAGCCTGTTCACCATTTCATTAATGAAACGTTTATCATGCTTCTAACAAGGAAGATCGATCGTTTTTAGGCTACAGGAGTGTGCTATTTCATCAGGAGCCAGACTGGTCACAAGTCTCATAGGCCACTTTTCGACCAGTGTAGAGCCAGATCAGCCAGTGCATCCACAGTCGAGAAGTATCTGCACTGTTCACCATTTCATTAAAGATCACTTTCATGCTTCTAACAAGCAATATAGATGGTTTTCAGGCTACATGAGTATGCTATTTGATCAGGAGCTACACTGGTCACAAATCCCATAGGCCACTTTTCGACCAATGTAGATCCTGATCATTCTGTGCATCTGATGGGCTGATGACTTTTGCAGCCAGTATAGATCCAGATCAGCCCGTGCATGTGCACAGTCTATGTGTTTTGCGACCAGTGTAGATCCAGATCAGACTGTGCATCCGCAGTCTGATCAGGATCTGCACTGTTCGCCATTTCATTAATGAAACACCTATCATGCTTCTCGCAAGCAATATTCTAGTAACTCGTTATCAAGTTACAGGAAGGTTGCTTTTTGTTCAAGAGCGAGACTGGTCACAAATCCTATAAACCCCATTTCTTTTGCAACCAGTATAGATCCAGATCAGCCTGTGCATGTGCACAGTCTATGTGTTTTGCGACCAGTGTAGATCCAGATCAGACTGTGCAGCCGCACAGTCTGATCAGGATCTGCACTGTTCGCCATTTCATTAATGAAACACCTATAATGCTTCTCACAAGCAATATTCTAGTAACTCGTTATTAAGCTACAGGAAGGTTGCTTTTTGTTCAAGAGCGAGACTGGTCACAAATCCTATAAGCCCCGAAATGGGGCTTATAGGATTTGTGACCAGTCTAGCCACATTTAAGCTATTTGCTTGTCAGTTGAAATTTTGAACCATAGGGAAAGAGACTTATTGAGTTTGCTGATTTTCTTCATATATTTGAGATGTTCAATTCTGTTTTATTTTCAAGTCGCCAGAAGCATTTATGTTCTATAACATTACTATAACCTCTTAAGACATGGAAAATCACCAGATTTTCGTCAGACCTGGTTGGATTTAACATATGTTTGCATGGTAGTGTTTTCTATAGATCATGTGGCAAATTTACAGCACATTTTTAGTTCTCAGGCGCTTGACGCACAGGGATTTTTCTGATGCGCCGATAGTTGAGAACCCAAGTACTTTTTTATGGCCTTATGAGGCAGCGGAAGACTTTTCTAGCTGATCAGGAGCTACACTGGTCTGCATAACTGCATAAGCCCCGTTTCCTTATGGAAGGTCCGACATTCCACAGACACTAGTGTCTGTTTCACGAAACCTGCCCAAATTTTATGGCTATATAAATACATGTAATGCAAAATCAATATATTTTTCGATCAAGTCGGGTATGGAAGGTGTTCGAGCCAATTCCCACCCTTAAATATAAGCCGAATAGAATAGAATATTTTTCGATAATATTAAATTATAGCAAAATTTAAGAATGAGCCTTCTTTTTATTTCGTGAAATTTGGTCCAATATTGATTTTATTGTGAAAAAACAATTTCCACATGTTAAATGTCTATGGGGATTTAACATGGGGAAAGTTTTCTAATTTCAGAAATAGTGGACCGATTTTCAAAATGCAACTTTTTGTTTTCTTAGTTAGATCATTTCCAAGCTATCTAGCTAGATTTCAACATTTTTCGTTTTTCGACTCCTTCTCCAGGTTCTCCACCTTTTTCCCCATGTGAAATTCCCATAGAGAACTAATTTTTCGTAATAAAATCTATATTTGACGAAATTTCACGATAATTTAATTTAATATTATCGAAAAAACAAAATTTGCATTGTTAATATGGCCGTAAAATTTGGGTAGGTTTAGTGAAACAGACAGTAGTCTTTACCATATTCCCTAACAACAATCAAATTAATCATTATGACCCATCATGACAAAATAAAGACACAGAGCTGCAGATAAGGTGCGTATTAGCATATTTTATGCACCTATTTTAGCAGAATACTCGTTGATTATCAGAAGTGGGAGTATAAGATACTCACAGTAATGTGAAAACACACATTGATTTTGAAATCGAGTAGTGAAAATACTGTAATAAGTTGAAAATTTACTTAGTTGAGCTGCAAAAAGCAAAGAGTGTTTGCTTTTTGCAGCGCAAATAATTTAATTGTTATTATTTTTTTTATTTTTTAATGTTTATTCCCTATTTAATAAGGAAGAAAATCAATAATACATTTGGAAAAGTAAAATATGTGTTGAATTTGAAATCTGGGTGTATAATACTCTTTTTTATCCCGTCAACACAGTGCATATGTGCCGTGAAACACGGTGCCGTGAAACATTTTTGATATCCAGTCAATACAATTTTTGCATTTTACAGCCATTTGTAGCTGTTGACGGGATAAATAGAATAGTAGGTTAGTGCTGTGAATGGGAAAAAATATCTGGCGCGGCACGGAAACGGGATGTGCTCGGCTCCCATTCACGGCACTAACCTACTATTCTCATGACACAAAAAAACTTATATGGAGCTCTGGGCCTTATTGAGATTCTGACCAGTGCCCCTTTGATCAGTGAATTTTCCCTGCATTGTACCCAGCTCCTCATTCTTGTTGTAAGCACCAGAAAGTACTTGCTTTACAATGGCAACCTGTACCTTTTGACGGAGGTTGTACATACTCGCCATACCTTCATTTGTAAATGTACTTGAACATGTACATGTACAGGTAATATATGGGATTTAGTACTAAACCCATTGACCCGGCCTTAAATGACCTTAGCTGTTGATAGGCCGTTAAACCCAAACAAACAAAACAAACATACTCATCATAGCCATATTTGTGTGTGTATTTAAGGAATAAAATTATGGGCTGTTGCGTTTACTGTAGTAAGAAAAACATTTGATCTGTTTAAAGGACCCGTCACAAACTGTGTAAGATTATGAATCATCTTGTTTTACGTCATTTTATCGCAATTCATGGAACAGCGATGTTGTCGTCAATTGCGCTATTGACGATGTCGTGGAGCAAACTTTTAACAAATCAACAAAGTCGCTTGACGTCACGTGGGGCTAATGTAATGTATTGGGATATAAACGCAACACATTGAATGGGTGTTTCCATTATGGAAGATGTAAATATTACAGGCATGCCCCACAACCAGCTGGGCACACTGGCGTCATCTCGCTACTTCAACTGCGAGGCCGCCTACCACTACATCCGATGGTAAGCTCTCTCTCTTTCACATCACGGTCTCAGACCATATATGAGACATGCCATGTGATTTTGTAACTAAGAACATGTGCGATATCTCACGAAAAATATTTACAAAATTACGATTGTTTTTGTAAATAAAATTACGCATTTTCTATGTAAATTTCGTCAACTTTCCACGTCATTTACACAAAAAAATCACAGTTTCTGTAAATATTTTTCATGACAAATTGCACATGCTCTCGGGGTACAAATTTAGTGATTTTCAAATGGCCTTTTTGTTCAAGCTTGTTAACTATCACATTTTCTAGTTTATTCAGGACACTAGTTTAGTTACTTAAAATGAAATTAACTGTTTCAACACTGTATAGTGGTATTGGCAAACAGTGTAGATCCAGATGAGCCGGCTCGTGACGAGCCGTCTCATCAGGATCTGCACTTTTTTTGCAAGTAATTTTCATATTATTAACAGCAAAAACACCCCCTTTTCATAAATGGACTAGTCTGAAAATCATGTTGTTACAATTGGATTTGTTGCAATATTAACATATCAAAATTCATTTCAGTCACTTAGGGGTGAAATGGTTAAACACCATGTAGTAATTATCAATGGCACAAAAGCTACTGGATTATTTCTGTATTCTTAGAAAATTCTTTTTCCTTTCACAATATATTTATTATGTGCATTTCTTTGATTGTCCTCTCTCATGTCGTGACCTACAACCCTGCCAGTCCCAAGGTCAGACGGCTGAGTGTGTTCTCAAAACTTATAGCTGGGGTTCCATCGTGTAGGTACAACAGTTTCTTTATGTAAATTATATACCTACTGTCTGTTTCACGAAAGCTGCCCAAATTTTACGCCCATATAAACAATTGGAAAACAATATTTTTTTCGATAATATTAAATGATCAAAATTTAAGAATGAGCCTTCTTTTTATTTCGTGAAATTTGGTCAAATATTGATTTTATTGCGAAAAAAAATTTCCCCATGTTAAATCCCCATAGACATCTTGACGGAGTGAAGATGTCTATGGGGATTTAACATGGGGAAATTTTTTTGAATTTCAGAAATACTGGACCGATTTTTAAAATTTAACTTTTGTTTTCTTAGATCATATCCAAGCTATCTAGCTAGGTTTCGGAGTCAATTTCCAAAAAAAATCATTTTTTGGCTCCTCCCACAACTCCTCTACCTCTTTTCCCCCCATGTTAAATTCCCATAGAGAAATCAATTTTTCGTAATAAAATCAATATATGACCAAATTTCAAGAAATAAAAAGAAGGCTCATTCTTAAATTTTCCTTTAATTTAATATTATCGAAACAAATATTGTTTTTGAATTGTTTATATGGCCGTAAAATTTGGGTAGCTTTCGTGAAACAGACTATAAGTGTAATTGTGTAACTATTCCACCAGTTTGAAAAATTGCGAGTGCACGCTATGCAGATATAATCATTTACTGATAGAGAGTCGCTGTGGTATCAGGCTATATTCATATGCAAATGAGGCATGATATTCTTAAATTATTTATATCAAATAAATACGTCACCTGAATAAATATTTTTTATCGACATTTCATAAAGTATGACCATTGCAAAATACAAAATATAAAAAAATCAACAAAAAAATCAAAATATATAAATGGAATACATAGTTGTTCCGTTATCATTTTAAGGAAACACAGTTATCGCCCCTGAGATCAAACTGGAAATTTGCATTATAACTATAATAATGTCAATTAGCACGTCTGGTAATGGTAAAATAATATTAATTTTGCCCAACAAATGTCATATCTTAACAATAAACGTGGAAAAAATGTCACATCCGGGTTAAGTGAAAACTGACGTTTCATTGGTCAGATGACGTCATGTGACGTTACCGAATGACTTCAGTGTAATGATGCAACGTAAACAAGTCGGCGTTCTGTCCATAGATAACGACGTCATCTGTGGTCATTTTCGAGCATAATGCGTTACCTGATAAGTAGAATACCAGACTACTGTCTTTTGATATCAGGTTTATCAGACTCGGCTCGGAAACGGTAGGAATTCCTCGGCAAGCCTCGGAATTCCTACGCGTTTCCTAGCCTCACCCGATAAACTTGATATCAAACGACACTAGTCTGGTATTCTCTATCTACTCAATGCAGGATACAACATCATGATATCAGTGAGTGTGTATGCAGGTCAATGCAAAGCTTGTTACCTGTGTACATGTGTCCTTCAGTATGGTGTGTGACAACTCGTTTGAGGGTGCCGAGGGGAATCTACAGTCAATAGATTGGTTACTGAATGTGTTTATATACCTTCAGTAGGGGGTGTGTGAACAACTCGTTTGAGGGTGCCGAGGGGAATCTACAGTCAATAGATTGGTTACTGAATATTGTGTTTATATATAACCTTCAGTATGGTGTGTGACAACTCGTTTGAGGGTGCGAGGGGAATTTCTACTGTCAATAGGGATTGGTTAATGTATATTGTGATTTATATATAACCCCCTTCAGGGGGGGTATGGGGAGTTGTGGACAACATTCTCTCTCCATTGAGGGGCGGGGGGGGGGTTGCCCTGGAAGGGGAATCTACAGTCATTATAGGATTGGTTACTGAAAATTATTGTGTTTATATATAACCTTCTGTATGGTGTGACAACTCGTTTGAGGGTGCCTGAAGGGATGTTACTAACCAGTCAATATGATACTGATTACTGTATTGTGTTTATATATAACCTTCAGTATGGTGTGTGACAACTCGTTTGAGGGTGCCGAGGGGAATCTACAGTCAATAGATTGGTTACTGAATATTGTGTTTATATATAACCTTCAGTATGGTGTGTGACAACTCGTTTGAGGGTGCCGAGGGAAACCTACAGCGGCTGTTTGAGAAGAACCAGAAACGCTATACGGACCTGAAGCAGGAGCAGACAACCATGTGTAACACCGACGAACAATGGTGAGACGACTTTGTCAACTGATACAATGATGGGTTAAACAATTGTGTTTACTGCTTTTTCGTATTTTAAAAAGGATGGATTGTGGCCTATGGGTTAGAACACCTAACTTCCAGTCCGGATGTTGTGGATTCAAACCTCGCCTTAGGCATCAAAATACTTTCATAGTATTTCCATCCCACTGGTCTGTCGGATGAGACTTTAAACTGTGGTACCGTCTCTGTATGACCCTATTTTACAGTGTCTGTGTCTCAGATGGTACCTCTCAAGAAGCATTTCCTGGGAACATTTGAGATATCGATGGTCTAGTAACATAAGGTCGTAACTGCTATGACCATCTAGTAACATAAGGTCGTAACTGCTAAGCATAGCAGTTACGACCTTATGTTACTAAACCATCGATATGTCAATGGATATCGTATGAACACAGTCGCAACTTGTTATTAGTCGACAACAACAAATGTTTTATCGTGTGATGGTTAATCTTATATGAGACACGCCATGTGATTTTGTACCTTCAGACAACTGCGTAATTTCATGAAATACGTTTACAAAATTTACAATATTTTCTGTAAATGGCGTTAACAGTTGACACAATTTTCAGAGTACATGCAGAATATAAGTTTTCAACTTTTGACTTTATTTATGAAAGATATAAATTTTGTAAACGTATTTCATGAAATTACGCAGATGTCCGAAGGTACAAAATCACATGCCGTGTCTTATATGTGACTGGAGAAATGTTGTTTATGGATTTTGTAACCAATGTAGATCCAGATCAGCCTGTGCATCCACACAGTCTGTGATCAGGATCTGCACTGTTCGCCACTCGATCAATGAAACACCCGCTTTGAACAAGCAATATTTGGGCGTTTGGTTGGGAGCATGTGAAGGGTACATTTAACAATGGGTTTCATCCTCACTGGAATCCCGATATCCCTGGTTTGACCCTCATGTACATTTTGGCTTTATAATGGGTATAAACAGATTCAGCTCCCGCGTAACGTGAGAGCTGAATCTGTTTATACTCATTATAAAAGTAATATGATTAGTAATATTCCTATTACTTTTAGGGAGTGGGGCTATGTGACTCTGGTGTGGTGAGGACATGGCACCAGTAGCCTATTTCATCAATATTGCAAAGTATACTTTACTAGCAAAGTATACTTTGAGGGAGTAATCAATTATTTTTCCTGAAATGCATTACCAGTATTTCATATAAAACTAACAACTGTATATAGTTGATGATTACAAGTATGCAGAATTATTATACTGAATTTATTACATTATCACAGCCAAAATGGCTGTGATAATGTAATAAATTCAGTATAATAAAAATTAATAAATTTATCCTTAAATTGAAAATTTCTCCCTCAAAGTATACTTTGCTAGATAAGTGTACTTTGCAATGTTGATGAAATAGGCTACAGGTCATGTTATTCTAATTTCAGGACTGAACATATATTTTTTCTGTAAATATTCAGTTCTGATTTTGGAATTGACCACCCATCACAACAGGTGAAATATGGGATTCCATGTTAATCTGGCCTAAAATGTTGAAATGTTGACAGGCCATTAAACACCAGTAAATAAATTAAAAATCGATTTAGATCATTATCAGATCACAGGAGTGTGCTATTTTATCAGGAGCTACACTGGTCACATATCCCACGGGGGCGGATCCAGCATTTTTTTGCGGGGGGGGGGGGGGGGGCGGTTGTCCTATTTTCGAGCTCCACGACATGAAGCGAGTATGCTAGGGGGTCAAATTTTGAAATCTAGATGTCCAGACATACACTTTCCTTGGTTTTATGGCATTTCAATTCAGACTCCAACTGGTGGTAAACTGTGATCTATGTAAACCCCGTGGCTGAATGGGGGTTTGCAACCCGGGAGCCTCCCCCTCCAGATCCGCCCCTGTCCCATAAGCCCCATGTATCCAGTCACAGCCACATATGAAATATTTACCACATCTAAACAAGCTTGTGAGTTATTTTCCATATACCGGTACATACATGTATATTCTTTGCTTCAGCAATCTACTTTCTCTGGGATGGCGTATATAGTTCATGTGTGATTTGTGTCTGTTTCAGTTACAATGATTTGAAGGAATTCTTTGTGCGTTTCCTCCATCTACTGAGGGTGTTCTTTGATAACTCCAATCTGTAAGTCTCGCCCACACACGACAAAATAACTAAACTTTTATCACTGTAGCTGATTACTGTATAGTGCTAAATTTTTGCAGCTGTTTAATTTTGGCGCTATTCGTGGTAAACATGATCCCCGCCAAAAATAATCTCCTCCAATATGGACATTGGAGAAATTCCGCCACATTTTCTCACCGCAGATATAAAGCACTATACAGGAACAGGGATCTAAGTTGTTCAGTGGGACCAGAATTTTCAACCAGTTAATCTGAAACTTGAATTAATCCTTAGACCGCTACACACAACAATTGTCGTCTGCTGTTGCCTATATATCTTGCCTTATTTCTCAATAAAAACATGGTTTGACAGCACTTGAGAATCATTTCCAATGGAAATGATTCTCAAGTGCTGTCAAAGCATGTTGTTATAAATTATTCTAAAGTGCTGTCAAAGCATGTTTTTGATGATAAAAATGGAAAATAGAAAATAAACAGCAGACGAAAAAAAATTAAGATAGCGGTGTAAGGGTTAAGGAAATCACAATGAATTAGGTATTATTACACTTGTACACAATAGATTGATGTGTAACCATCACCGTTACTCATTCTATTGCTCATCTAGCTTCACTAGGAATGTTAACCCTTACACCGCTATCTCTAAATTTCTGCTGTTTGTTTTCTATTTTACATTTTTATCATCAAGAACACTTTAGAATAATTTACAACATGGTTTGACAACACTTCAGAATCATTTCCAACGGAAATGATTCTGAAGTGCTGTCAAACCATGTTTTTATTGAGAAATAAGGCAAGATATAAAAGCAACATCAGACGACAATTGCTGTGTGTATCGGTCTAAGGGTTAAGGCTTTAGTGGCAACAATGCATTGGGCCACTGTTCAATAAAACCAAGCGTATGTCAATTTTGTCCAGTGCAGATCCCAGTTAGCCAGTTGCTGCCTGAATATGATATTAATTGTTTGTTCTACGGATCAAACAGTTGTGGCCTAGGGGTTAGAACACCTGAATTCCAATCCGGAGAGTGTGGGTTCAAACCTCGCTTATGGGCATCAAAACTATTTTCATAATATTTCCATCCCACTGTTCTGTCGGATGAGACTTTAAACTATGGTCGCGTCTCTATATGACCTTAGCTGTTCCTGGGACGTTAAACCCATTCACTTTCACTTTATTACCTTAGCTGTTCCTGGGACGTTAAACCCATTCACTTTCACTTTATTACCTTAGCTGTTCCTGGGACGTTAAACCCATTCACTTTCACTTTATTACCTTAGCTGTTCCTGGGACGTTAAACCCATTCACTTTCACTTTATTACCTTAGCTATACTTTATTACCTTAGCTGTTCCTGGGACGTTAAACCCATTCACTTTCACTTTTTTAACATGTTAAGGATTTAACAGTCCATTTAGCTAACAGAGGTTTTGAGCTACCGGGCCCAGTTCTTTGTTAAATCATGCCTTCTTTAGGTTGATTGCATAAAATCTGCTTTTGCAGTGTAATAAGACAGTGTATTAAAAATGGTAATACTTATGAGACATTCCATGTGATTTTGTACCTACATTGTAAGAACATATTATGTGATGTTTTATGAAAACTGTTTCAAAATATACGATATTTTCATTATAAATGAAATCGAAAGTTGAGCACATTTTCATAGCAAATGCGGAATTCAATTCCTCATTTGCTATGAAAATGTTGTCATCTTACGACGTCATTTACAGAAAATATCACAGTTTCTGTAAATCTATTTCATGAAAAATTGCACATGTTTTTAGGTACTAACTCCTATGGCGTGTCTCATATGTGCAATCGAAACTACTAAAGTTTAAAATGTATGTGATCAGTACATCTTCAATACATGATGATGTGCATAGCCGTGTTTCTTCAATGAAATAAGTAATAAATAAACTCATTTAATAAATATCATCAAGTGGTTTTGGTGTGGTATGGACCTGGCACCAGGTCAGGTTATTCTAATTTCAGGGCTGAATATATAATTAATTTTCGAGCCCGCTTGTGGAAAGCGAGACATAGTGATCACAATGACGTCTGTGCGTCCGTCCGTCCGTGCGTCCGTCCGTCCGGCTAGGAGAACAATAGGTTATGTAATATTGTATTATTCCTTGATTTTATGTGGCTAAAAATGGGTTTATGTGGCTACAGAACAATAGGGATGAACAAAGGAAAAGGTTAGGTTAGTCACATATGTATCCATTTGTAGGAACGTCCGTGCGTCCGTCCGAAATCTGCATTAAAGTTTTTAAATACCTTATATCTCTGCAGTCCTAAGTCACATTGACTTGAAACTTCATATGCTTATTAGTCATCATCCATATATTCATTCTGTGCCCCACTCATGCAGCCCCTGTGCCCATATGTCAAGGTCAAATGACTTAAAGTTTCTGTCAAAATTTGCGTTAAAGTTTTCACATACCTACTATCTCTGTAAACGTACGTCAGATTTGCTTGAAACTTTGTATGCTTATTGGGCATCAAACTTCAAATAATTCCAGCACAAAAATATTTAAACAATTCCCTAACATTTGATTGGTCCGTAGCAAGTCCCTGTCCAAAATTTATATTCCAGTAAACTCCCATGCCGAACTACTTTCCGTAACCGTCAGGCGCAGTTGAAATAATTCTTAAGAAAATGGAAAATAAATACATTTTCTTGATGAATTTATTTCAAATGCTGGAATTATAAGGAACGAATGGCCTTTTTGTTGAATTTATCGGGGATATAAACTTGGAAAAGTCGCGGGAATACTGGACGAAGGCCGGAAGGCCTCGTCCAGTATTCCCGCGACTTTTCCAAGTTTATACCCCGATAAATTCCACAAAAAGGTCATTCATTCCTATAATAAATACACTCTGTATTGACCATCAAATGCCTCGGCGGGCTCTACATGCGGGCCGCGGCCATCTGGTTTGAAGTAAACAATCCGTTCTGATTTTGGGATTTCCTCCCAATGCAGCAGGTTGAATACGGGATTGAACCCATTAACCCAGCCTTAAATGACCTTAGCTGTTGATAGGCCATTAAACACCAATGCATCAAACCAAATAAATATCATATTCAATCATCTATTTGTACAGGATTGACAGTCGAGAAATCCAGGAGAGTTGTCAGGCGACCCTTCAGAGCTTTAACCTATGCATGTTTTACGAGCCTGTGATATACAGTAACGACCTGGCCGAGGGGACACTCCATTATCTGGAGGACGATATTGTCTTCAAGATCGTTGTCATCTGTATGGCCACTACGCATATACTGAAGAAACGAGGTAATCTGGCAATTGATTATTATCCCCTATAGTGTTAATCTATGCAAGTTTGTACATTAGTAACACCTTGCCACAGTTTTAATATGCCATATGTACATGAATTACATTGTAACCTCTCTAAACTGGACACCCTGGGGACCTCCAGGGTGTCCAGTTTAGAGAGGTTCCACTGTATATGAAGAAGGGGCCAAGTGACTTTGGTGTGGTATGGAGTTAGCACCAGGTCAGGTTATTCTAATTTCAGGGCTGAATGTATATTTCGATGTAACTATTCCGTTCTGATTTTGGGATTTTCTCCCCAATGCATCATGTTACACGTGGGATCGAACCCGTTGGCCCGGCTTTGAATGACATTGGCTGTTGATATGCCGTTAAACACCAATAAATCAAATCATCTAATCCATTTAGGATCACGGAAGGTGACGGCGACTACAGCATTCCAGCTCGCGCTGTTCTCCCACATACTGAACCATGTGGTGATCCGACTACAGGGGGCGCTCTATGAGAAGGAGAACCCCAACAAGATCCTCCAGTCCTCTAGTCACCCGTACGGTACGTGGAATGAATTGCAAGACAATCAGAGAGATCCGTGATAATTGCCGAATATGATTAGCAGAAGAAATATATATTTCAAGTGCAGTCATTGAATTTGTTCATGTTTGTCACTAACTGTGCCAATATTTACTTTTACAATCACCCAGCAACCCAGGGTGAATTAGCTGCAGAATTAGAAAGTCAAGAGATCCATGAACCCACAAAATGTTCTTTATATGAATTAAATAAGTGTATATTGTGTCACTATTCCACCAGTTCTAAAAATACAGATATAATCATTTAGTAATATTTATTTTACTGATAGTGACTTGCGGTGGCATCAGGCTATTTTCATATGCAAATGAGACATGATATTTTTTAATTATTTATATTAATTAGGTAAATGCGTAACCTGAATTATTTTTTTTCAACAGATTATAAAGTATGATCATTGCACATAAAAAAATAAATGCATGTACATAGAATAAATAGTAATGTCCGTTAACATTTTAAGGAAATATGGTTATCGCCCCTGATGTCAGTGTGGAAAGTTACGTCTGATATAAAATGTATTATAATGCCAATCAATACGTGGGGTAATGGTGTATAACGGGCACTTTTTAGAACTGGTGGAATAGTGACACAGTTTTACACTTATTGTGCCTACTGAGTGGGCATGTACCTTTAATTACTGCAACAGATTTTTGTCAGTCAAACACCTCCTAGCACCGGTTTGGGTGACTGGAAAAATGGGGCTTATGTGTTTTGTGACCAGTGTAGATCCAGATCAGCCTGTGCATCCGCACAGTCTGATCAGGATCTGCACTGTTTGACATTCCATTAATGAAACGCCCGTCATGCTAACAAGCAATAGAGATACTTATCTACAGGAGTGTGCTATCTTATCAGTTTTCCAGTCACAGCCACAAATGAGACATTGAGTGTTGCTGAAACTGGCGTTTGACTGACAAAAACATTTCTTCAGTCACAGAGGGATGGGTTGTGGCCTAGGGGTTGGAACACCTGACTTCCAATCCGGAGGTTGTGGGTTCAAATCTCGCCTTGGGCATCAAAACTGCTTTCATAGTATTTCCATCCCACTGGTCTGTCGGATGAGACTCTAACCCTTACACTGCTATCTTTATTAGCCGATCTATAGATCGGCTAATATGTTGGTTATCCATCGAATTCTGAAAAAGTTTGTAGCAACCCTTTTCTCCGCTATTCGGTAATCTACGAACGCGAATTTTTCTGTATCACTTCCAAATTGCATCAACCGATAAAGTTTGCATTTTTGGCAATTATCTCCGTTTAAAACTTTACTTATAGCCAAATAACACAATTTTGAATACTTAATGAGCTGAACGCCTGAAGAGATTTAACCCGGAAGTTATTGTTGTTGAAGTCCATAGTTGGCTCTAATGGCCATATACGCCAACATACGCCGATTATTGGGCTAATTTAAAGCTTTTATTTATTAAACAGAACAAGTTTCAGCCACGTATAATCGCGTAAAATGTGTTTATTCGGCTAATTTATAATCGACCTCTGCTCAAAATCTCCTTACTAGTAACCCCAGCATTTTCGGGTTTATCCCAGCATCTCGGGTTTATCCCATTGGATCGCGTATGCGCGTCATTTGACGCTAGTTAATATTCACAAAATTTTCCACCAATCAAAACGAATAATTGCCCTTCATAGCCAACTTTGATTTGTTTACGTATCATGCAGGGATGGCAGGGATGCATCTAGCACGCGCGATTGCGGCAATCCCCCTTAATTATTGTCAATGCCGCAAATTATTGATTGTCTTGCGCCCGACATCGCGCAAAATATCACGGATGGGGCACATTAGGCCAATCTGGGCATGTGCCTGAATACGCAGGCGTTTGCGTCTATTTTTAGATGACACTGTAACCGCTAGATATATATAGCCCTGGTAGCTCCGCCCACTCGCATGCTGCCACAGAATTCGGACAAACACACACACAGTGACTACAACTTTGTGTATTGCGGAGTGTAATTTGTAGATAAATAGAGCATACAGTACAGGTGTTACGCTGGAATATTTCGCAACATAATGGTGACAACAAAACATTGCTGCTATGGCATTGCTGCTATTGGATGGATTTGGGAACGGGTTTCCAAAACCTGCACAAAATCGAGAAAAATGTCAACGCTGGGTACAGAACTGTGGTCGAAAATAGTTTACCATTGACAATGTTACCAGAGACACCTACATATGTTCGATGCACTTTACCCTGATTTGATCGGCTAATAACATCATGCTCTGCATGACTTTTCATTTTTTTTTTTGTCGTCTGCTGTTTATTTTCTATTTTCCATTGTTATCATCAACAACATGCTTTGACAGCACGTTAGAATAATTTACAACATGCTTTGACAGCACTTCAGAATCATTTCCATTGGAAATGATTCTGATGTGCTGTCAAACCATGTTTTTATTGGGAAATAAGGCAAGATATAAAAGCAACAGCAGACGATAATTGTTGTGAGTAGCGGTGTAAGGGTTAAGTGTGGTCCCGTCTCTTTATGACATTAGCTGTTGCTGGGACTTTAAGCCCTTTCACTTTTCTTCAGTCACAGCCACATTTGATATGTAAACCATGGCTTTTCCTACACCACAATCAGGGCTCCAGATAAGGAATTAGTAATTGAGTATTTTCACTCCATCACTTCTGAAGCAATTGGGTATTTCAAAATTTTAATTGGGTAAAATGAAATCGCACTACTGTTTACACATCAACAGACAGCAATTATTCAATAGTTTGCTTCGAAATGAAAATATGTCTTGGCATTTCATTAGAATTGTCTCCTTGAAATACCAAATATACGTTTTTCTGGAAAATAAGAAAATTATGCTATATTTGTGGTCTGTTCATTGTTTTCTACAGCATGATAAAGGTACCACAAAATTCTTATTGCTTTTTGATACTCGCTACTTCTGATTTCAATTGGGTTTTTGGCAATTTTAATTGGGTATTTAAGCACAAATACTCAGCTTATCTGGAGCTCTGCCACAATTGTATAACCCATTCAAATAATGAAACGATTGTTTCCAGATCTATGCAACGGAGACGACACGGGCAGTGATACATCGTGCAGCCCCTCAGGCAGTCAGCTAGAAAATGGCCACGCCCCTCGCAATGATGCCGGGCAGGGTGGTGACGGGGATGGGAAACAAAAACCTGGCACCAGGGTATGTCTCGTTATACCCCCACACTGACAGTGAGATGTGCAAGGGAAATACTGGGGGTGAATTGTCCGCCCGCTGCCGGCACCCCACCCGCCCGCCCGCCAGTCCGTCCATCTATTCATTGGGTAGTTGGTTGGGAGAAAATGAAGGGTAAATTTAACCCTTACAAGGCTGAATTAAATGTTGTCGTCTGCTGTTTATTTTCCATTTTTTCTCATCAAAAAAATGCTTTGACAGCACTTTAGAATCATTTCCAATGGAAATGATTCTAAAATGCTGCCAAACCATGTTTTATTGACAGTAAAATTAAAATATGAAACATTCCCACATTCTAAGGGTTAATGATGCGATTCATCATTATGGACTTGGTGTGGTATGGATCTGGTAAGATTATTCTAATTTCAGGGCTGAATATATTTGTTCTCGATATAAATATTCCGTTCTGATTTGGGATTTCCCCCCCAATGCAGCAGGTTAAAATGGGATCGAACCCGTTTGCCCGGCATTACATGACCTGAGCTGTTGATAGGCCGTTAAACACTAATAAACAAACAAACAAACACATCATTATAGAATACCGATATCCTTGGTTTGGCGCTCAGGTATGTTTTGGGCCTGTTGTACGCGACAGTTGAATCTGCTTAATGCTCATACCCAGTATAAGTGATAATATTATTACCAATCCTATATTGTTATATGGCTGCCGTTGTTTGACACTGCTCACAGCCGTGTTCAATCGTACACCACATGCTGTAGACAATGCTCATTTCACGGCCAAGCCAACACCTACATGTACATAATGCATTTGTCTCATGACGTTAGTATAGTCTGTTTCACGAAAGCTGCCCAAATTTTACGGCCATATAAACAATTCAAAAACCATATTTTTTTTGATAATATTAAAGCAAAATTTAAGAATGAGCCTTCTTTTTATTTCGTGAAATTTGGTCAAATATTGATTTTATTGCGAAAACAAAATTTCTCCATGTTAAATCCCCATAGACATCTTCAAACGAAGACGAAGTGAAGATGTCTATGGGGATTTAACATGGGGAAATTTTTTAGAATTTCAGAAATACTGGGCCGATTTTTAAAATTTAACTTTTGATTTCTTAATAGTTAGATCATTTCAAAGCTATCTAGCGTCTAGAGTCAATTTCCAAAAAAAAATCGTTTTTTGACTCCTCCCACAACTCCTCTACCTTTTTCCCCCATGTTAAATTCCCATAGAGAAATCAATTTTTCGTAATAAAACCAATATTTGACCAAATTTCACGAAATAAAAAGAAGGCTCATTCTTAAATTTTCCTTTAATTTAATATTATCGATAAAAATATTGTTTTCGAATTGTTTATATGAGCGTAAAATTTGGGCAGCTTTCGTGAAACAGACTATAGAACATTTCGTCACCAGACCAGTTCACCAGTTCACCAGGTCGCACTGAAATTAATGCGGAGGATGGGTTACCAGCAACATGCGACATGTACTGCGGCCCCGGAACATGTATGTGTAAATCAGCTGTTTGAATTGAGCAAGTTATCAAAGTACCGAAAGTACTGCATATATGCTCAAATTGCACAACATTTCTGACGGAAATGTAACAATAACGTTCGACCATGTCCAGCCGTGGGTAAATGTTTGCCGTGGCTCTAGGGAACTGTTTGCACCCGCGGCCTACGGCCTTTGGGTTCGAACAGTTCCCTTGTGCCAGGGCAAACATTTACCCACGGCTGGACATTGCCGAACCTTATATTTGTTTACAGCGCAATAGGAGTACGCGACTACGACGTCGCCGACCCAAATCCCTGAAGGCCGACAGTGATGATTCTGACCTCTCGGACATCTCTGACCTCAGTGAAGGTAGTTAACTATTTACAAATTTAAATAGTTCTGTAAATAGTCCTATTTCACCAACATTGCAAAGTATACTTTTCCTGAAATGCATTATTTCATAGAGAACTAACGACTGCATATATTTGATGATTAAAAGTATGCAGAATTATTATTCTGAATTTATTACATTATCACAGCCATTTTGGCTATAAATTCAGTGATTAATAAATTTATCCTAAAATTGAAAATTTCTCCCTCAAAGTATACTTTGCTAGAAAAATATACTTTGCAATGTTGGTAAAATAGGCTACAGGTTCTGGAGCATTTTTAAGAAAATAGCCAATTTTCGGCAACGCCAGCCCTGTCGAAAATCTCAAAAATCGATCAAAATGCGAAAAAATAATTTAATATTCTATTTTGACAAGTTCTTTCACATTCATAAGCCTAGATAATGTGTCAAGAATAGTGGTGCAAACCTCTTAGCTTAGGTTCTGGAGCATTTTTAAGAAAATATATGGCCATGTCGAAAATCTAAAAAATCTGTCAAAATGCGATATATGACAGCTAAGACAGCCTAAAATGACATTAGATGTTAAATGCCATTAAATAAATTAAAAAATATAGAGAAAAGCAGAGCTGTATTCATTATCACTAAAGTGTCTCAAAACCGAATGAAAACCGAATATGAAATCACAAAGTCCTACATGCATGGGACAAGACAAACTAACATTCATGTCAGACGAATTAGAAGAAGAACTTGTCAATATCTATGGCTTAGCCTCCTTCTTCCACTGACTCCTTCAATCTTTGTTCGCGACAGATGGGCACGACGCTAAGGATGCATTCATGTCGGACGAATCGGAAGAAGATCTTCCACCGACTCCTTCAATGTTTGTCGCGACAGGTGGACACGAAGCCTATGACACAGTCCTATAAGCATGGGACGAGACAAACTGACATAAACCTGACAATCGAAGGGTGCAGCAGAAGAAGATGGCTAAGTCCCTTATGGACTTAGCCCTCTCCTTCCACTGACCCCTTCAATCTTTGTTCGCGACAGGTGGACACGAAGCTAACGATACATTCATGTCGGATGAATCGGAAGAAGAACTCGTCAATTTCTATGAAGACTCGGACTCCGATATGTCCGATGCTATGATGGAGAGCCAGGAGCTCGACCCCGGCTTCGCGACGAATCCCGACGAAGACAGCCTGGGTCAAAGTTCAGACTCGGTTAAAATCTTGAAAAACTCCGATATCAGCAGCAACGCGATGTTTGCGGATGTTGACCAAAATAAGATTTGGAGCGAGATGAAAGGGAATGAAAGCCTTGCGCATTTCTCGTCGGAACTGTTTTCCAATTCTGTGCCGTTTCTCGGGCCGAATTTCCGC
Organism: Conchocele bisecta; assembly: GCA_029237695.1. Taxonomy (NCBI): domain Eukaryota; kingdom Metazoa; phylum Mollusca; class Bivalvia; order Lucinida; family Thyasiridae; genus Conchocele; species Conchocele bisecta. The sequence goes on from CM055276.1 coordinate 22,703,375, forward strand.
CTGTCGCAGAATATGTTCGACAGAAGTGGGGAGGAATATGATGATGTTATGCTGGGAACAAGACAGGTTTGTATGCAGGGAACCTGCTGACTATAGTGTGTGCAGTGTTTGCAAACTGGGGGATTTAGGATCGTCTGTAAATTGCAATTGATGGATTTATATTTATTGAGCATAGGCTGCATATGCAGCCTATGCTCAATAAATGTAAATCCAATAATTTACAAGAAACCATTGTTAATGTGAAATTGACAGACTATCATAATTTTGCACTTACGAACATTTTAGTCGTACAAAGTTTAGTGAAACGGGCCCCTGGTGTCTTTTGACATCAAGTTTATCAGGCAAGGCTAGTAAACACGTAGGAATTCTGAGGCTTGCCTGATAAACTTGACGTCAAAAGACACTACCTGGTAAGTCTATTTATCAGGAAATGTTTTACACTACAAAATGAGCAATTATGGCTTTATTTTCGTTGAAAAGAATGCGGACTTGTGTATGTTGCATCATTACACTAATGTCATTCAGTAACGTAACGAGACACCCTTTGACTGATGAAACATCATCTTTCAATGTGTTGTAACCTAGAGATTTGCATCAGCTCAATGCCAGAAATTAAATGTTATGAGTGTATGCAATTGTTCAATGCAAATCTTGTTATCTGATATACAGTTCACACTCGTTCACTCTAACTCTCTTACGTCAAACGACGGATAACGTAAAGTCAAATTCTCTGTCCCAAGCACATGTATTCCAATATAAAAATTCTCGTTAACTTAAATTTTTGTTAACTCTTTAAGTATTTTCCTCCGTCCCCTGGACTTTCAGTAAACGAGTGTAGACTGTATAATGTTACAGGTGTCTGTGCCGCCCGGCTTTGCGTTGACATCAGAGGCTAAACATGTGGAGGAGATTTCCGAGAAACTTGCCAACTTTATCATAGAGACGGACACTGAAGCCAGCGCCACTGCCACTGAAGCGGGTACGTCGTCAATGCAATCGGCGAATTTCGGAATTTTTGTATTTCTATTTTCTCAACGAAAGTATCAGAGCTCCAGTTAAGGTGCTTAATTTGGAGGTAAATTTCTCATTTCTCCATCGAAAATGGCAAATTGGGAGTGCTTTAGAATCGTCTCAATGAGATAGAGAAGATTCTAAAGCACTCCCAAGTTGCCATTTTTGATGAAGAAAGTTGGTCAAATTACGCACCTTAAAGGTACATGCCCACGCAGTAGGTTATAATATAGTGATACAGATACTTTTGTATATTCTGTACGTATGACATTTTCTGGCAAAATAAACATTCATTCACCATTACCCCACGTATTGATTGGAATTATTATACATTTTATTGTAGACGAAAATTTTCACATTGATATCAGGGGCGATAACCGTGTTTCCTTAAAATGTTAACGGACATTACTGTTTATTCTCTGTATTTATTTTTTGATGTGCAATTATCATACTTTATAATCTGTCGAAAATATTATTTTTTCAGGTGACGCATTTTTTTTAGTATAAATAAGTAAAAAATAGCATGCCTCATTTGCATATGAATTGATACCAACGCGCGTCACTATCAGTAAAATAAATATTACTAAATGATTATATCTGTTTTCCGGGCACTTGTAATTTTTAGAACTGGTGGAATAGTGACACAATTATACACTTATTTAATTCCTATAAAGAACAGTTTGTGCTTACTGAGTGGGCATGTACCTTTAACTGGAGCTCTGAAGTATATGTTGTGACCACTCATTATACCCCCCGCAACGAGTTGTGGGGGGGTATACTGGAGTCCGGTTGTCCGTCCGTCCGTCCGTCCGTCCGTCCGTCCTTAAACTTAACATCAGAGAAATATTGTTATAACTTCTATTTCCTTCATCTAAAATGCTTAATATTTCACACATGCATTCCTGTAAGGCTCTACTACAATGTTGTGCCAAATCCACGACCGTCCAACCCTCGCAGATCCCAAGGTCAAGGTCAAATACTTAGTCCGTAAACTTAACATCAGAGAAATGTTGTTATAACTTCTATTTCCTTCATCTAAAAGGCTTAATATTTCACACATGCATTCCTGTAAGGCTCTACTGCCATGCTGTGCCAAATCCACGACCGTCCAACCCCCACTGATCCCATGGTCAAGGTCAAATACTTGGTCTCTTTACAAAACTTAACATCAGAGAAATAAGTTATTACTTCTATTTCTTTCTTTGAAAATTCTTATTATTTCACTGTTGCATTCCTCTAAGGTTGTACTATCATGCTGTACAAATCTACGACTGTCCAACCTCCGCTGATCCCAAGGTCAAGGTCACATACTTAGTCTCTTTACAAAACTTAACATCAGAGAAATATGTTATAACTTCTATTTCTTTCATTGAAAATTCTTAATATTTCATATGCTGTGACAAATCCCCGCTGATCTCGAGGTCAAGGTCACATACTTAGTCTCTTTACAAAACTTAACATCAGAGAAATCGGTTATAACTTCTATTTCCTTGCTCGGATCTGCTTCACATTTCACACACGCATTGCTCCAATGGACCTCTACCACCCTGTGACAAATTCACGTTCATGCCGCTCCCGCTAATCCCAGAGTCAAGGTCACAAGCCCACACACTTGGAAATTTTTACATATTTTAGGGGTACCTGGGCCCACGCGGGGGGGGGAGGGAGGGTATTCCGTAAGCCTCGCTTACTGACCAATCTAGTTTGAACTGTCTCGACGAATGAAAAATTATGGACTTTGTCATAGAGACCAGTGCCACTGCCAGAGAGGCCGGTATGTGGTCAATCCATTCGGCACGTGGGAATTTCGGAATATTTGTATTTTTCTTATTTATTATGAGACGGTTCAAATGAGTGGTCACAAAGTCGATGCATCAGTGTTTCTCCATTCTCCTATAACTTCTTCACTGTATAAATGATTGACTTGAAACTTCATGTGCATATTTTATTTATTATTATACGTCGATAGGCAATAGGACATAGAGCATTACTCCTGATCCGCTTCACAGATTTTGATAATATTTGGCCACAATGTGTGTCTAGGGATGGTGCTTTGTTTTGCATACGACCCATGTCCGACTGTCCAAGATCAAGGTCACTGAGGACTTAATATGTTCACCTTGTTTGTAAGGCAAAAATGTTAGTTTTTTTCTTTTCTTTTTTATTATCAAGGCTGTCAGTACGACCCAAGTTTGACTGCCCAAGGTCAAGGTCACTGAGGACATTTCTTGTTTATTATTAGAATGGTTGTTTTAGTAATTTCTTGTCTGTATTCAGAGTTCTCCACAGAGACGGAGGTGGAGGATGGCAGCAGTGACGAGCTGGAGAAGGTCGGGTAAGTCGCACAGACAGACGGCCGGAAATGTCGGTTGGTCCTTAGTCATAAATATTTGACCTATTTTTCAACAAACCTTTTACCATCCATTTATCGTCCTATCATTTCAGCGTCACATAGACTTTTATAATAAAAGAAAAGTAAACCCCATATCTAACGTACTATGCTGGTCTCTATTTAATTCAGCCGTACCATTTTCAACCCGATTGTCTACAAATGTTAAAATACAGTGAAATCGCGATGGCTCACAATGCGATGGCTCGTAATGTCGGGCTCGCTCGAAATGGCGCCGCGCTCCCGATAATTTTCCCTATATGTTTAATGTATTTTACATGCGATGGCTCGAAATGCAACTCCTCGAAAAATGCGATCGCTCGAAACAATTGTCAAGTCCCGCGTACACATTTCTCTCTATTTTGCTATACGATGACTCGAAATTGATGTCGAAGTTTGTGTTTGGCTAATTTTCACACCTCCGCGTCCGACTTATTACGAACAAAGGCTGAGCCGCGCTCTACCTGTCTGTGAAAGGTGATTTCTTTTCAAGTGCAGTTAATTACCTAAAGTGGTGCAATTTGATCGTTAACGTTGTTGATGGCGATCATTTTGTGAATTCTATATTAGATTATTCAGAAACTTTCAACATAATTTGTGGAAACTCTATTTATTGTTATGCTTGTACATTATTTGTGAAATAAACGTTATTGCATTCTTAATTTGTTGTTGTTGTTGTGTGTTCCATAACAGCTCAACGGCATACGGCGATTTATTAAATATTCTGGGTTTCGTCCACTCGGAGTATTTAATCGAGTCTGTCATTGGTGGTTTTTCGTTTCCACTCCCTGGTTATTCGAGAGGCTACCCGGGAGTTACAACGAAAAACGCCCATTGAAAAAAGACCACTGTTTCGAGTGACGTCACAACCACCTGCTACATTAATTATGTGCCCCGCTATTTATAGTGAATACTGGACCTTTTCTCCTATTCAACTTTGATAATAATTAATTGAAATAAAGACAGTTTTGTAAACACATGTAATTTATTTAATTTCGCATGATAACTAATCTGCGAATAAATATTATAATCATCTAAAACATGTATACATTATATTGTGCTTTCTTTATTTCCTAAATCCGACAGACACAGTAGTCGGCAAATATAACAAAATCGAAAGATGCGATGGCTCGAAAGATGCGATCACTCGAACAAAATGTGTGGTCCCGTGGCATTTTGAGCCATCGCGATTTCACTGTAGTTGTTATCTGCAGATTGGTGTAGCCACTTCCATCCGAAGTGCAGGGATTCTGCTGTTTTTTTTGGAAGTGGCGATTTTTTAGCTCACCTGAGCGAAGCTATTGTTACCGCAATGTGTCGGTCGTCGTCCGTCGTCGTCCGTGAACATTTCCAAACTTCATGGTCATGGTCCTTAGGTAGGGGGATTGCAAAATTGTTAAAATGACGTCATTACGTAATACAAGATGGCCGCCGTCTAAAAATAGCACAAATTCTTCAAAAATATTCTTCTCAAGAACCGCCATCCGGATTTCGACAAAACTTGGTAGGAATGATCGATGTACAATGCTCTTTCAAAGTTGTTAAAATGGTAACCCCGGGGTCAAAAATAGGCGTGGCCCGTGGGTCAAATTGGGGTCAAATTTTATTTTTGACCGAATATGGTCATGTCATATATCAAATTGAAGGTATCAATGAGGCGATCACTCTGGTGCATTTCTTGTCGAAATCGGATTGTTATGTCATCCAAGATGGCCGCCGAAAGGTCAAAAGGTTGTTCTTTTATTAGAGATTTGAAAATTCTTCTTCACATGAACCGCTTGGCCCATGGTAGCCAAACTTAAAAGTTATGGTCCATGGGTGAAGCCTTTTCAGATTTGTTAAAATGGAGGTCATCGCTAATCCAAGATGGCCGCCATCTAAAAATAGCATAAATTCTTAAAAAATCTTCTTCTCATGAACCGCTAGCCGGATTTCGACAAACTTGGTAGGAATGATCGATGTACAATGCTCTTTCCTAGTTGTTAAAATGTTGACCCCGGGGTCCGTAGCCATTGGGCCTATAGTCACCAAATTTCATGGTCATGGTCCTTAGGTAGGGTGATTACAAAATTGTTAAAATGACGTCATTACGTAATCCAAGATGGCCACCGTCTAAAAATAGCACAAATTCTTCAAAAAATCTTCTCAAGAACCAACCTGATTTCGACAAAACTTGGTAGGAATGATCAATGTACAATGCTCTTTCAAAGTTGTTAAAATGGTGACCCCAGGGTCAAAAATGGGCGTGGCCTGTGGGGTCAAATTTATTTTTGACCCAATATGGTCATGTCATATATCAAATCGAAGGTATCAACAAGGCGATCGCTCTGGTGCATTTTTTGTCCAAATCGAATGGTTATGTCATCCAAGATGGCCGCCGAAAGGTCTAAAGGTTGTTCGTTTATTAGAGATTTCAAAATTCTTCTTCACATGAACCGCTTGGCCCATGGTAGCCAAACTTAAAAGTTATGGTCCATGGGTGAAGCCTTTTCAGATTTGTTAAAATGGAGGTCATCGCTAATCCAAGATGGCCGCCATCTAAAAATAGCATAAATTCTTAAAAAATCTTCTTCTCATGAACCGCTGGCCGGATTTCGACTAAACTTGGTAGAAATGATCGGTGTACAATGCTCTGTCAAAGTTGTTAAAATGGTGACCCCGGGGTCAAAAATGGGCGTGGCCCGTGGGGTCTAATTGGGGTCAAATTTTATTTTTGACCGAATATGGTCATGTTATATATCAAATAAAAGGTATCAATGAGGCGATCACTCTGGTACAATATTTGTCGAAATCGGATTGTTATGTCATCCAAGATGGCCACCAAAAGGTCCATTTATTCGAGATTTTGAACGTCATTTTCTCAGGAACCACATGGCCGACACATAGGAAGTTAAGATCCTTGGGTGAAGCATTTTCAGATTTGGTAAAATTAGTCATCGCTTAATCCAAGATGACCGCCATCTAAAAATAGCACAATTTTTTTAAAACACATGAACTCAATGTCACATTCTCCTCTGGTGTTCATGGAGTCAGGTGAGCGAATTAGGGCCATCATGGCCCTCTTGTTTATTTTCCCCAGCGGAATGCCTGGAAGTGTGGTATCTGTTGTCGATTCTGCTGCATGTGCAGCTGTTTCTGAATAGATGCCAGTATACCCAGTTTCTTGTAAAAGGTGGTTAATTGGGGCTTTGACTAAGCGGTAACAATGCGGAACAGTTTGATATTTCGTCCAGTACAGGTGCAGACTGGCTGTAAATAGTCAGCTATTTGTATATGACCTTTTTCTTTAACCCTGTTCATACGCCATTATGCTTGCGGAAAATTTTAAATATTTTACTTTTATGCACTCAGAAGTATATGTTGCGACCACCATTCGGTTCAAATGAATGGTCACAACATATGGTTTCATTGAGAAATAATAAAAATAAAAATAATACCGTAAAGGTGTATTCCGAAAGGAATGGGTTAACATATGATTATTCATTCATTCATTGATTCATTCATTGATTCATTCATTGATTCATTCATTCATTCATTCATTCATTAATTCATTCATTCATTCATTCATTCATTCATTCATTCATTCATTCATTCATTCATTCATTCATTCATTCATTCATTCATTCATTTTCATTCAATTCATTCAATTCATTCAATTCATTCAGTCATTCATTTTCATTCATTCATTCATTCATTCATTCATTCATTCATTCATTCATTCATTTTAGTAATTGAGTATTTTCATTCAATCTTTTCTGAAGCAATTGAGTATTTCAAAAGTTTAATTGTGTGAAATAGAATTACACTACTGTTTACACATCAGCAGACTGCACTTATTGAATAGTTTGCTTCTAAATGAAAACACATCTTGGTATTTCATTAGAATTGTCTCCTTGGAGACAATTGTAATGAAATATCAAGATGTGTTTTCATGGAAAAATAAGAAAATATGCTATATTTGTGGTCTGTTTTCTGTAGCATGATAAAGATACAACCAATTTTTCATTGCTTTTTGATACTCACTACTTCTAATTTCAATTGGGTTTTGTGCAATTTTAATTGGGTATTTACGCAAATACGCAGCTTATCTGGAGCTCTGACTTAAGTATTCTTTGCGAAAAACACAGGTCTTCCGGAGAAGAAAAAGAGGCGATCCACCAACAGAACGTTATCGAGGTCATCCAAGGTGAAGGTCTAATGCCCGTTGTCAAGGTGATGTGTGACTGGATGAAGTGTAACTCCACCGTCCTCATGACCTGTGCCCAGGTACGTCGTCATGGTGATATATGTGTATTTGACTGGGAGAATATGACAAAATATGCATGTTCAACTTTAAAGTGGTATCTGTATCCTCAGAATATATACATGTAGTGTCTCGAGGGGTATATAGTATTCAGTGGTATCTGTATCCTCAGAATATATACATATAGTGTCTCGAGGGGTATATAGTATTCAGTGGTATCTGTATCCTCAGAATATATACATGTAGTGTCTCGAGGGGTATATAGTATTCAGTGGTATCTGTATCCTCAGAATATATACATGTAGTGTCTCGAGGGGTATATAGTATTCGGCTTTCTCTCTGTAACATTTTGTCTACCTAATATCTCTGCAACTGTACATCCAATTTATTTGAAGTGGCTGATATTTTGAGGACCTGGCATCAGATCAGGGTATTCTGATTTCAGGGCTGAATGTAATATCCCCACCACATACAGGTGAAATAAACAGCCTAAAATCACCTTAGCTATTGACAGGCCATTAAACACCATTAAATAAAACGAATGAATAAAATAAATTTGAAACTTCATATTTTTATTTATGATGGTCCATGATTGGTAATGAGAGCTTGTCATTAGCTGGTTATCTCTGTATTCTTATTGCTTCTCCATCTTGTTGTGACAGCCTAAAGATGACCAAAATGCAAGTTGAAATACTGAATCGACGAATCAATCAGCGAATTCAATCACTTATTCAGCCAGACCAATCAATCGGTGTCAGAACCCAATCAAGTAATTAGCCAATCAATTAATCGGTCAATCAATTGGCCGATCCATAAATCAGCTAATCAACCAATCAATCATCCAGTTAATTGTTCAGCCAATCAGTCGCCTATATGTGGCTGTGACTGGAGAAACGGGGCTTATTGGATTTGTGACGAGTCCAACTGCTGATCAAATACCACACTCCTAGGGCCCATTTCACTAAACTTTGTACGACTAAAATGTTCGTAAGTGCAACTTTCGGATCATCTGGAAATTTCAATGGATGGATTTACATTTATTGAGCATAGGCTGCATATGCAGCCTATGCTCAATAAATGTAAATCCAATAATTGTTTACAAGAAAACACTGTTAATGTGAATTTTACAGACTATCATAAGTTTGCACTTCCGAACATTTTAGTTGTACGTGAAACGTGAAACGGCCCCCTGTAGACCGATAACGATATATATTGTTTGTTAGCAGCAAGACCGATGTATCATTGATTAAGCGGCGAACACGGCAGGGCTGATAATGCTGTGCGGTTTGCACTTCCGAACATTTTAGTCGTACGTGAAACGTGAAACGGCCCCCTGTAGACCGACAACGATCTATATTGTTTGTTAGCAGCAAGACCGATGTTTCATTGATGGAACGGCAAACACGGCCGGGCTGATAATGCTGTGCGAATGCTCAGGTTGCTCCAGTCACAGCTACATATCTTCCTGTATTACAGAGTTCACAGTCCGTGTGGTGCCGACTGTCTGTCCTGCTCAACTTCCTCCCTCCAGAGACCGTGTACTTGCAGCATGGTGGGTACATTTTCATATATTTTTATGCTCCCTATATATTAAGATTTGGTCAAATATTGATTTTATTACGAAAAATTGATTTGTCTATGGAAATTTAACATTGAAGAAAAGGAGTAAGGGGAGCTGGGGGAGGAGTAAAACAATGAAAAAACTGGAATTTGACTAACTTGGAAATTATCTAATTAAGAAAACAAAAGTTAGATTCTGAAAATCAGTTCACTATTTATGAAATTAGAAAATTTCAATTGTTTTTTCGCAATAACATCAATATTGGAACAAATTTCAAGAAATAAAAAGAATCTCATTCTTAAATTTGCTAAAATGTAATATTATCAAAAAGAATATCGTTTCTGCATTGCTTATATGGCCGTAAAATCTGTGGTTTCGTGAAACAGGCGGTAGTCATTGGTTCTAATCTGGGTACAATGACTAGTATTAGCATGTTTGTTATCCATTCAGACCGGTGTTGGGTGGAGGAATTATAATTGTGTTTAACCCTTTCACCTCTAAGTATCAGGAATGGGTTTTGATATGTTAATTTTCCAACCAATCCAATTGCAGCCCTTCCAGCGGTCCTATAATTCCTATAATTCCTATATTTTTCAGACTTTTTCAAAATGTCCTATAATATCCTATATTTTGGGCAAAATTCCTATAATTCCTATATATTTTTTGGGTAAGCAAAAGGTTGCTTTTTCTTTGGTTAAAATAGAACTTTTTTGTTAAATTTGTTGCACTAAATTCATCATGCAATTTAAAGGACATCCATAAGTATTTATTAATGTGATGTTGACATCATTTCAACAAAATTAATTTATGTAGTACCATGATGTGTGCCAATTCATTCTTAGTTGTTTTTCAAAAATCCCATTTTTAATGTAATAAGTTAAGGTAAATGACTTATTTGCACAAATAAATGATTTGTGGTGGAACGCGGCTGGCTAGAAGGGGTGTTGGGAGGCCAGATATAGTGTCCTATATTTTTTTTCACTGTGCTGGAAGGGCTGCAATTATAACAAAATAATTTTCGTCCATTTATGAAAAGGGGGTGTTTTTGTTTTATCAAAAATATGAAAATTACTTGCAAAAAGTGCAGATCCTGATGAGACGGCGCGTCACGAACCGGCTCATCTGGATCTACACTATTTGCCAATACCACTATACAGGTCTGTGATGTTGAAAGGGTTAACTTTTGACGCCATTTGCAGAAAATATCGCCGTTAATCAGTAAATATTTTTCCTGAAAAATTTCACATCTTCTTACATATAAATCATTTTATCCATCCAGATCAGTGTTGGGTGGAGGAGTTGAAGCGCGTCATCAGGGACACCCGGTCACTTGACTGGCGACAGGAACTGGCCCTCCGCGAGGATGTGAACCTCACACAGTTCTCTCCCCTGCTCGAGACGCGGCACAAGGTCAACATGAAATCTACGACCAGGCTCTCCGACATACAGGAGGTCAGTTCGGATTCAGCAGCTGCGCATTGTAATGTAATGTAATGTAATGTAATGGCCCCGGTCTCAGTAGTGCCGGGAAGCATGTAGAGTTTGCACTACTCTATTTCACGAAAGATGCCCAAATTTTACGGATATATAAACAATTAAAAACAATAAAAAAAAATAATATTAAATTAAAGGAAAATTTAAGAATGAGCCTTCTTTTTATTTCGTGAAATTTGGTTAAATTTTGATTTTATTGCGGAAAAAAAAATTCCCCATGTTAAATACCCATAGACATCTTCACAGAGTGAAGATGTCTATGGGGATTTAACATGTGGACATTTTTATAATTTCAGAAATACTGGACTGATTTTCAAAATTTAACTTTTGTTTTCTTACATGTAGTTAGATAATTTCCAAGCTATCTAGTCAGGTTTCGGAGTCTGTTTCCAAATTTTTTCGTTTTCTGACTCCTCCCACAGCTCCTGCATCTCCTTTTCCCCCATGTTAAATTCCCATTGACAAATCCGTTTTTCGTAATAAAATCAATATTTGACCAAATTTCATGAAATAAAAAGAACGCTCATTCTTAAATTTTGCTTTAATATATATTATAAAAAAAATACTGTTTTTACATTGTTTATATAGCTGTAAAGTTTGGGCAGATTTCGTGAAACAGACAGTAGGGTGTAACGATTCATCGAACATTCGATGCACCGCGATATTTTCTGCATACAATGCGTGACACTGATATTCGATTCAATATGGTTTTCACAACTCCATGCTTTGAAACCCCAAATTACGCTATAGAAATTATTATCGAGTACATGTTACAAATACTAAAATTAAATTATTGGGAAGAATATACAGAAACCACCAGTCCAGCGGTCTGGATATGGACAATTGAAAATGTATTTCGTGAAATAGGTACTCGTAACGCGAGATGAATCGTACTGTGACCCAAGTATCGTGATATGCATCGTATCGCCTGTTTGCACTGTGTGTCTGTGGAGCGAGTCCGAAACTACGGCATTTTTCCAAGCTCTTTCCTACCTTGAAAACGCTTTAGTGTCTATTGTACGGAAATTGGTGGGTGGGGTATCGGTTTACAAATGAGCCATTTATCAGTAGCCGATTTCATCAAAATCTAGCAAAGTATACTTTGAGGGAGTAATCATTTATTTTTCCCAAAATGCATTAATCTAATATTTTCCCTATTTCCATAGTCACTTCTATTTCCTTCATTGAAAATTCTTATATTATTTCACTTGTGCATTCCTCTAAGGTTGTACAGTGGAACCCCTCCAAACCGGACCCCCGCTATACCGGAATTCGCGCTATACCGAACATACGACCACGTCCCGAATATTCTGCTATATAAACACATTAGTTTCTACCCCTCTATTCCGGAACCCCTCTACTCCGTAATCCGGACGCCATTTCAAGTCCCAAAACCATATTTCAGCGTTAAAATAACCCCTGAAAACCGGAAACACGGTCACCTGTCACGATGTCATCCAAGAAATGCACCGCGCCCAATTTCAATGTTGTTGTTTCAAGCGGGTGTCAAAATCACACCGTGTTTACAATAGACTGGTTCCCGGTAGTATTGTTCAGCTCTGGTTCCCAAATTGCGGAGCCACGAGAATGAGACGATTCAAACGGACTCACAACTTGACATTTGTGTGGAAGAAATAACAAAATTGATCAAATTACGCACATTAACTTAAGCTCTGTACAAGTGCTATCGGATAATCCATGCGTGTAATGCACTAAGCGGCGTGTTTTTTTAACATAAGCGGCATTACAAAGTTAAGAATCTATTCAATACATGCGACCTAAATACGAGACATGTTTGCTGTTTTACAAGCTCATTACAATAGCATGGTTCACAATTTAATTATACGCGTACGTAACAATTACGGAAATAAAATAATCGGCACATTATTTGTGAACCCACCGACCGATTAATTGAGATAATCTGATAAACTCATGACTGTAGCCTGTGGGCTATTGTAGCAGCTCGCGGTAACTACACAGCACACGCGAAATGTGTCATATACTCTTTGCGACCAGTGTAGACCGTAGAATCAGATTACATTGCGAATCTGCACTATTTGCTATACCCCTTGCGAATCTGCACTATTTGCAATGTCAATAAAAAAACAACACATTCTCGTCTTAAAAGAGCGCTCCAGCTGATCGAGAAAGTTCCACAGTGGCACAAAATACTTAGGGGCCTTTATCCCATGTCATCTGCACTCTGTTTATTGGGAATTACACATGTCGACATGATAAAACACAACTGGGTAGCCGAGCCCCCGTTAAGGTGCGTAATTTGGGGGTACATTTCTTATTTCTCCATACAAATGGCAAGTTGGGAGTGCTTTAGAATCATCTCATTGGGACTTAACTTTTTTATGTCATCCAATGAAAAAGTCATCATATCAATTCTCAGAATAAAAAGAAACTTGACATATTTATTGAAAAAATGTGTACATATGCTTTCAATATGGTAATAATGGTATATACTATACAAATCCAAGAGTTAATGATGGAAAACATACATTTCCTTAACTGGAAACAGAAAACCCCTCTAAACCGAAAACCCCTATAAACCAAACTTTTCAGTCTGTCCCCAGGGTGTTCGGTTTAGAGGGGTTCCACTGTACTATCATGCTGTGACAAATCTACGACCGTCCAACCCCGCTGATCCCAAGGTCAAGGTCACATACTTAGTCTCTTTACAAAACTTAACATCAGAGAAATATGTTATAACTTCTATTTCTTTCATTGAAAATTCTTAAAATTCTTAAAATTTCATGCATGCATTCATCTAAGGCTCTACTATCATGCTGTGACAAATTCCCGTTGATCTCGAGGTCAAGGTCACATACTTAGTCTCTTTACAAAACTTAACATCAGAGAAATCGGTTATAACTTCTATTTCCTTGCTCGGATCTGCTTCACATTTCACACACGCATTGTTCCAATGGACCTCTACCACCCTGTGACAAATTCACATGCATGCTGCTCCCGCTAAGCCCAGAGTCAAGGTCACAAGCCCACACACTTGGAAATTTTTACATATTTTAGGGGTACCTGGGCCCACGCGGGGGGGGGTATTCCGTAAGCCTCGCTTACTGACCAATCTAGTTTTTAATAGTTACCCTGTTTCCATAGTCCTGTTTAAAGATTTGTTTAATATTATTTTTCCTATTTCCATAGTTACGTTTAATATTTTCCATATTTGCATCATCACGTTTAATATTTTCTCTAGCTACGTTTCATATTTTCCCTACTAACATAGTTATGTTTAATATTTTCCCTATTTGGATTGTTATGTTTAATATTTTACCTATTTCCAGAGTTATGTATGATATTTTACCTATTTCCATAGTTACGTATATATTATTTTCGCTATTCCCAGAGTTTCCTGCGCACGTGCTGCCTTCGCCAGTTTGGTTACTTCCTGTCGGGCCTGGAGGGGCTACAGTTCAGCTACAATGATGACAAGGGGCTCTTTATCGGCCCCACACAGCCCCAGACCCCCGACGATAGCCAGGAGGTTGCCATGGAGAAAATGGTAACATTAAAACTTTGTTCATTTGTCCGAGGGATGGGTTGTGGCCGAGAGCTTAGAGTGCTGGGGCCCGTTTCACTAAACTTCGTACAACTAAAATGTTCGTAAGTGCAAACTTATGATAGTCTGTAAATTTCACATTAGCAATGTTTTCTTGTAAACAATTATTGGATTTACATTTATTGAGCATAGGCTGCATTTGTAAATCCTTAAATGTAAATCCATCAATGGAACTTTTCAGACAATCTTAAATTTGCACTTACAAACATTTTAGTCGTAAGAAGTTTAGTGAAACAGGCCCCTGGGGCACCAAACTTTGTATGACTAAGAAGTTCTTAAGTGCAAAATTGAAATCCACAATAACATCCGTTCTGACATGATTTTGGAAAATCTCTCGTGGATGTGCTACATTTAATGTCATGAACCCGTGGCTACAAAATGATAGCATTAGAGAAACATGTTCTTGTGAGAAGCAAATTCATAGAAATCTTTGTACGAAAATTTTCATTTTACGAAGTTTAGTGAAATGGGCCCCTGGACTTCAACACCAGAAGTTGTGGGTTCAAATCTCGCCTTAGGGATTAAAAATATGTTCATAGTATTATAATTCCATCACAAAAATATTTACCCTATAATTCCCTAACATTTGATTGGTCCGTAGCAAGTCTCTGTCCAAAATTTATATCCCAGTAAGCTCCCATATGATGAACTACTTTCCGTAACCGTCAGGCACAGTTAAAATAATTCTTAAGAAAACGGAAAATATTTTCTTGATGAATTTATTTCAAATGCTGGAATTATATGGAATGAATGGCCTTTTTGTGGAATTTATCGGGGATATAAACTTGGAAAAGTCGCGGGAATACTGGACGAGGCCTTCCTATATCCATTCCACTGGTCTTTCGGATGAGACATTAAGCCGAGGTCCCGTCCCTAAATCACCTTAGCTGTATCTGGGACATTATCCTCTATTTATTACACTCTTGCAAATTATTTGCACGGATTTCGCTGTGAGAGAAAACCCGTAATCAACTCCTTACAAATAATACACCGTGAAGAGAACACCCGTAATTACGCGCCTGTTGTCTTGGAAACCACAAGCTACCATGTAAAATGTTTAATTTTTATTACAGTCAAAATAAAGTTATGTGAAAGCTTTGGAAACGGTCTCGACTAATCTAGAATGTTAATGTGATTGAACACATTCCAAACATGCACTCAAATATATCTGGCTCATAGAAACAGCTGCGTAATTTGGATTTCAAAAACTTTACATGACGTCACATTTGACGTCACACAACGTAACGTCAAAACGCGGGAAAACACGTCATTGTATAACTATTCATGCGCACATCACAATTCATTGATTATAATCTCGAAAATAGACTAAATGTGCATATATTTCGTCGTGGAAGTGTAATAAATAGGATATTCCATCGTACATGTTTGAATAGCGGAAATAATACACATGTGTCCGTCGGCGTCCGTGCAAGCAACTCATTCGCTACACTCACTCGTTGCTTACGCGGAAGCCGACGCACACTCATGTATTATTTCCCGCTATTCAAATTGTATGATAGAATATCCTCTATTCACTTTCACATTCATTTGTCCAATCACAGGGATGGGTTGTGACCTAGGGGTTAGAACAACAGTCTTCCTTAAGTATCAAAAATACCTTCATAATATTTCCATCCCACTGGTCTTTCAGATGAGACCTGTAGCCGATTTCATCAAAATTGCAAAGTATTCTTATCAAGCAAAGTATACTTTGAGGGAGTAATCATTTATTTTTCCCAAAATGCATTATTTCCTTATAGAACCAACCACTGCATATATTTGATGATTCAAAGTATGCAGAATTATTATACTGAATTTATTACATTATCACAGCCAAAATGGCTGTGATAATGTAATAGATTCAGTATAATAAAAATTAATAAATTTATCCTTAAATTGAAAACTTCTCCCTCAAAGTATACTTTGCTAGATAAGTATACTTTGTGCAATGTTGATGAAATAGGCTACAGAAACTAAGGTCTCATCCCTAAATGACGTTAGTTGATGCTGGGACATTAATCTCATTTACTTCCACTTTCATTTGTCCGATCCCAGGGTTAAAACGCCTGTCTTCCAATCCGGAGGTTGTGGCTTCAAACCCAGCCTTAGGCATAAACAAAAATACTTCATAGTATTTCCATCCCACTGGTCTTTCGAATAATATTTGAAACTGAGGTCCCGTCCCTATATGGCCTTAGCTATTGCTGGTACGTTAAAGGTACATGCCCACTCAGTAGGCACAAAATGTTCTTTATATCAGAGACATTATCTGAGACATATTCATTCATCATTACCCCACGTATTGATTGGCATTATTATACTTTTTATATCAGACGTAAATTTCCGCACTGATATCAGGGGCGGTAACCGTGTTTCCTTAAAATGTTAACTGACACTACGATTTATGCTCTGTATTATTTTTTATGCCACCGGGTTTCGAAGAAACGGGTGGCATATAGTGTTTGGACGGTCCGTCTGTCCGTCTGTCTGTCTGTCTGTCCGTCCGTCTGTCTGTCTGTCCATCCGTCCGTCCGTCCGTCCGTCCGTCCGTCCGTCCGTCCGTCCGTCCGTCCGTCCGTCCGTCCGTCCGTCTGTCTGTCCGTCTGTCCGTCCGTCACACTTTTCGGTTAACCAATTTGTCTCAGTTTCTCAAATATGCTGCAGGTGGCATCCGCGTTCGACAGACGCATTTCTTGTTTGATGTGCAATGATCATACTTTATAGTCTGTCGAAAATATTACTTTTTCAGGTGACACATTTAATTAGTATAAATAATTAAAAAAGACCATGACTCATTTGCATATGAAAATAGCCTGATACAATTGCGAGTCACTATCAGTAAAATAAATTTTACTAAATGATTATATCTGTATAGCGGGCAGTCGTAATTTTTAGAACTGGTGGAATAATGACACAATTATACACTTATTTAATTCCTATAAAGAACATTTTATGCGTACTGGAAGGGCATGTACCTTTAAACCCTTTCATATTCATTTGTCCGATCACATTACTAGTGACACTTTACTGTTACTTGCCATGACGTCGCCATGGAGAAAATGATAACGGTCAAAACTTTATTTGTGACTGTGACTGGAGAAATGGGGCTTATTAGTTTTACGACAAGTGTGGATCCAGATCAGCCTGTGCATCCGCACAGTCTGATCAGGATCTACACTGTTCGCCATTCGATAAATGAAACACATGTTATGCTTATAATAAGCAACATAGATGGTTATCAGGCTACAGGAGTGTGAGTATTTGATCAGGAGCTACACTGGTCACATTTCCCATAAGCCCCATTTCTCCAGTCACAGCCACATTTATGTCAGAAATATTGATTACTGCACTACCAGCGACCCTATGCTGTTAGTTACCATCAGTTATTTCCCTTATACCATACAGAGTACAGGGGCGGATACAGAAATAATTGCCGGGGGGTTCTGAAATTCCAAATCGGTGTAGCCGACCTCTGCAAGCGCGAAGCGCAATGCGCATTGTAAAGTCGGCGGGTCTGGGGGTCCCTCCCCCCCCCAGGAAATTTTTAAATGCCAGATCGCCACAGATGCGATTTCCTGACACCTAGGCCACGAAAAAAGTCATCCAACTATTTTTTATTTTTGCCGGGAGCAGGGGGGGGGGGGTCCGGACCCCCCACCCCCCCCGCTGTATCTGCGCCTGGAGTAGGTTCATAGGAGACTGAATAAGCTGAGCTCCAGTAGCCTATTTCACCAACATTGCAAAGTATACTTATCTGGCAAAGTATACTTTGAGGGAGAAATTTTCAATTTAAGGATAAATTTATTAATTTTTATTATACTGAATTTATTACATTATCAGAGCCATTTTGGCTGTGATAATGTAATAAATTCAGTATAATAATTCTGCATACTTTTAATCATCAAATATATGCAGTGGTTAGTTCTATATGAAAAAATGCATTTCGGGGAAAATAAATGATTACTCCCTCAAAGTATACTTTGCTAGATAAGTAATGAAATCCGCTACAGATAAGCTTGTGTCTAAAGAGTATTGTACCCGTAATTTCAAATTCAGTGTGTATTTTTAACGCGCCCGCTTGCGGACAGCGCGATATAGTATACACATTGGCGTACGTTTTTGGTTAAAGTTTTTCGGTATTACTATCAAAGCGACATGCGTATTTTTATAAATGCATTATTGAATTTATCACATGTATTTCCGATTAAAAATAGAGACTAAATGGTTTTTGTCGAGCCCGCTTGCGGAAAGACATAGTGATCACAATGGTGTCCGGGTGTCCGTGCGTCCGTGCGTCCGCACACACAAATGGGTACTTGTTGGGTACAAAAGTACCCAACAAATGCTCATATGTGTGTTGGGCAAGCGTTTTAGGGATCGTCTTGGGTAGGGTTAGGGTAGTGCGGGGTACTTTTTGGGTATTGTTGGGTACTTTTTATACGACCGTTGGGGCTGACAGAAAAAGTGCATTGTTCGTGTACACAACTCCTCCGAAACTGTTCAGTCGATGGATTTGAAACTATACACACGTCTTCTACACATATTGAAGATGTGCACCTTGGTGTTTTTATGCCGAAAAAATATTTTTTAACAAAAATATCACCTTTTTAACTTAGCCATTTTTTCTACATTTTTCTATACAATTCTATATACGGTACAGAGTTTGTGTACACAACTCCTCCAAAACCTTTCAGTCGATCGTTCTGAAACTATACACACGTCTTCTACACATATTGAAGATGTGCAACTTGGTGTTTTTGTGCCGAAAAATATTTTTTAACAAAAATATCACCTTTTTAACGTAGCCATTTTTTCTACATTTTTCTATACAATTCTATATACGGTACAGAGTTTGTGTACACAACTCCTCCGAAACCGTTCAGTCGATCGTTCTGAAACTATACACACATCTTCTACACATATTGAAGATGTGCACCTTGGTGTTTTTATACCGAAAAAATATTTTTTAACAAAAATATCGCCTTTTTAACTTAGCCACTTTTTCTACATTTTTCTATACAATTCTATATACGGTACAGAGTTTGTGTACACAACTCCTCCGAAACCGTTCAGTCGATCGTTCTGAAACTATACACACGTCTTCTACACATATTGAAGATGTGCACCTTAGTGTTATTATGCCGAAAAAATATTTTTTAACAAAAATATCACTTTTTTAACTTAGCCATTTTTTCTACATTATTGTATCCAATTCCCTATCATTTCTACTTTACACTCTACTTTTCTATCTCTGCCTAAATTAGTATACATGTTTAGCACAACGAGATGAAGAAATAATGCTATAGACTTTCAAATTCTCATTAATGTTTCTTGCCTTGGTGACAGCTTCACATTTCTGCATCTTCGCTGTCTGGCCCATATTCGACGGGCGTATTTTGTGACTTGCGGCACTCTTGTTTATACAGTAAAAATCCAACAAGTATCCATTCGTGAGAACGTCCGTCCGAAATCTGCGTTAAAGTTTTTAAAAATACCATCAAATGCCTCGGCGTGCTCGACATGCGGGCCGCGGCCATCTGGTATTTAATTATTCCACCGCATATTTGTTTTGTTAGCTGAGCTAATTAATCCATGGGTTCGACAAGATGTATATTTTATACAAATTATATGCTTTTTAAAAGCTCATTTGTGCAGGCTGATCTGGATGTACATTGTACTTCGCAAATCTCAACTTGTGTATTATCTCACACGGCCTTACATGTTGCAGGATAGGACAAACATCGTAATATTGGCAAACACTTTTATCTCTATCTGTCTATTCAAACACTTGGAGTAAATTCGTCCGCAGTAATATTTAGTAACTACATAGTGGGAGATAGGTTTGTTGACATAATTTGGCCGAGAGACCGGTTGAGTAAACAGCGCATATCTTGTGTATAAACAGTGACTCGACTATGTTTTGATGATGTGCAACATTTAGTGGGGGGTAGTGACATTCCAACATGTATTATTTTATATGTTTTTGCAATGGTTATCCATGTCCATCCGTCTGTTTGTCTGTCTGTCTGTCTGTCTAGTCGGGTATGGGTTGTGGCCCAGTGGTTATAGCATTGGACTTCAATTCCAGTAGCAGATTTCATCAAAATTGCAAAGTACACTTATCTAGCAAAGTATACTTTGAGGGAGAAATCATTTATTTTTCCCGAAATGCATATAACGACTGCATATATTTGATGATTAAAATTATACAGAATTATTGTACTGAATTTATTACATTATCACAGCCATTTTGGCTGTGATAATGTAATAAATTTAGTATAATAAAAATGAATAAATTTATCCTTAAATTGAAAATTTCTCCCTCAAAGTATACTTAGCTAGATATGTATACTTTGCAATGTTGGTGAAATAGGCTACTGAGCTTGTGAGTTCAATCCTCACCTTAGTTAGAAACAAAATTGCTGCGATATTCTCCCCTCGATAACATATCGTAGGCGAATTATTGTTGCTACGCCTTTGTCATGAATAAATACTTTTATAGCATTTCTATCCCACTGGTCTTTCGTATGGGACTTGAGGTCCCGTCCCTACATGCCCTTAGCTGTTGCATAACAAAAATAACTAGGAAATGTGTTCATAGAACACGGATATGCCCCCACCTGCAGGCTTGATAGTAAAAGGGCATCGCTATTATGAAGCTAATCCATAGATTCAATAACAGTAGATCCAAGTTATCAAGCAGCATGTTATCTGCTTCCGCAATATTTATAGGTTATTTGATTTGTATGTGGATATATACATGAGTTCTGCATTGTCTGATATTGTGCGACTTTAGGAGCGCAATATTGTTGCGCGGCAGAACGAATGGCATATATCCACATACAAATCAAATAACCTTATTATTATATACGTAAATCACTCACAATTTATATGCGACACAAAATTTATGCAAAATATAATCAAAATAAACAAATTAGTGGTGATTTAGAAGGAACTATTTTGCGATGTGAAGCGTAGTGCCGGCACTGACCAATATAAACACACGAGACGTCAATATGGAAAAATATTGACGTCTTTCAATGGGAAATGAATGTACGTATATAATAAATATTTTTATACCACCGGCATACAAAGTATGTCGAGGGGTATATAGTATATAGTTTTCATCATTCCGTTCGTTTAGTCCGTCCGTCCATAAGATTTGTATTGAAGTTTTTATTTGTCGGTCCAGGCAGCGGCTGGAGGATACGCGGCAGAACGAATGGCATATATCCACATACAAATCAAATAACCTTATTATTATATACGTAAATCACTCACAATTTATATGCGACACAAAATTTATGCAAAATATAATCAAAATAAACAAATTAGTGGTGATTTAGAAGGAACTATTTTGCGATGTGAAGCGTAGTGCCGGCACTGACCAATATAAACACACGAGACGTCAATATGGAAAAATATTGACGTCTTTCAATGGGAAATGAATGTACGTATATAATATATTTTTATACCACCGGCATACAAAGTATGTCGAGGGGTATATAGTATATAGTTTTCATCATTCCGTTCGTTTAGTCCGTCCGTCCATAAGATTTGTATTGAAGTTTTTATTTGTCGGTCCAGGCAGCGGCGGACAAATAATAAAAACTTCAATACGTGAGCCACTGCTCGCTTGCTCTAGTTGCACTTTAAATTAATATGAAAATACCTACGTTGTTCAGAAGTGGGACATGGCTCATATATTTTCATGACAAAATATCATAACTTAACTCTTTGCATGATGGGAAAATTGCGGGCTATAAATAGTTTAAAAATAGCAGATGACAGATATAATTATTTCTCCCTGTAAATATCATGAATATGTCTGGATGACACAATTTTAATGACATTACAAAACATATTTACGGAGAGAAATAAGAAAAAAACACTCCTAATTTGTTGGCTGTTATTTTCACCGCTAGCATGCAAAGAGTTAAAGACACCATTTTATGCAGCGCACAGTAGTATTTTGATAGTACTAGTGTATATCCGTAATGATTTTGATATAGTATTTTATTATCTACCCTATCTCGGTCATATCATGATGTGATAAAAAGTTGACAGTTTTAATCTATGATATTTTGATGATACATCATTTTCAGACAGAAAATAAATCTTTGTATATCTCCTTGAATAAGAATGCAGTGACCACCTTTTGATTGAAACATCCGACTGAGTGATCAGTATTATAAATACAGGGAAAAAATGAATGGAGTGTTTTGTGTATAGATCAAGCTTCTTAACGACAATGATGAGTTAGACTTTGTAGTCTGCTGTTCATGTTTTATTTGCCATTCATTATACTCATGAAAAACGTGCTTTGACAGTGCTTTAGGTTCCCGCCTTTTAAGGGTTAACCCATTATATGCTGATGATGATTTTTTTGCCTGAGGAAAAACCTGATATTTGTCTTATTTGTCACCGAAAGTATATGTTGTTACCACTCATTTGAACTGTCTCACCAAGACGACATATACAGTCAGTGGGAATAAGAATATTGGGGGAAAAATGTTAGAAGATTTTGATTCCTGTGAATCCATATTTAGGGCCCTGGTGATTCTTGGCTGTCAATCAGTCCGCCTGTCCGTCCGTTTTTGTTTGCCTTCAGCTAATATCTTCATATTGCACACATGCATTACTTAGTAACGATGCATCCTTCTACATTAACCCTTACACCGCTATCTTAATTCTTTTGTTGTCTGCTATTTATTTTCCATTCCTATCATCAAAAACATGCTTTGACAGCATGCTTTGATAAGTTTGTACAGGTTTCTTCATCATCGTATAACATTAATGTTACTTGATGGATTGCTTCAATGTTTGGACACTTGATACATGTAAGAATTTGGAACACACTCCTGCCGCCATTAACATGACCTTGACATTTACCTTCACATGGTTGTGGAAACACATAGCCATTTCGTTATGTCAAAAAGTTTCTTCAACCTTGATCGTTTGCATGTTTTAAGCATGCACTTCTTTTTTCGTGATGCTTACTTTAGCACATGCCCATGATTATGTTACAGTCAAATACCTCGTCGGCCGCTTCCTTGGTGGAATTCTTGTATAAATATTTCTCATGCCAAATCACACATCTTCAGTTCTTAGGTACAAAATCACATGGCGTGTCTCATATAGGAAAATACGCAGTAGAAGTAAGCAGCCACCTCTGTTTGGCTTAGCCGTCCCCTCGAGTGAGCTGAATTAGCCCGCAATAAACTCTGGAGATCGCTCCAAATATTGGTATAGCTATCCAATCAATTACATATGCATACAATGTGACACCATCTCCGTGTGATAAGGCTGCGATGTTTACACAGTATCGCATGGCAGAAATTACGACCTTGTGTCAATAGAACTGATAGTATTGTATCGGAGAATAAACACGGTGTGCCTCATAGAAAAGCATATCATATACGGTAGATGATTTAACCAAGACAATACTGAAGATGTATGTTCTCTTCTCTGCTGGTATTAAACATAGAAACTAGAAAATGTGGTCTGTCAACGCACGTATGGCGCCTATTTGAGAAACTGTTACAAAAACTTTGAAAAAATAAACAGACAGACGGACGGACGTACGATCAGTAGCGAGGGTAATTGTAATAACCCTTAGTCTGCTACTCACAACAATTGTCGTCTGCTGTTGCTTTTATATCTTGCCTTATTTCTTAAAAAAACAACATGTTTTCACAGCACTTCAGAATCATTTCCAATGGAAATGATTCTGAAGTGCTGTCAAAGCATGTTGTAAATTATTCTAATGTTCTGTAAAAGCATGTTTTTGATGATAAAAATGGCAAATAGAAAATAAACAGCAGACAACAACAAAATTAAGATAGCGGTCTAAGAGTTAATCTGTGGTCCCGTCTCTATATTACCTTAGTTGTTGCTGGGACATTAAACCCATTCACTTTCACTGGGCAGTCTATGTTGCGATTTGTGACTAGAGAAACAGGAATTCTGGCAATTGTGGCCAGTGTATTGAATGATCTGTGACTGGAAAAAATTGGCTTATGACATTTATGGCTAATCTAGCAGCTGATCTGTGTATGAAAAAAATTGGCTTATGACATTTGTGGCTAATCTAGCTGCTGATCTCTGTATGGAAACAATTGGCTTGTATGACATTTGTGGCTATCTAGCTGCTGATCTGTGTATGGAAACAATTGGCTTATGACATTTGTGGCTAATCTAGCTGCTGATCTGTGTATGGAAAAAATTGGCTTATGACATTTGTGGCTAATCTAGCTGCTGATCTCTGTATGGAAACAATTGGCTTATGACATTTGTGGCTAATCTAGCTGCTGATCTGTGTATGGAAAAAATTGACTTATGACATTTGTGGCTAATCTAGCTGCTGATCTCTGTATGGAAACAATTGGCTTATGACATTTGTGGCTAATCTAGCTGCTGATATGTGTATGGAAAAAATTGACTTATGACATTTGTGACTAATCTAGCTGCTGATCTCTGTATGGAAACAATTGGCTTATGACATTTGTGGCTAATCTAGCTGCGATGATGATCTGGTATGACTTAATGACTTATGCACTAATTTGTGACTAATCTAGCTGTGCTTGATCATGTGGTATGGAAAAAATGACTTATGACATTTGTGACTAATCTAGCTGCTGATCTCTGTATGGAAACAATTGGCTTATGACATTTGTGGCTAATCTAGCAGCTGATCTGTGTATGGAAAAAATTTGCTTATGGCTTTTGTCTAGCTCCTGATCTGTGACTCGAACAATTTGTCTGTTGACATTTGTGGCTAATCTAGCTGTTGATCTGTGCATGGAGAAATTTGGGTTATGGCTTTTATGGCCATGAGTCTAAGCTCCTGATTTTGGAGAATCTGGCTTATGGCCTTTGGGCCAGTCTAGCTGTTGATCTGTGAATCAAGAAATTGGTCTTCTGATATTTGTAGCCAGACTTTTCCTTATCTGTGACTGAAGACCTTGGGAGTATGGCACTTGTGACCAGTCTAGCTCCTGATCTGTGACTGCATAAATTGGGATTATCACACATGTGGCTAGTATAGCTCCTGATGTGTGACTGGAGAAAAATGGGACTGTATGAATGGTGAACAGTGCAGATTTTGATCAGACTACACAGTAGTTCAATTTCACGTATGTCAACATTAATCACAGCTGATGATATACATGTACATGATGTTATGATGATGGTCAACAGAGCTCCAGATAAGCTGCATATTTGCTTAAATACCCAATTAAAATTGCTAAAAACCCAAGTAGCGAGTATCAAAAAGAAATAAAAATGTTGTGGTACCTTTACCATGCTGCAGAAAACAATAAACAGACCACAAATATAGCATAGTTTTCTTATTTTTGCATGAAAACACATCTTGGTATTTCATTAGAATTTTCTTCAAGGAGACAATTATAATGAAATGCCAAGACATGTTTTCATTTCGAAGCAAACTATTCAATAATTGCTGTCTGCTGATGTGTAAACAGTAGTGTGATTTTACTTTAATTAACATTTTGAAATACCCAATTGCATCAGAACTGATGGAGTGAAAATACTCAATTACTAATTCCTTATCTGGAGCCCTGGGGTCAATATATATTTTATCTACTAGTACTATCTACTATTACCTAAGGTCAACATTATACAAATATTTTATCTACCGTTAAGGTACCTAAGGTATATAAATATTTAAAACTTTTATCTAACATTACCTGGCGTCAATAGCATATTTTGTGTTGTCAAGCGATACTCCCCGTCCTGAAAAGTAACAAAGTCCTTGATAGTCCTGCTTCTTGTTTGCTGTATAAATTGTGTTTGATAGCGTCATAAAACGGGATTAACTGATAGCAGGTTGTTGACAATTACTTTGGACTTTCTGGGGAATATAGTGTCTGGTGTTTTCTTCAGTCAAACATAGTCTAGCCTCACCTTTGCCATTTTAAAGTTTACACGAAGGTATCAATGGCTTTTCCTTATTTTTAATGTTTTTCGTTGAACGTAAACAGACTGATCGGCGTCTACCCTTCCTACAAGGACCAACTTTACCCACCCAATCTCATCACATATCCACCCATCAAGCTCATGTTAAGTGTATTGACTCAGCGATATCAACTATATTGACATTTCGATATTGACATTACGATGTCTTGTCATATTGACACATTGATAACAGTTAATTTAAACTTTGTGAGGTGTTTCAATGGATTTTGTCGTGTTTGGTTGTCAAGGTTAACTTGTATGTAACAACTTGTACAAACATCGATCAAACATGTCCAGATAACGGTGTCTGTATTTTGGCCTAATTTCTGCTGCGCCTGCATGAAAGTATGATAGAAGCTCATGGTATAGCTTTTGTGTCTTTGAACATATGAGCCATGACAAAAGGAGCATATTTAGTTAGTGATCAGATCAGAGTAGTCCCAGTTTCTTCTCATCTTTCTCAAGTGGTGGTTGGTTGGGAGCATGCGATGTGTAATTTAGCGATCGAGATTCAGCCGTACCGGAATCCCGATTGGAGACCTGGTTTTGCTCTCGGGTGCATCTTTGGTGGCATTCTTGTATATGACAGTTGATAGAGAATAGTAGGTTAGTGCCGTGAATGGGACAAATATCTGGCAAGGCTCAAGAATTTCTTTATTTCTCATCAGAAATATATGTTGTGACCACTCATTTGAACCGTCTCGCCGAGACGGTTCAAATGAGTGGTCACAACATATACTTTGGTTCAGAAATAAGGAAAACAGATAGAGAATAGTAGGTTAGTGCCGTGAATGGGAAAAAATATCTGGCAAGGCTCAGGAAACGGGATGGGCGAGGCTATGCCGATCATTTCAAAATGCAAAAATAGTATTGACTGGATATCAAAAATGTTTCACGGCACATACGCACTGTGTTGACGGGATAAAATATGGTTATACCCCGTATAAGAGTAATACGATCATTTCTAATGCTATTAGTTTTAGGGGAAGGGACCAAGTGATTTTGGTGAGGTATGTACCCGGTTAGGTTATTCTAATTTCAGGGCTGAATATATTTCATTTTGGAATCCCCCCCCCCCCCCTAATTATGTAGTATGTTTTTATTGATTACTTGGGTTCTCATTTTTATGCCTCTACCAATTTATTGGTGCGTTTTGGGGGGGTCGGGTGGTGAGCATTATGTTTTACCCCTGTATGCATGTCACACACGTGTACAGCTAATGTCCTCTGGTTTTATGGCCCACTAGTTCTACAGCTTCCTTTGATATATGCTGCCAGTGGGGGAATCCGTGTCCTATGGACACATTTATAGTTTATTTTCCATTTTTTATCAACCAACACATGGTTTTGCAGCACATTAAAATCATTTCCAAAATCAGTCAAGCCATGTTTTTATTGTCAAAATAGGAAACAACAAAAATGAGAATTCTTGTTTCTTGCATTCTAATATTGTTAACCCTTTTCATGCTGAGGATACACCATTATGCTTTTGGAAATTCCTAGATATTTTCCTTCTATGCACTCAGAAGTATATGTCGCGACCACCATTTGAACCGTCTCAAATGAGTGGTCACAACATATACTTTCATTGAGAAATAACAAAAATAAAACATTTAATCAATTTCATACCCGTAAAGGTGTATTCTGCATGTAATGGGTTAATACATGTTTATCTGGGGCTACACTGCTACTGCTAATATTGGCACTAAAAGACTTTTTCTCACGTTGCGTCATATATTTAATTCCAAACTAGGCACCGCTGTAACAGCCATATAACTACTATCGCAAAGTTTACCATTCATCCAGGCACTATTTAATATTTGATCAGCAATATTTGCATAATTAATGCCACATATTTGTGTAGCTCTAATATTACATATTTACACAGCAAATTACTCCTGCTTTGGGAAAAGATTAGACCCACTGGCAAAGAATGCAAATATTAGCTTTATGGGAGGTAAGCACACAAATGAATTTTTCGCGATTGAGTTATTGCTCTTAGATAACCCATCGCTTCAACTTGTAGGCATGATAAGCTTCAGTAAATATTCAATATCTGACCTACCGTAATCAGGGTTTGTATTGGGACACAATTTATTTTGAAGAAAAAAAATATGTTTTTCTGTTGCCCAGATAAGCTGCGTATTTGCGTAAATAATACCCAACTAAAATTGCCAAAAACCCAATTGAAATCAGAAGTAGTGAGTATCAAAAAGCAATGAGAACAATTATTGTGGTATCTTTATCATGCTGCAGAAAACAATAAACAGACCACCAATATAGCATTTTTAGCTCGCCTGAGCGAAGCTCATGTGAGCTATTGTTACCGCAATGTGTCCGTCGTCGTCCGTCGTCGTCCGTCGTCGTCGTCCATGAACATTTTCAAACGTCTTCTCCTCGGTAACCATTGGGCCTATAGACACCAAACTTCATGGTAGGGGGATTACAAAATTGTTAAAATGACGTCATTACGTAATCCAAGATGGCCGCTGTCTAAAAATAGCACAAATTCTTCAAAAATCTTCTTCTCAAGAACCGCCAACCGGATTTAGACAAAACTTGGTAGGAATGATCGATGTACAATGCTCTTTCAAAGTTGTTAAAATGGTGACCCCGGGGTCAAAAATTGGCATGGCCCGTGGGGTCAAATTATATTTTTGACCAAATATGTTAATGTCATATATCAAATCGAAGGTATCAAAGATCACTCTGGTGCATTTTTTGTCGAAATTAGATGTTTATGTCATCCAAGATGGCTGCCGAAATGTCAAAAGGTTGTTCTTTTATTAGAGATTTCAAAATTCTTCTTCACTTAAACCGCTTGGCCTATGGTGGCCAAACTTAAAATTTATGGTCCATGGGTGAAGTCTTTTCAGATTTGTAAAAATGGAGGTCATCGCTAATCCAAGATGGCCGCCGTCTACAAATAGCATAAATTCTTAAAATGCTCTTTCAAAGTTGTTAAAATGGTGACCCCGGGGTCAAAAATGGGCGTGGCCCGTGGGGTCAAATTGGGGTCAAATTTTATTTTTGACCGAATATGGTCATGTCTATATGAAATCGAAGGTATGAAAGAGGCGATCACTCTGGTACATTTTTTTTGTCGGAATCGGATCATTATGTCATCCATGATGGCCGCCAAAAGGTCCATTTATTCGAGATTTTCTCAGGAACCACATGGCCGATGCTGGCCAACTTCATAGTAAGTTAAGATCCTTGGGTGAAGCATTTTCAGATTTGGTAAAATGAGAGTCATCGCTTAAAACACATGAACTCAATGTCACATTCTCCTCTGGCGTTCATGGAGTCAGGTGAGCGAATTAGGGCCATCATGGCCCTCTTGTTTCTTATCTTGGCATTTTATTAGAATTGTCTCCAAGAAAGACATGTTTTCATTTCAAAACAAACCATTCAATAATTGCTCTGTTGTTGTGTAAACAGTAGTGTGAATTTATTTTACCCAATTAAAATTTTGAAATACCCAATTGCTTAAAAAATGATGGAGTAACAATACTCGGTTACTAATTCCTTATCTGGAGCGCTGGTTGCCCCAAAGAGATTATATGGTGATTCTAAGCATTCAATGCACTGAAGGTCTGTGTTGGGACACAATCAGTTTTGGCCAAGTGTTTTGAGTAATTTAAAGGTACATGCCCACTCAATAGGGACATTTTCTTTATAGGAATTAAATAAGTGTTTAATTGTGTCGCTATTCCACTAGTTATAAAAATTACAAGTGCTAGCTATACAGATATAATCATTTTGTATATTTATTTTACTGATAGAGACTCACGGTGGTATCAGGCTACTTTCGTATGCAAATGAGGCATGATATTTTTTAAATTATTTATACTAATTAAATGTGGCATCTGAATTTTTTTTATTTTTAACAGATTATAAAGTATGATCATTGCACATCAAAAAATAAATACAGATAGTAAATAGTAATATCTGTTATCATTTTAAGGAAACATGGTTATCGCCCCTGATATCAGTGTCGAAATTTACGTCTGATATTCAAAGTATAATAGTACAAACGACTTTTTGCAAATGTTCATTTTGTGCATTTAACCCTTAGACCGCTACTCACAACAATTGTCGTCTGCTGTTACTTTTATATCTTGCCTTATTTATCAATACAAACATGGTTTGACAGCACTTCAGAATCATTTCCAATGGTGATGTAAGTGATTCTGAAAATAAACTACAGACGTCAAAAATAAATATATATGCAATACCAATTATTCTCTGAACATGATTATTATGGTACCAAAAGAGGCAACCTAGGAATAAATGTCAAATTGACAATACACGTGTATCTGCAATCAAACAGGTCACATGACAGATGTGCACGTCACATGATGCTTGATAATGTGATGACGTACATGCGCTTTATATCTAATGTAAGATAGGAAGATAACTAAAACAGGTGTTATTTAATCCTTACAATTTTTAATTACATTTTGTCGTCTGCTGTTTATTTTCATGAAATACATGGTTTGACAGCATTTTAGAATCATTTCCATGGAAATGATTCTTAAATGCTGGCAAACAATGTTTTTATTGAGAGAACAGACGAAATATGAAACAACAGCAGATATGACACTTTTCTAAATGTTAATACACAAGGTGTGTCAAGACTGGTTGACATGTGACTGTGACTAGATAAATGAGGCTGATGGAATCTGTGACAGGTTAGCTTCAGATCGGTCTGCGCATCTGCACAGACCTTGTTGAGACAGTTCAAATAGGTGGCCACAACATACATTTTTGTGCAAATTAAAGCAAGAAAATACTTTCAGCACAATGATGAATTCATCCTTACCGAGATTCACATCTCACTGTGAATTCATCCTCAGCTGCTACATGTTTTTCTTGATCATACCTTGAAGTGAACAGACATAAATCCCAAAAAACAGACATAAATCCCAAAAAACAGACATAAATCCCAAACCAATCAATTAATCTATCAATCATGCATTCACTCATTTGTTCATTCATTCCTTCATTTGTCCATTCCTTCATTTGTCCATTCCTTCATTTGTTCATTCATTCCTTCATTTGTTCATTCATTCCTTCATTTGTTCATTCATTCCTTCATTTGTTCATTCATTCCTTCATGTGTTCGTTCGCATTCATTCATTCATTCAAACAAACAAACGTTCGTTCGTTCGTTCGTTCGTTCGTTCATTCATTCATTCTTCATTCGTTCGTTCTTCGTTCGTCCATCCGTCCGTCCGTCTGTCCGTCCGTCCGTCCGTCCGTCCGTCTGTCCGGGCACACATTAGGGTACTTATGTGGCTAGCCCCACAGGGTTATGGACTTGGTAAAGGATAGGGTTGGTTACAATTAGCCACCTAAAAAATTATTTTATGTGGCTAAAAATCGTTTTATGTGGCTAATATTTAACATGTGATAAGCCACATAAGTATCCATTTGTAAGAACGTCCGTCCGTCCGTCCATTCGTTTTTTCGTTCATTCATTCATTCATTCATTCAATCAATCAATCAATCAATCAATCAATCAATCAATCAATCACATCTCGATGGTAAATCAGTCTGATTCACATATCATTTGTGAGGTGTATTATAGGAATGAATGGCCTTTTTGTGGAATTTACCGGGTATAAACTTGGAAAAGTCGCGGGAATACTGGACGAGGCCTTGCGGCCTTTGTCCAGTATTCCTGCGACTTTTCCAAGTTTATATCCCCGATAAATTCAACAAAAAGGCCATTCATTCCTTATAAGTCCAACATTTGAAATAAATTCATCAAGAAAATGTGTTTATTATGACAGACGGCAGCCATTTGTTTACATTGACAGCACTGACAATGCACCTGTAGAAAGTAGTTTGGCGTGGGAGTTTACTGGGATATCAATTTTGGACAGACTTGCTACGGGCCAATCAAATGTTAGGCAATTGTGTAAATATTTTTTTGCTGGAATTATACTATAATGATTTCTTACATTTCAAGTTGTAGTTTAGAGAAACATAACGGTGAATTACACCACTCTGAGCATCAGTAGTTTACACCACTCTCGTGTTTACCATATATGGAGAATTGACGTCGGTAACGTTGCAATGACGTGTTTCCTTTCGACCAATCAAGTCATGTTCTCGGACACACCCTCTCAATCGCGAGACAGTCGCCGTCACTACGGCCAGCCTCCAGAAATTAATTTGCATATCTCTTGGCTATAGTTTACGCTTTGTTTTTATGAAGAATCATGTGTGAAATGTAAGAAAATGTTTATTTAACCAGGTGAGTTGATTATCTTGAAATAATGCACTCGTGATAGGGTCCTACTGCTAAACAAACTCGGTTCGCTATTCTCACTCGTTTGTTGACTGTAAGGGCCCAATCACTTGTGCATTATTTCACGATAATCAGTTCACCTTGTTAAATAAATGGTATGTAGATGGAGAGTCCCTGTGATATACACTACCTACCATACTTGCTAAATTTAACTGAGCAAGAGCAGCTGTTGAATTCCCCACTGGGGGTGTAATATCTCCGCTGTGACTGGAGAAATGGGGCTTATGGGCTTTGCGACCAGTGTAGATCCAGATCAGCCTGTGCATCCGCACAGGCTGATCAGGATCTGCACTGTTCGCCATTCCATCAACGCAGCACATTCGATGCTTCTAACGAACAATATAGCTCGTTAATTATCAGGCTACAGGAATGTGCTATTCGAACAGGCGCAACACGTGCTACAAATCCCATAGGCCCCACTGGGGGTGTAATATCAGGGCTTATCTGTTATCCAGACATGGTGAGGATAAGGCAGGGGGTAACCTAGCTGTTTGGAAATGGCTATATGCACATAGCAGCCAGTGCAGATATTTACACCCAGAATCTGATTAGATAGCGCGTTTGACTCATCACTTGAACACACAACACACACAGTGGCGTTTTGTACCTTGATGTACCTTGACATGTATCTGCTAGGCAGGTATGGCGTGCCATGGAAAATGTCGCTTATTTAGTTTGCGATCAGTGTAGCCTGTGCCGCCATGATGTCTGGTCTGGACTTACTGTACCTGTACCATTTTTTGTCGTGCCCACTTGTGAGCAGCGCGATATAGTCGACACATTGGTACGTCCGAGTTTGCGTTTTTGGTTCAAGTTTTCCAGTATACTATGAAAGCCTCGGTGGGCGCGACATGCGGGCCTCCGCCATCTGGTTGTGGTGATGAATAAACATTTGTTTTGCCGGTAATGAAAACATCTAACCAGAGCTAAACCATGCTGTACAAGTGTGCTAGCTGATCAACAGTTCGGTATGCCCTCAATTATATTAGCTTTCAAATACCCACTGGCACATAGCTAGGCAGAGGCTTGGAAGCCCGGGCTTCAACATAATTTCCAGACTTGCCCATAAGTTTTTTAGTGTTATAAAATTGCACGAGAGATATAACCCTTAGACCGCTACTCACAACAATTGTCGTCTGCTGTTGCTTTTATGTCTTGCCTTATTTCTCAATAAAAACATGTTTTGACAGCACTTCAGAATCATTTCCAATGGAAATGATTCTGAAGTGCTGTCAAAGCATGTTGTAAATTATTCTAAAGTGCTTTCAAAGCATGTTTTTGATGATAAAAATGGAAAATAGAAAATAAACAGCAGACAACAACAAAAAAGATAAAAAAAAAGAAAAAGATAGCGGTCTAAGGGTTAATCAATATTTGCCAAAAACCCAATGAAATGCAGGATAGTGCACCATGGATTCTAAAAAATTCTGGGGGGCCTCCACCCCCCTCCCACCTAGCGTACTCCCTCACTTTGTGAGCTCCATTGGATCACCCACCTGGGCTTCAACTTTAGACAGGGTCTAGCGAAGTCCCTGCAAATATACACACATACTGTTATCTCTGTGAAATACTACTGGTACTGTCACACTCTTGTATTAGACATGGAAATTAGACAGTCAATTTCAGAATGTGTCTAATTCCCACAGGTCTGTTCACATCATTCCTGGTGAAGAAAAAAAAACATTTGTTGTTGCATAATCTCAGTCTTGCCAGATATTGGGCCGTAAGAAAAAGTTCCTTACGATATGTGCAACCAGCGTAGCCTCCTGATCAGGACCTACGCAATTCGCCATTCCGTCATTGAAGTAGGCTTACTCAAGTTACTGCCAGCCCCACTTTTTGATGTTGTAACTGTTCCTCAACTAATTCTATCTATATATTATTATTGATGGATTTACATTTATTGAGCATAGGCTGCTTTTGCAGCATATGCTCAATAAATGCAAATCCAATAATTGGTTGACTACCAGTCGAGAAAACATATTTTATGGCATATAGGAACAGCGCAGACCCAGATCAGCCTGCGCATCCACGCAGGCTGATCAGGCCCTACGCTGTTGCCATTCAGTCAGTGAAGTACCTTTGATGTCTTCAGAAAAACTAACTATGAGATCATACATGTATAACCATACTTGCGTGAATGTACAAGTGTGGCATAGCCGGCCCTATAGGTGTTGGGTTCGAGCCTAGATATAGTCCTTGGAAACAGTTAAACACAACTTCCTTTACTAAACAGTATTTTATTAACAAAACACTTCTTCAACACAACTCCATGATCGTATAGTATTTAATAACTAATAGAACCTTAGAGCCGCGCGCTACCAGCGCCAAAATCCTTGTTGGAAATGTGCTTGCCATATTCTGTTTACTTCGATGTTCAATACACGACTGACGCAACAAGATATCACAACTGGAGGGCTGCTGATTAATTACCCAGTACCATCAGAGACGTCATAATCATATGGGCGGATTGTCATTACTATGACAATTGGATTCGGGAGAAAGTCTCATTATTCCGAGCAAGTACCGTATATAAATATTCAACATAGCAATGTATGAATTCATGTACAGCTAACATGATCGATGTTGCTAAACAAAATGGATGACATTTCCTAGCCTGATATGGTAACAAGATAGAATACTGACTAGCAACTTATTACGTGTTGTGTTCTGTCTTGATATGATAAGTGGAGAATCGGTGTCAGAGAAGGGGCACTACGTTACACATGATGGCAAACAACTTTGATTGTTGTAACTGATTTAAGGTACTTTTTTTGTCAGCCAACGGCCCATAAGTGGCTGAGACTGGAGACTGGGGCTTGCAGAATTAGTGTGGCTCGTGATCAAATAGTACTCCTGTACGTTTGCTTGACTGTGGTCTCATTGACGGAATGGCGAACAGTGCAGATCCTGATCAGACTGTGCGGATGCACAGTCTGATCTGGATTTACACTGGTCGCAAAACCCTTAAGCTCATTTCTCCAATCCCATCCACAAATACAGCGCCGCCTGCTGGCTGAAGCCAGTCTTCCTGCAAGCAGTTAGTGATCCAGATCATTCAACAAGCTTCTATTTCACATTGAAGATAAGAGAAATTCCACCTGTCTGCTGCGATTAGCATGATAAAATAAACAGTAATCTGGCTGATTACAGCTAATTACCGCTAATGAATTGTGAGTTGAAGTATAACAATGGGGCTTAGCCTGTTGTATTGCTGGTATTTATTTCCTCTCAAATAAAGATCATCTACCTGCCCCCACACCTCTATTATGATTCAGTGGAAGCAGTTTTTGTCATGCCCGCTTGTTGACAGCGCGATATAGTCGACACATTGGCGTTCTTATGTACGTCCGTACGTACGGAGTGCGTCCGGTTCCGGTTAAAGTTTTTTGGATTTAGGTTAAAGATTTTAAGAACACTATATCTCTGAAACCACTTAGCCAATTTACTCGAAACTTCTCATGTGTCTTTATCATCATCCATATTTTCATTCTATGCCCAACCCGTGCGGCCCCTGTGCCCAATTTCAAGGTCAAATTATTTTAAAAATTGCCCCTGCGTACGGTTAAAGTTTTTCGGTATACTATCAAATGCCTCGACGGGCACAACATGCGGGCCGCGGCCATCTAGTTTATGAAAATAATTCCTGACAATTGGAGACGATCCACCCATGGTGAAGATTGGGATTCTGACTTTATTTTACCAAGGTTTTCGCATTTAATAATGAAATATGTTGAACAAATACTTGACGTTATATGAATAAAGATAGACATTGTGAAATCTAAAATGAATGCCACTTAGCGTTTAGTAGAAACTAATTCCAAGCTGTGTGCTGAAACGTAGTTGCGAGCAGCGTAACATTATATATATGATTCTGCTGATATATAACGGTAGTAATTCCGCGACTAACCGAAACGTTGGAAGAGTGGGTTCTTAGTTACTGAAGTATTGTTCAACATGACTTCATTTTGACAGTGAATCCATCATTAGACCATACAAAAATTAATTTCTGATTTTCTCCAGTCGCAGTTCTAATAAAAAATAAAACCTTCCAACTGCCCTACTTTTTTCTCCAAAATTAACTTTATATGGCCTTATTGGCATTCAAACCTCAATTTTCCAGGACCTTCACACAGGGACAAGTGATCTGATCATTATTCTGGTGTGGTATACATGTGTAGTTATTTGGCACTAAATCGGATACATATATGTGGCTGTGACTGGAGAAATGGGGTTTATGGGTTTTGCGACCAGTGTAGATCCAGATCAGCCTGTGCATCCGCACAGTCTGATCAGGA
Organism: Conchocele bisecta; assembly: GCA_029237695.1. Classification (NCBI taxonomy): domain Eukaryota; kingdom Metazoa; phylum Mollusca; class Bivalvia; order Lucinida; family Thyasiridae; genus Conchocele; species Conchocele bisecta. The sequence goes on from CM055276.1 coordinate 22,740,248, forward strand.
TATGCACTGATCGCCAGTCCATCAATGAATGAACACCCATCTAACAAGCAATATAGATTGTTATCAGGCTACATGAGTGTGCTATTTGATCAGGAGCAACACTGGCCACACATCCCATATCCCATTTCTGTAGCCATAGCTACATGCTATGATTTAAGTGCTGTCAAGATAATGAATTTGCCATCTTCTATTAATAGCTGTCTATGTAATATATATATACGTGTATATATATATATATACATGTGACCTTGTTGCTGAACAGTCATAAAACCCCAATTCAATAAATGTCAAGGTCAATTGAGTTTGATATATACAGTTAACACTCGTTATCTCAAACTCTCAAACTACTAATAACTCAAAGTCAAATTCTTGGTCCCAGGTACATGTTTTCCTATGTCATAACTATCATTAACTCAAATTTTCGGTAACTCAAAGTATTTTCCTCAATCCCCTGGACTTTGAGTAAACGAGTGTCGAATGTACATTAAATTTGTGTTTATAAGTACATGTACTTCATATTTATATAGCTTGCAATCATAAGTCGGGTTGACTAAATTAATTATCTTGAAACCCTCCACCCTCTCCATATATATGCCAAGGTCAAACTCATAGAATTGGTGCATTCAGAATACATACCATTGAGGTAATTCAAGCACTATACCCTGCACTCATTATGTGAGACCTGCAAGCCATGAGATTTTGTACCTTAGAGATTTTGGGATTTCCCCCCATTGTGAAATATAGTATTCTACGGAGCCTCGCAGGGGACATTGATATTTTTGTTATTAATATATAACAATTCGTTCCCTCGAAGTAACAATTCGTTCCCACGAAATGACAATTTGTTCCCTCAATTTAACAATTTGTTCCCTCGAATTAACAATTCATTCCCACAAATCCCACGAATTGTTAAATTGAGGGAACAAATTGTTAATTCGAGGGAACGAATTGTTAATTCGTGGGACTGAATTGTTAAATTGAGGGAACAAATTGTTATTTCGTGGGAACGAGTTAATAAAAAAAAAATTATATGTCCATTGCGGGGCTTCGTAGGATTCAACACGATTAACCAGCCTGAAAAATGACCTTAGTTGTTAAACAGCATTGAATACATGTAATAGTAATTTTCATCTCAGAAGGAAATTAAAAATATTTACAGAAACTGTGATATTTTCTGTAAATGATGTCGAAAGTTGACAAACTGTTCAGATCAAATGTGGAATATAATTGAGCATTTGCTATGAAAATATCGTCAGCGTTCGACATTTTTTACAAGAGAATATCATAACTTTTGTAAAATATTTTTTGCTCAGATATCGCACATCTTTTGAGGTACAAAATCACATGACTTGTGCGATTTGTACGCAAGAATAGTGTGATTTTTCATGAAAATTATTTACTGAAACTGTGATATTTTCTGTAAATGACGTTGAAAGTTGATGAAATGTTCATGGGAAATGCGGAATAGAATTCCACATTTGCTATGAACATTTCGTCAACTTTCGACTTTATTTACGGAAAATATAGTAAATTTTGTAAATATTTTTCATGAGATAATGCACATCTTCTTGGGTGCAAAATCACATGGCTTGACTCGTATTTCATTTACATGTACTGTACTCAGCCAGCCAGATGGTCCCTGGCTCCTGATAGTTTACATATAAAATACACACAAGTCACTCACAGGGAAATACAGATAAAACACCGATAGCACACAGTAGTGGAGAGGCTGGCAAAGTAATTATGATGAATTCTGTGAGAATGGGTCTCCCGGCCAGATGTGTTATTTCAACCTCTCCAGCAATGTTGGTGATTGGTCTAGGCAAATTTCTGATTCTTTGGGATATTTTCCCGGGTCCAGGTAAATTTGCGATTCTTTGTTGGGATAATTTTCCCATTTCAGGTTAACCCTTTTCATGCTGAGGATACACCATTATGTTTGCGAAAAATCCTAAATATTTTGCTTCGATGCCCTGAGAAGTATATGCCGCGACCACCATTGGAACCGTCTCGTCGAAACGGTTCAAATGAGTGGTCGCAACATATACTTTCATTGAGAAATAACAAAAATAAAATATTTAATAAATTTCATAACCGTAAAGGTGTATTCCGAAAGGAATGGGTTAAAATAATTAAATGAATTTTTTTCCAGTGCAGAATAAATAGAGGAGCTTACATGAGTGGTGATTTAATATGATATTTATTAAACGAGTTTACAGATTTCATAAGAAACGAGGCTATGCCGAGTTTCTTATGAAATCAGTCAACAAGTTTATTAATAAATCTCATATTAAATCAACACAAATGTTAAATTCTATATATCGCATAAACACAATATTATACATTGAAGATGAAATTTTCATCTATCATGTTTTGCACAGCTGCCTATTTGCATACTGGTATTTATTACACTAGTGTACTATGAGTTTTATTGCACTGTGTTATTCCACTGTAAAAGCATATTTTACGTAATAATTATTGTTATGTATCTGTTGCCAGACCATTACAATCATAAGTCATTTTGGCAGCGTATTATATTTGTCAGTTTTTGTTGGCAGTGCAAGGTATTTTCTGGCCGCAGATTTGTCTCGTCTCTATAATAGAGAAACAAGCTCTTGGTTTATGTATGGCTCCAGGTAAGGTGAATATTGGTGTATTTTACACATTTATTGTAGCTAATAAAGAAACAAGCTCTTGGTTTATGTGTAGCTCCAGATAAGGTGAATATTGGTGTATTTTAAACATTTATTGTAGCTAATAAAGAAACAAGCTCTTGGTTTATGTGTAGCTCCAGATAAGGTGAATATTGGTGTATTTTTCACATTTATTGTTGCTAATAAAGAAACAAGCTCTTGGTTTATGTATAGCTCCAGATAAGGTGAATATTGGTGTATTTTTCACATTTATTGTTGCTAATAAAGAAACAAGCTCTTGGTTTATGTATAGCTCCAGATAAGGTGAATATTGGTGTATTTTACACATTTATTGTTGCAAATGAAGAAACAAGTTATTGGTTTATGTATTTCTCCAGATAAGGTGAATATTGGTGTATTTTACACATTTATTGTTGCTAATAAAGAAACAAGTTATTGGTTTATGTATTTCTCCAGATAAGGTGAATATTGGTGTATTTTTTCACATTTATTGTAGCTGAATAGTTATTGCTTTTCAAAAGTGGGAGTACAAAACAGGGCCATAACCAGAGGTAAAAAACAGCAGGGGCGGAACTGGAGGTGGGGGGGGGGTGTTCAGGTGTTGCCACAGTTTACCACCAGCTGGAGTCTGAATTTAAATGCCGTAAAACACAGGAAAGTGCATTTCCGGACATCTACATTTCAAAATCTTTACGGACTGGGGTGGGGGGGGGGACATGCACCCGGACCACCCCCCCCCCCCCCCCAGCATACTTGTTCCACTCCGTGGCGCTCAAAAATAGGACAACCCCCGTTCCCCAAATGCTGGATCCGCCCCTGAACAGATGATGTGAACCAAGTCCCGACATTGGGGGGGTAGGGGAGGGTCAGGGAGCATTATCCCCACCACCCCGGGGATTTGTTTATTTCTTAGCAACAAAAATAAATCGGCAAAATGACAGACAAGGCGACCACCTCGTCTGCCTCATCCTGGTTACGGTACTGCAAAATACTCACAACAGTTTGAAAATGTTCACTAATTTTCAAGTGGCCTGTTAGCACACAAATGGCATTTTGGAGAATCTTAGGCAAACCTTTTTAATGGATGGACGCATGGACGGACGCAAGGACACACAGTCAAACACTATATGCCTCCGGGCTCTATCGAGATGGGGGTCATAACACTCTTGTATGATTGAAAGTTCATTTATTTGAGCTGAAAAAAGCAAACACAAATACAGCTGAATCTCGTTATCTCGATATCATTTATCTCGATATACCTGCTTATCTCGATATACGTCCAAGGTCCCGGCAGAATTCCCTATATAGATCATATATTTTACTCCTGATAACTCGATATCGGATATGTCGATATATCAGTTTAGTCGAAGTGGAAATCGAGTCCCGATAGTACATGTATGTTTCCTTCACATTTGTATTCTGATATGTCGATGTAAAAATTAAGCGCCCGGCACCGCCAAATCTGAATCAGCGCGATTATCTCAGGTAAGTTTTCACACGTCTATAGAAACCAAAGACACCGCCACCGCTAAAATGCGTTTAAAGTTGCATGACCGGTTCACTTAAAACCATAATTAATCTATTAAACTAAAAATTAATTAAATGGTGTAAATCGTCTGTTAATTACGAAAACAGCTTAGAATAAACTCAAGCCGCGATTTATGAAAACCCGGAAATAAAGTAAAGAGGCATTTCTGAAGCGATTTTGTTCGGATTTTTTTCCAATAAATTTGGCGAATTGTTATCTCGAAGTTCGGATATGTCGATATATTTTCATCAGTCCATTCGACTTTGAGATAACGAGAATGACCTGTATAAGCATTTTCAACTTCGTTTGTTCGTTTTGCTCGTTTATAATATGGAAAAATATGGAATGAATTCAGTAATCCATTTGCAGAAATAAAATATGCATTGAATTTGAAATCAAGGGGTACAATTCTCTTTAGACTCGAAGCTTATATGGAGCTGCATGTTTATGACAAAATTACCATCAACATACTCTACCGCCCGCTCTAATTTTGCCAATATTTGCCGGTCTCTTTATTTCAAAATACATAAATATTGTGCTTGAAATCAAGCATGCTTGATTGACTGAGCCTGAGCTGTGCAAGAGCTCGGGCTCAAACAATCTAATTGCTTGATTGCGAGTAGATGTTCAGAAATGTTGATAATTGGGGCTAGTTTAACCATTAATTTTGTCGTCTGCTGTTTATTTTTTATCTTTGATTTTTCTCATGAATGACATTGTTTTACAGCACTTTAGAATCATTTCCAATAGAAATGATTCTAAAGTGCTGTCCAATCACGTTTTTATTCAGAAATAAGGCAAAATATATGAACATCAGCTGACGACAATTTTCTCTCCCAGCATTCTAAGGGTTAAAGGTACATGCCCACTCAGTAGGCACAAAATGTTCTTTATAGGAATTAAATAAGTGTATTATTGTCTCACTATTCCATCAGTTCTAAAAATTACAAATGCCCGCAATACAGATATAATGATTTGGTAATATTTACACTGATAGTGACTCGCGGGCTATTTTCATATGCAAATGAGGCATGATATTTTTTAATTATTTATACTAATTAATTGCGTCACCTGAAAAAATAATATTTTCAACATATTATAAAGTATGATCATTGCACACCAAAAAATAAATACATAGAATAAATATTAACGTCCGTTAACATTTTAAGGAAACACGGTTATCGCCCCTGATATCAGTGTGGAAATTTACGTCTGATATAAAATGTATAATAATGCTTAATCAATACGTGGGGGTAATGGTGAATGAATGTTTACTTTGCCAGAAAATGTCATATCTACAGAATATACAAAACTATCTGTCTCCCTATATTATAACCTACTGAGTGGGTATGTACCTTTAAAGTAGCCGGTTATGTAACAACTCTGCAACACTAGCAGGCTAATGCAATTAGCGGAAGCATGTTCCTAATCAGATAGCGGGAAGTCTTGGAAAAGGGCCCACTAATAACCTAATCATACGGATGCAATTCACCGAATGTGTTATTAAGTCCACCCCATACGTAACTGTCTTATTGGATTACCTGCTTGTACAAGACATCACATATCTGGTATTTTCACCCTGCTAAGCTAGCTAGCAGACGGGCATTACCGCGGCATTCCGCCAACAAATAGGTATTCTCTACACTGGAACGCATATTATGATACCAAGAGGCTGAAGAACATGAGATAGCTGATTGTATAGGTCAGAATACGTTTAACTCTTTATGCTAGCGGTGAAAATATCCGCCAAACAAATTAGGAGTATATTTTTCATTTCTCTCTGTAAATATGTCTTGGAATTTCATTAGAATTGCATCCTCTGATGCAATTCTAATGAAATTCCAAGAAATATTTATGATATTTATAGTGAGAAATAAAAGCAAATACAATCAATTGTCGTCTGCTATTTTTGAACTATTTATAGCCCACAAATTTCCCAGCATGCAAAGAGTTACATATGTATGCTATTAGATGGATTTGTATTTAGAGGCATGGTTGAGGCTAGAGAACATGCTGTAGCCGATTGTTATCCCCTCATTGATGTGCAAGAGGGGATATAGCGTTAGTCCATGTATGTGCATACATGCAAATGTGCGAATGTACATACACCTTTAATTTTGTCAATAACTATGAACCGCTTCAACCATTTTTGTCCCGCCTGCTTTAGCAGAAGCGGGACATAGGTATAGCTTTTCCGTCGGCGTCGTCGGCGGCGGCGGCGTCGTCGGCGGCGTCAACATTTCACGTTAAGTTTTTGCGTTTAGGTCACTTTCCAGAAAACTATAACACCTACGACCTCCATACTTGGTATACATCAACACTGTGGTGTAACCATCTCACACAGAGGGAGTCCATGTGACCTTGACCTAGTTTTCATGGTTGATTGACCTACTTTTCACATGCATTCAACGTTAAGTTTTTGCGTTTAGCTCTGTTTCTAAAACTTAACGCTCAGGTTAATTCATTGTAACTTCTGTTTCCCTCAATGGAATGCTTTAATATTCCATACATGCATTTGTAACAACATCCCACATCATTCTCCAGAAAGCCCATGGTGCCCGCTAACCCCAAAGGTCAAGGTCGCTGACTTAGAAATTTCCGTGTTTGCAAAAGTTAATGCTAAGTTTATGCTTTAATATTCCATACATACATTTGTAACAATATCCCGCATCATTCTACAGAAAGCCCATGTTGCCCGCTAACCCCAAAGGTCAAGGTCACTGACTTACAAATTTCCGTGTTTGGAAAAGTTAACGCTCAGTTTATGCTTTAATATTCCATACATGCATTTGTAACAACATCCTGCATCATTCTACAGCAGTCCCATGTGCGCTCAACCATCGGTCAAGGTCTGACTTAGAAATTTCCATGTTTGGAAAAGTTAACGCTCAGTTTATGCTTTGATCCCATCCATGCATTTTTAACAACATCCCGCATCATTCTACAGAAAGCCCATGTTGCCCGCTAACCCAAAAGGTCAAGGTCACTGACTTAGAAATTTCCATGTTTGGAAAAGTTAACGCTCAGTTTATGCTTTAATATTCCATACATGCATTTGTCACAACATCCCGCATCATTCTAACAGAAAGCCCATGATGCCCGCTAACTAACGCCAAAGGTCCAAGGTCGCTGACTTAGAAATTTCCGTGTTTGGAAAAGTTAACGCTCAGTTTATGCTTTAATATTCGTTTGGAGAAGTTAACGCTCAGTTTATGCTTTAATATTCCATACATGCATTTGTAACAACATCCCGCATCATTCTACAGAAAGCCCATGATGCCCGCTAACGCCAAAGGTCAAGGTCACTGACTTAGAACATTCCTTGTTTGGAAAAGTTAATGCTCAGTTTATGCTTTAATATTCCATACATGCATTTGTAACAACATCCTGCATCATTCTACAGAAAGCCCATGGTGCCCGCTAACCCCAAAGGTCAAGGTCACTGACTTTGAAATTTCCGTGTTTGGAAAAGTTAACGCTCAGTTTATGCTTTGATATTCCATACATGCATTTTTAACAATATCCCGCATCATTCTACAGAAAGCCCATGTTGCCCGCTAACACAAAAGGTCAAGGTCACTGACATAGAAATTTCCATGTTTGGAAAAGTTAACGCTCAGTTTATGCTTTAATATTCCATACATGCATTTGTAACAACATCCTGCATCATTCTACAGAAAGCCCATGGTGCCCGCAAACCCCAAAGGTCAAGGTCGCTGACTTAGAAATTTCCGTGTTTGGAAAAGTTAACGCTCAATTTATGTATGCTTTAATATTCCATACATGCATTTGTAACAACATCCTGCATCATTCTACAGAAAGCCCATGGTGCCCGCAAACCGCAAAGGTCAAGGTCACTGACTTAGAAATTTCCGTGTTTAGAAAAGTTAACTCTCATTTTATGCTTTAATATTCCATACATGCATTTGTAACAACATCACGAATCATTCTACATAAAGCCCATGATGCCCTCTAACTCCAAAGGTCAAGGTCACTGACTTAGAGAAATTTTCGTGTTTGGAAAAGTTAACGCTCAGTTTATGCTTTAATATTCCATACATGCATTTGTAACAACATCCCGCATCATTCTGCAGAAAGCCCATGATGCCCGCTAACCCCAAAGGTCAAGGTCACTGACTTAGAAATTTCCGTCTTTGCAAAAGTTAACGCTCAGTTTATGCTTTACTATTCCATACATGCTTTTGTAACAACATCCCGCATCATTCTACAGAAAGCCCATGGATGCCCGCAAAAAAAAACCCCAAAGGTCAAGGTCGCTGACTTAGAAATTTCCGTGTTTGGAAAAGTTAGCGCTCAGTTTATGCTTTAATATTCCATACATGCATTTGTAACATCCCGCATCATTATACAGAAAGCCCATGGTGCCCACTAACCCCAAAGGTCAAGGTCACTGAATTAGAAATTTCCATGTTTGGAAAAGTCAACGCTCAGTTTATGCTTTAATATTCCATATATGCATTTGTAACAACATCCCGCATCATTCTACAGAAAGCCCATGGTGCCCGCTAACCCCAAAGGTCAAGGTCACTGACTTACAAATTAACGCTCAGTTTATGCTTTAATATTCCATACATGCATTTGTAACAACATCCCGCATCATTCTACAGAAAGCCCATGTTGCTCACTAACCCCAAGGTTATTACAAGCTCCATATATACTATCAAACTGCGCCAGGCGGGACATTTTGCTCCGCGGAGCTCTTGTGATAATATTTGCCACAATATGTATCTAGGGATGGTGCTTTGTTTTGCATACCACCCACGTCCGACCGCCTAAGGTCAAGGTCACTAAGGACTTGTGTTCATTTTGTTTGTAAGGGTTTAATTGTAAGGCAAATGTGTTAAAAAAATTAGTTTTATTATTCTCAGGCTGCTATTTCTTTTTAGTATCAAGGCTGCCAGTGAGGGGATTAGCTTAGTGATACTGATGCCCATGTGTACATTGGAATACATATGAACAAACAGGAATGAAATGATTTCCATTCAGATCTATGGCTGCTGAGCATTTGGTAGGAAATAAGTCTTTTGCTGTTTTATCACATTTGATATATTTCTTAGGAAAAGCATTGTAGAACCGCCTATTGTTCAGACAGCCTATGCTCAATAAATGTAAATCCATAAATTGAAATGAAATACCCCCCCCCCCTCCAGATCCGCCCCTGTGTTTATAAGTATGAGAAACCTTTTTGCTGGTATGTGTATTTGCAGTATTTTGTTAACCCTTTCAACCCTAAGTAACTGGAAGGGATTGTGATATGTTAATTTAAGGATCAATCCAATTGTCCCAAAATTATTTTCAGACTAGTCTATTTATATGAAGGGGTTGGCTATTTCTTTAAAAATATGAAAATTACTTCCAAAAAGTGCAGATCCTGATGAGACGGCTCGTCACGAGCCGGCTGATCTGGATCTACACTGTTTGTAAACACCGCTATAGAGGGATGTAGTTGTAAATGTATAAATCTCATGGTTTGTTTTTGCTTGATTTAAGGGTCCCAAAGGGCTCTTAGGCCTTGAATAGCTGCAGATCAAACCGTTATATGCACACCTGGGTAGAACCATCTGGTAGAGTGGGAAATACAATTGTATTTCATAAACTCCAGTGCCGGGATCGAACCCGGTCCGCCGGAATGACAGTCGGAGGTCGTAACCTCTCGGCTACAATTCCACTCTCTGAATCTCATGGTCTGCTTTCCTGGTGTCGGGATGGGTTGTGGTTAGAACACCCGACTTCCAATCCAGAGGTTGTGGGTTCAAACCTCGCCTTGGGCATTGAAAAATACTTTCATAGTATTTCCATCCCTCTGGTCTGTTGGATGAGACTTGAAACTGTGAGTAGGGTGAGTATCTCGTGGAATAACCCTCTAGTGCCTGGCGTGGGTATCCGCAAGGTGAGATATCTCGTGGAATAACCCTCTAATGCCTGGCGTGGGTATCCGCAGGGTGAGATATCTCGTGGAATAACCATCTAGTGCCTGGCATGGGTATCCGCAGGGTGAGATATCTCCTGGAATAACCCTCTAGTGCCTGGCGTGGGTATCCGCAGGGTGAGTAATCTCGTGGAATAACCCTCTAGTGCCTGGTGTGGGTATCCACAGGGTGAGACATCTCGTGGAATATCCCTCTAGTGCCTGGTTTGGGTATCCGCAGGGTGAGATATCTCGTGGAATAACCCTCTAGTGCCTGATGTGGGTATCCGCAGGGTGAGATATCTCGTGGAATAACCCTCTAGTGCAGATTACCAATCAGCAGACACAGCTATCTAGGTAGAAGCACCAGGCAAGGGGAATTACCTATCCATTTTACAAGTAGCCACGGTTCCGAGAAAATGGGCCTTGTCGTGTTTGCGACCAGCGTAGTCCCTGTCCGCCATTAAGTCACTGAATTAGGTTGCCTGCTTATTTGCAAAATTATTATCCCCTCGCCGATAGGCAAGAGGGGATATACCGGTAGTGTTAGTCCATGTACGTGCGTAGTGTGTACATACGTACGTTAGTAACCCCGTTCATATTTCAATAACACCTGAACCGCTTCACCGATTTTGATAATATTTGGCCACAATGTGTGTCTAGGGATGGTGGTTTGTTTTGCATATGACCCACATCCGACCGTCCAAGGTTAAGGTCACACCCTGTTTGTATGGCAAAAATGTGTTTTTTTTAGCTCACCTGAGCGAAGCTCATGTGGGCTATTGTTACCGCAATGTGTCCGTCGTCCGTGTCGTCGTCGTCCGTCGTCGTCCGTGAACATTTTCAAACGTCTTCTCCTCGGTAACCATTGGGTCTATAGTCACCAAACTTCATGGTCATGGTCCTTAGGTAGGGGGATTACAAAATTGTTAAAATGACGTCATTACGTAATCCAAGATGGCCACCGTCTAAAAATAGCACAAATTCTTAAAAAATCTTCTTCTCAAGAACCGCCAACCGGATTTCGACAAAACTTGGTAGGAATGATCGATGTACATTGTTCTTTCAAAGTTGTTAAAATGGTGACCCTGGGGTCAAAAATGGGCGTGGCCCGTGGGGTCAAATTTTATTTTTGACTGAATATGGTCATTTCATATATCAAATTGAAGGTATCAATGAGGCGATCACTCTGGTGCATTTTTTGTCGAAATCGGATTGTTATGTCATCCAAATGGCCGCCGAAATGTCAAAAGGTCGTTCTTTTATTAGAGATTTCAAAATTCTTCTTCACATGAACCGCTTGGCCCATGGTAGCCAAACTTAAAAGTTATGGTCCATGGGTGAAGCCTTTTCAGATTTGTTAAAATGGAGGTCATTGCTAATCCAAGATGGCCGCCATCTAAAAATAGCATAAATTCTTAAAAAATCTTCTTCTCATGAACCACTTGCCGCATTTCGACGAAACGTGGTAGGAATGATCGATGTACATTGCTCTTTCAAAGTTGTTAAAATGGTGACCCTGGGTCAAAAATGGGCGTGGCCCGTGGGGTCAAATTGGGGTCAAATTTTATTTTTGACCGAATATGGTCATGTCATATACCAAATTGAAGGTATCAATGAGGCGATCACTCTGGTGCATTTTCTGTCGAAATCGGATTGTTATGTCATCCAAGATGGCCGCTGAAAGGTCAAAAGGTCGTTCTTTTATTAGAGATTTCAAAATTCTTCTTCACATGAACCGCTTGGCCCATGGTAGCCAAACTTAAAAGTTATGGTCCATGTGTGAAGCCTTTTCAGATTTGTTAAAATGGAGGTCATCGCTAATCCAAGATGGCCGCGTCTAAAAAATAGCATAAATTCTTTAAAAAATATTCTTCTCATTGAAACGCTAGCCGGATTTCGACGAAACTTGGTAGGAATGATCGATGTACATTGCTCTTTCAAAGTTATTAAAATGGTGACCCCGGGGTCATGGCCGTGGGGGACATGGACATGGCCCGTGGGGTCAAATTGGGGTCAAATTTTATTTTTGACCGAATATGGTCATGTTATATATTAAATCGAAGGTATCAATGAGGCGATCACTCTGGTACATTTTTTGTCGAAATCGGATTGTTATGTCATCCAAGATGGCCGCCAAAATGTCAAAAGGTCGTTCTTTTATTAGAGATTTCAAAATTCTTCTTCACATGAACCACTTGGCCCATGGTAGCCAAACTTAAAAGTTATGGTCCATGGGTGAAGCCTTTTCAGATTTGTTAAAATGGAGGTCATCGCTAATCCAAGATGGCCGCCGTCTAAAAATAGCATAAATTCTTAAAAAATCTTCTTCTCATGAACCGCTTGCCGCATTTCGACGAAACTTGGTAGGAATGATCGATGTACATTGCTCTTTCAAAGTTGTTAAAATGGTGACCCCTGGGTGGGTTAAAAAATGGGCGTGGCCCGTGGGGTCAAATTGGAGTCAAATTTTATTTTTGACCGAATATGGTCATGTCATATACCAAATTGAAGGTATCAATGAGGCAATCACTCTAGTGCATTTTCTGTCGAAATCGGATTGTTATGTCATCCAAGATGGCCGCCAAAAGGTCGTTCTTTTATTAGAGATTTCAAAATTCTTCTTCACATGGACCGCTTGGCCCATGGTAGCCAAACTGAAAAGTTATGGTCCATGTGTGAAGCCTTTTCAGATTTGTTAAAATGGAGGTCATCGCTAATCCAAGATGGCCGCCGTCTAAAAATAGCATAAATTCTTAAAAAATCTTCTTCTCATTTGAACCGCTTGCCGAATTTTGACGAAACTTGGTAGGAATGATCGATGTACATTGCTCTTTCAAAGTTGTTAAAATGGTGACCCCTGGGTTAAAAATGGGCGTGGCCCGTGGGGTCAAATTGGAGTCAAATTTTATTTTTGACCGAATATGGTCATGTCATATACCAAATTGAAGGTATCAATGAGGCGATCACTCTAGTGCATTTTCTGTCGAAATCGGATTGTTATGTCATCCAAGATGGCCGCCAAAAGGTCGTTCTTTTATTAGAGATTTCAAAATTCTTCTTCACATGAACCGCTTGGCCCATGGTAGCCAAACTGAAAAGTTATGGTCCATGTGTGAAGCCTTTTCAGATTTGTTAAAATGGAGGTCATCGCTAATCCAAGATGGATGCCGTCTAAAAATAGCATAAATTCTTAAAAAATCTTCTTCTCATGAACCGCTAGCCGGATTTCGACGAAACTTGGTAGGAATGATCGATGTACAATGCTCTTTCAAAGTTGTTCAAATGGTGACCCCGGGGTCAAAAATGTGCGTGGCCCGTGGGGTCAAATTTTATTTTTGACCGAATATGGTCATGTTATATATCAAATCGAAGATATCAATGAGGCGATCACTCTGGTACATTTTTTGTCGAAATCGGATTGTTATGTCATCCAAGATGGCCGCTGAAATGTCAAAAGGTTGTTCTTTTATTAGAGATTTCAAAATTCTTTTTCACATGAACCGCTTGGCCCATGGTAGCCAAACTTAAAAGTTATGGTCCATGGGTGAAGCCTTTTCAGATTTGTTAAAATGGAGGTCATCGCTAATCCAAGATGGCCACCGTCTAAAAATAGCATAAATTCTTAAAAAATCTTCTCATGAACCGCTAGCCGGATTTCGACGAAACTTGGTAGGAATGATCGATGTACATTGCTCTTTCAAAGTTGTTAAAATGGTGACCCCGGGGTCAAAAATGGGCGTGGCCCGTGGGGTCAAATTGGGGTCAAATTTTATTTTTGACTGAATATGGTCATGTCATATATCAAATTGAAGGTATCAATGAGGCGATCACTCTGGTGCAATATTTGTCGGAATCAGATGATTATGTCATCCATGATGGCCACCAAAAGGTCCATTTATTCAAGATTTTGAACGTCTTTTTCTCAGGAACCACATGGCCGATGCTGGGTGAAGCATTTTCAGATTTTGTAAAATGTCATCGCTTAATCCAAGATGACCACCATCTAAAAATAGCACAATTTTTTTAAAACACATGAACTCAATGTCACATTCTCCTCTGGTGTTCATGGAGTCAGGTGAGTGAATTAGGGCCATCATGGCCCTCTTGTTTATTTTTCTTATTATCAAGGCTGTCAGCGAGGGGATTAGCTTCGTTTAACATTGCCATTTCTTGTTAGATTCTAATGCTGCTGAGTGAATTTGCACAAATTGTTGGAAATGTTGTAAGGTACATTTTCTCGGCCGGCAATACAAGAGACCTCAGTTCTGAAGTGGTGTATATATCCTACAGTAGATAACACCTGATGGTTATACAAGCCGTTCTCATTGGACAGCTTCCAAAATTCTCGGAAGTAACAGGCCCTCTGATTGGCTGTTGCCAGGAATCTTGTCTCGCCCAATCAGACGCAGTTAAAATCATTGGGTATTTATGGCGCACACCATCTGGAAGCAGATTAGCAGAACTGGCAAGGAGTCCTGGAATTTCAACAAACTTCTAGGGTATCTCATCTGGAATTAATCTATATGTAATAAGTAAACAGACTTTGACTTCTGGGGATGAATATTCATGAGGTTTTATCGCGTTTTGATTGGCTACACGGTGTGTTCCAATGCCTGGTAGGAGAAGCCGCTGTAATTGGCCGCAATTAGAATCAGATTGGTGTCTGGCAGTAATTTCGGGGAGATAACTGAATTAACAGGCTATGCCAGTCATTAAAACCAATTCTGGTTTGTGGAGGGATTCGCCTGATTAATGAAGGCTAAGTACACACATGCTGGAAAATAGAAGCACTTGAAATTATGTTCGCCTTGTATACAATATACGTACAAACCGCAGGCGGTATATCTAGGCATGCGACTGAGGAAAAGGACGTTCGACATGCGATCAGCATAGCCCCAGATCAGACTGCGCGTTTGCGCAGTCTGATCAGGGGCTATGCTGGTCGCTATTCCTTCAACGAATCAATGGTTACGCCGTTGAATAACAATTTTAATTAATCTTCTATTATCATGGTGTCATGATAGATAGGTATGTACCTTCGAGGAGGAGGTGCATCTCCGAAGGACCATTTTCTTAGTCGGTGGTAGATCGTGTTGTATGGAGTAAACCATTTCCTCCCGATAATAGAGTCTGTGGGGAGCTGGTTCCTGATCCACGCATGGCTTCTGTTGTTGCTGCCAATTTCTTAGGCCAGTGCAATAGTGCATATAGTTAAAGGTACATGCCCACTCAGTAGGCACAAAATGTTATTTATATCAGAGACATCATCAGAGACATCATCAGAGACATTTTCTGGCAAAATAAACATTCATTCACCATTACCCCACATATTGATTGGCATTAGTATACATTTTATAACCGTGCTTCCTTAAAATGTTAAATGACATTACTATTTATACTCTGTATTTATTTTCTGATGTGCAATTATTATACTTTACAATCTGTCGAAAATAGTATTTTGTCAGGTGACACATTTAATTAGTATAAATAATTAGAAAATACCACCACTCATTTGCATACGAAAATAGCATGATACCAACGCGCGTCACTATCAGTAAAATAAATACTAAATGATTATACCTGTATAGCGGCCACTTGTAATCTTTAGAACTGGTGGAATAGTGACACAATTATACACTTATTTAATTCCTATAAAGAACAATTTGTGGCTACTGAGTGGGTATGTACCTTTGAACTGTTGTAAAATATATATGAATGTACATACATGTAAAACATACATGTGGCTGTGATTGGAGAAATGTGGCTTTAAATACTGGTTTTGCGACCAGTGTAGATCCAGATCAGCCTGTGCGTCCGCAGTCTGATCTGGATCTGCACTGTTCGCCATTCCATCAATGAAACCTCCGGCATGGTTGTAACGAGCAATATAGATCGTTATCAGGTTACAAGAGTGTGATATTTGATCTAGAGCTACACTGGTTACAGAACCCATAAACCCCATTTCTCCAGTCACAGCCAATATCTGGCTAAGAAACAGCTTTATCATTTTTGTGATCAGGCATGTGCTTTCCGCATGCGTCCTCCAAATTTGTACTTGAAATCAGTCAGTTTGATTGGCTGAGACTGAGCACAGCTCAGCCTCACCAAATCAAACAATTTCGAGAATGGGAATGGAGTATATTATCAGAAAATTTAATAAGCACATGTCCAGTTTAGAAAGTTTTTAGGAGTATACTCAGAAAGCACTATCATCAAGGGCCCTAATGAATGAGTTTGAGCATTCGTTTAGAGTAAATGCTCATGAATGCATTATTGTATTTGCAGGCAGATGCGGAGAGCCGACGTAACCAGCTGATGCGGGACATGGCCCAGCTACGACTGCAGGTGAGAATGTCATACTTACTGCAGTAAAACCTATCTGTACCAGACACCAAGGAAATGTTTTGTTCCATAAAATGTGCTTCATACAGGGCTCCAGATAAGGAATTAGTAATTGAGTATCGTTTCTGAAGCAATTGGGTATTTCAAATTTTTATTTGGGTAAAATAAAATCACACTACTGTTTACACATAAACAGACAGCAATTATTGAATAGTTTGCTTCAAAATGAAAACATATCTTGGCATTTCATTAGAATTGTCTCCTTGGAGACAATTCTAATGAAATACCAAGATGTGTTTTCATGGAAAATAAGAAAAATATGCTATATTTGTGGATCTGCTTATTGTTTTGTGCAGCATCATAAAGGTACTATAAATTTTGTATTGCTTTTTGATACTCGCTACTTCTGATTTCAATTGGGTTTTTGGCAATTTTAATTGAGTATTTAAGCAAATACGCAGCTTATCTGGAGCTCTGTTCATAGTAGTCGTAGCAGAATGCATTATTAGATTATCTGGAGCTCTGTTCATAGTAGTCGTAGCAGAATGCATTATTAGATTATCTGGAGCTCTGTTCATAGTAGTCGTGCATTATTAGATTATCTGGAGCTCTGTTCATAGTAGTCGTAGCAGAATGCATTATTAGATTATCTGGAGCTCT